>CM033404.1:27012842-27525850 GCA_019426215.1 Buddleja alternifolia
GATGTGTTAGTACAGGTGAACGAATTAATCTTTCCAGCTGATTTTTACGTTATGAATATGGAAGATAATGGATCCCCAAATCCAGCCCCGATCCTCCTAGGTCCCCCTTCCTCAAAACAGCAAAAACAAAGATTGATGCTAATGATGGCACTTTATCAATGGAGTTCGATGGGCAGATTGTCAAATTTAGCATATTCGAATCCATGAGGTATCCCCCTGATGTGAATTTTGTTTATTCTATTGATATTATTGATGTGTTAGCACAGGAGGCTTTTGAGAAAAGTCAAGTGGATGCATTGGAAGTAGTACTCAGTCATGGTTTATGGCAATTCGGGGAGCATTTGAATTTTAGTGATGAAGTTGAAGAGATTATTATGGCTTTGTAGTCCTTACCACTAGCCCCTAGCAGGTATAATGTGTCAAAAATTGAGTTATCATTTAATCACACAAAATTGCTGCCATCTGTGTTGCAGGCACTGAGTTTAGAACTTAAGCCCTCACCCGACCATCTGAAGTATGCGTACTTAGGGGAGACTGAGACCTTGCCAGTAATAATTGCAAAGAATCTGACTATGGTGCAAGAGGAAAGACTCGTTAGGATGCTTCGATATCATAAGACAGCAATTGGATGGACTATAGCCAACATTAAGGGAATTAGTCCTTCCATGTGCATGCACTAAATTTTGTTAGAGGATGACTCGAAACCAAGAAGAGAGGCTCAAAGAAGGCTAAATCCATTGATGATGGATGTAGTAAAGAAAGAAATCCTGAAGTTGTTGGATGCAGGAGTTATTTACCCAATTTCAGACAGCAAGTGGGTGAGTCCTATTCAGGTTGTACCAAAAAAATCTGGAGTGATGGTAGTGCAGAACCAGAATAATGAGCTAGTTCCTACGAGGATTCAAAGTGGGTGGCGTGTTTGCATTGATTACCGCAAGCTGAATGCAGCAACGAGAAAAGACCATTTTCCTTTTCCTTTTATTGATCAAATGCTTGAGCGATTAGCCGGTAAATCTCATTATTGTTTTCTTGATGGTTATTCTGGTTATAACAAGATTGTGATTGCTCCTGAAGACCAAGACAAAACCACATTCACGTGTCCGTTTGAAACATTCGCTTACCGAAGGATGCCGTTTGGACTTTGCAATGCACCAGCCACTTTTCAGCGCTGCATGATAAGTATTTTCTCTGATTTAATCGAAAAGTGCATTGAAGTTTTTATGGATGATTTTACTGTCCATGGGGATTCATTTGATTCTTGTCTTGAAAATTTATCTCGTGTGCTTGATCGTTGCATTGACACAAATCTTGTTTTGAATTTTGAAAAATGTTATTTTATGGTAGAACAAGGGATTGTATTAGGCCATGTTATTTCATGTAGAGGTATTGAGGTAGATAAAGCTAAGGTAGATTTAATTGTGAACTTACCCTACCCCATATGTGTGAGAGATGTGCGACTTTCCTTGGTCATGCAGGTTTTTATCGTAGATTCATCAAGGATTTTTCAAAGATTGCATTGCCTCTGTCCAAGTTGCTACAACAAGATGTGATTCTCCAATTCACCCAAGACTACAAGGATGCTTTTGACAAACTAAAATCAGCGTTAACCACTGCACCTTTGATGCAGCCACCGGATTGGTCTCTTCCATTCAAAATAATGTGTGATGCGAGTAATTATGCAATGGGAGCAGTTTTAGGACAACGAGTTGGCAAGCAACCTCATGTGATCCATTATGCTTCCCAGACCCTTAACGTGGCTCAGTGCAATTATTCAACTACTGAAAAAGAACTTTTGTCTATTGTTTTGGCTATAGATAAATTTCGTTCTTATCTACTTGGATCTAAAGTAATTGTATTTTCTGATCATGCAGCTTTAAGACATCTTTTGGCGAAGAAAGAATCAAAAGCGAGGTTAATGAGATGGATTCTTCTTCTTCAAGAATTTGATCTGGAGATTAAAGATAAAAAGGGGGCTGAAAATTTGGTGGCATATCATTTGAGTCGATTAGTGCGAAAAGAAAATCTGATGCCACTACAAGAATTCTTTCCGGATGAGCAATTGTTTGCTCTGCGAGGTATGGTTCCTTGGTATGCTGATTTAGTGAATTATTTAGTTTCTAGAACTTTGCCTACTGATTTGAGTAAAGCTAAGAAAGATAAAATTAAGAGTGAGGTGAAATATTATGTGTGGGATGATCCATACTTGTGGAAGTTTTGTTCCGATCAAATTATTCGGAGATGTGTGCCTGATTCTGAATTAGAGTTTGTCTTGAAATTTTGTCATGCTTATGCGTGTGGTGGTCACTTTGGACCTAAGAGAACTGCTAGAAAAGTGTTAGATAGTGGTTTTTCTTGGCCTACTTTATTCCATGATGCTTATGTCATGTGTAAAAATTGTGAACAATGTCAAAGGACGGGGAATTTAAGTCATAGGAATGAAATGCTTCAAACGCACATCCTTGTTTGTGAGATTTTTGATATATGGGGTATTGATTTTATGGGACCCTTTCCTTTCTCCTTTGGTTTTGTTTATTGTTAGGAATCCTATACATGAAAATAGAGAATTGCAGCGGAAGATTCGAGGATTCCTACCGGCAGATCACAAAAATAGATCTGATGATTTTTAATGGGTTTCGCGAAAAATAGACCGAATAAAAATACCTTTTTGATTCTTTTACTGATTCTGCAGAACAGCAATCCTCCAAGGGCTCCTGTCTCTAAAGCTTCACGCGAAACGAGCCTTCCAAAAATCCCGAAACTCCTTCTTCTTTGCAGTAATGGACGGCTAGAGAGGAGAGAGGGAAGAGAGTTCTTTTCCTTTTGTGTTGTGTTTCTTTCTTGTCTTTTGGGTTTGTTCCACTATAGGAGTCCTTTTTAACTCAACTAGCTTGTGGAATAAGTTGGAGGCTATTCCAACCCTAAGTGGCCGCCCCTCCTAAGGCTTCCTTGGACTCGGTGGGCTTTTAATTGGCTTGTCTAATTTCTAGCCCATCTGTATATATATAATTTAAATCCAATTTAAATATAATATATACTATTAATTAATTCCTTTTAATTAATATACTAATTAAATAATTTAATTTAATCTAGTTAAATTAAATATTTAATTAATTGATTTAATCTACTTAAATCAATTAATACATTTAATTCTTTCTAAAAGATTTACACAAAAAGATACATCCCGTTCGTTTCTTATAGCGCGACTCTTTAGGTTCGTCTCAATTGGCAAAGGGAGGAATTACCTAAGGATGTGAGTGTCACCTAGCCAGTTCCGTGGACTCACATCGTAACCCAATTAAGTAAGACATGAATGAATCATTTTTACGAACCTCTTGATCATAAATGTCGTATGAGTATAAGCCCTTCACTGACGTATCCCGATCAAGTGAGAGTCATGAAAAATGTCAAACTCACTAAACTTGATAATGTGCATTAGATTATAGCATAATGAAATTACTAAACTACCGTCAGTGTCCCACATGAGTTAGTTGTTATGCTTTGGCCAAAGACTTTATAATTTCATTAGCCTATAATCGCACAGGATACTTACTCGTTTACTATCGAGACAGTGAGTCCCATCTTTGTACTCTGGTAACAGATCCAATAATACAAGCACATTGATCATGAACCCTCAGGTCTAAGGCTCACGCATACTATTACAATCAGTAATCCAATCATTGACAGTCACTGAGTAAATACCCATGTGATCGGATTACTACGAGCCGTGTTCGAATATGTCAATTCCATTGACATATCTATGATACTTACTCCCACTATCCCTATAGTGTTCGACTGGCACTCATCGTCAGAGCATGTGTCATACAAGTCGAATCTTAATGCCCAATTAAGATTCTTTGACTTGCGAACCCTTTTAAGTGATAAGTTCAAGACTCTTCCCATGCCACGTCCTTATTCCATAAAAGGCAAAGTGTCAAACCTTTATTCACATGGACTATATGTTCAATACTTCTTTAGATGCCATAAAGATTTATATGAACAAAATACAGATGCCTTTATTAATATTATTTTAATAGTTTGTACAACATAATAAGATACCCTAATCTAACTATTTTTCCTCATTGGCATCTAGGGCTTATACGTAACATTTATATCATACTTGCGGATGATTATGTTTCGAAGTGGGTGGAAGCTAAAGCCACCCAAACTGACGATTCTAAAGTTGTTGTAGGTTTTCTCACGTCTAACATTTTTAGTAGATTTGGCATACCAAAAGCATTAATAAGTGATCAGGGGTCCCATTTTTGTAATCGAGCTGTGGACACTTTGCCAAAAAAATATGGGGTGTTTCATAAGACATCCACACCTTATCACCGTCAAACAAATGGGCAAGCCGAGGTGTCCAATCGAGAAGTCAAGTCCATCTTGGAGAAAACTGTAAATCCTAATCGAAAAGATTGGAGTCTTTACTTGAAGATGCATTATGGGCGTACCGGACGGACAACCTATAAAACAACTATTGGGATGTCTCTATATAGGTTAGTCTTCGGTAAATCGTGTCATCTTTCGGTAGAATTGGAACACAAAGCGTTTTGGGTTGTAAAAAGTTGTAATTTAGATTAAGATCAAACTGGTATACATAGGAAGTTGCAACTACAAGAGTTAGAGGAGATTCGCCTTGACGCTTATGAGAATTCCCGAATTTACAAGGAGAAGACCAAGGGGTTTCATGACAAGATGATCTCTAGGAAGGAATTTGTGATTGGACAAAAAGTGTTGCTTTACAACTCAAGACTCAAATTAATGCTTGGTAAGTTACGTTCTCGTTGGGTTGGACCTTTTGTTGTGATTAATGTATTTTCTTATGGTGCAGTAGAGATTCAAAGCTTAGAAACTAACAAGTTGTTCAAGGTAAATGGACATAGACTTAAACCTTTCTATGAAGGTTTTCAAGAGCATACAATTGAAGAAATTTCATTGATCAATCTAACTTACTTGGATTAAAAGGCTGCAAAGTCGAGCCAACGACTTTAAACAAAGGCGCTGATTGGGAGGCAACCCAAGAGTGGCTGAACGACCACCATCAAATTTGCTCTTTTTCCCTATCTCTTTTAATTTCGTTTATTCATGTTTTATGTTCATTCTGTGTTGCATTGAGGACATTGCATATTTTAAATGTGGGGGAAAGGGTTAGTTGTTTGTTTCTTGATTTTTTTTTTAAAAAAAAAAGAAAAAAAAAGGAAAAAAAATATTTTCTTTATTGTGCAGCCAAGTAAGGTAGTGAAAAATTATTTGCCTTCATCAGTGGTTGATTGAAAAATAGACTAGATTCAATAGAGAAGTTAAGTAGTGTTTAAATTGTTATGATTGTTGAAGTACAGGCTTTTAGAGAAATTCGTGTGCATTCGTAATTTAGCATAACTTTGTATGTGACTTTTGACTTGCTGAAATTCCTTCAAATTCCTCAAGGTTAATCTGGTTGATACAAAAATATGAGTGGTCCTTGGGTGGTGTTGGGGGATTTTAACAGTGTCCTCCATATGAATGATAGGATAGGAGGAGTGCCAATCTCAGTGCAAGAGGTAGTGGATTTTAAAGAGTGTGTAGATTACTGTGGTCTAGTGGAAATGAAGTGGAGGGGATGTGAGTATACATGGCAAAATAGGCATGAGAGTGGGGCTAGAATATACTCTAGAATTGATAGAGTTCTTCTCAATGACCAGTGGTGCCAGGATTATCCTATGATTGAGACACAAATACTTTTAGCAGGGGTCTCTGATCACTCCCCCATAGTGATTCAATTGACTGGGCAGAAGTTGATGGGAAGACATGCGTTCAAATTTTTTAATATGTGGACTGATTCTCCACACTTTAAAGAGTTGGTGGGATGTAAATGGGCTACAAATGTGTAAGGGAGTACCATGTATAGAATCACACAGAAGCTAAAATTGCTAAAGAAGGAGTTTAAATAGTTAAACAAGAAACATTACTATGAGATTGATAGGCAGGTTGAAGAGGCAAAGGCTAATCTTGAACAAATTCAATTGCAACTGGAAAGCCAACCTTTCAATGAGGTCCTTATAAGTAAAGAACAAGAAGCACGTGAAACAATGAGGCAAAAATCTGTGGCTTTGGATAAATTCTTGCACCAAAAGGCAAAAGCTGACTGGATCAACATGGGAGACCAAAACACACGGTACTTTTACAAAGTTCTGAAGAAAAGAGTGTACAATAATAGAGTGATCAGTATAAAGAATGTGGAGGGGCAGTGTATTATAGAATATAGTGAAGTGATTGGCCATTTTGAGGAGTACTACAAGCAGCTGCTTGGGAGTAAAAGTCCAAGAGATAGGGTGGATCCTAATGTATTCGAATAGGGGCACAGATTAATAGTGGAACAACAGCTTGATATGATAAGGCCTTTCACTAGGGATGAGATCAAAAAGGCTATGTACAACATTGACTCAAACAAAAGTCCTGGTCCGGATGGGTATGGTAGTGGCTTTTACAAGGCAACCTGGGACATAGTTGGTGAGGAGATTACTCAAGCTGTGATAGAACTCTTCCAATCTGGGAACCTATTGAAGCAGGTGAATACTACCCTCCTCACTCTGATTCCAAAAACAGATAGCCCCTTCTCAAGCCAAAGATTTCAGACCTATAGCCTGTTGCAACACAGTCTATAAATGTATTTCAAAGTTGATCACAAGTCGATTAGTAGAGGTCTTGCCCACACTAGTTAGTGACAACCAAGGGGCTTTTGTGAAAGGGAGATCTATAATTGACAACATATTGATTTGCCAAGGGCTAATAAGGCTTTACAACAGGAAGAATGCTTCCCCACGGTGTTTGATGAAGATTGACTTAAGAAAAGCCTATGACTCAATAGAGTGGGATTTTCTTAAGGAGATGATGGAGGGATTTCGATTTCCTCAAAAAATTTGCCTATGGATCATGGAGTGTGTTACTAGTGTATCCTTTTCTTTGGTGGTGAATGGGGAATGTCATGGATTTTTTAAGGGGCAAAGAGGAATCAGACAAGGAGACCCAATGTCACCCTTACATTTTGTACTCGTTATGGAATACTTAACTAGAAGCCTTAAGATTGCAGCTAAAGCCAGGGAGTTTAAATATCACCCTTCATGTAAGCAAATGCAAATGACTAATGTGTGCTTTGCTGATGACCTGATGGTGTTTTGTAAAGCCTCAAAGGCTTCGGTGGAAATCTTATGGGACAGATTTAATCTTTTCTCTAACACCACTGGATTGTATGCAAATGCTGGAAATCAAGTATTTTTATTAGAGGGGTGGGACAGGGAGTGGAACAGGAGATTGAGCAGATCACAGGGTTCGCTGAAGGTTGTTTCCCCATCAGATATTTGGGAGTACCATTGTCACCAACAAAATGGAACAAAATGGAGTGTCATACAATGGTGGAAAAAATTTCAGTCAGAATTTCAAGCTGAGCTACAAGGAACCTGAGTTATGCAGGAAGGGTTCAATTGATAAATTCAGTATTATTCTCTCTATATGTATACTGGTGTGCTATTTTTGTGTTACCCCAATCTGTTGTGAAAGAGGTGGAAAAGAAGTGTAGAGGGTTCTTATGGGGAGAAAAGGAAAATCAGAGAAAATTTGCATTGGTCAACTGGGATACAGTGTGCACAAAAAAGAAGAAAGGGGGTTTGAGCATCAAAAACTGTAAACCATGGAACATGGGTGCAGTAGCTAAACATGTATGGGATATAGCACATAAAAAAGATAGCTTGTGGATCAAGTGGGTGAACAATATTTATATGAAGGATGTGGATTTATGGGAATACAACCCCCCGGTGGATTGTAGTTGGGTTTGGAGGAAGATACATAAACTTAAACAGAAGTTCAAGGAACGATATACTCAGAATAGATGGAACCAGACAGAGAATGGAAGATATACTGTACAGAGTGGGTATGAATGGTTAATTGGTAACAGGGATGCTTTTAGTGGTGCAAAGGTTGCTTGGAATAAAATGAACATTCCTAAGCATTCCTTTATAACTTGGCTGATTATGCACAGGAGGCTACTAACTAAAGATAGGTTGTGTAAGTTTGTGAATATTGATGAAACTGTTTGTGTGTTATGTGGAAATGCTAATGAAACATTGGAACACCTGTATTTTGAGTGTGAATGGTCAAATGCGCTGCTGGTTGATACTATGGACTGGCTACAAACAGTAAACTACCCAATACAGTTTGAAAGGTGGAAGAGATGGTTGGGATACGCTTTTCGGACATGGAAGATGAAACAAACAATTGTGAGGGCTGTTTTGGTTGGAATTATGTACAAAATATGGGAAGAAAGGAACAAAAGAGTATTCACACAGGTGCAGCATGAAGGCAAATTAGTGTTAGAAAGCTTGAAAATAGATATGAAATTGAGGATCAATGGATATAGACTAAAAAGGAGAATGGATAGGGATAGAATATACATAGAACATATTGTAAATAATTAAAATAGAGAGTTCATGTTGTCTAGCTGAGTTTTGAGCATACAGTCTGGTTTGTGGACTGGTATGGAGTTGGAGTTTGTAATCGTGGTTATTGGTAATAAAGTATTACTTTACACCAAAAAAAAATCCGGTTGATAGTGATTTAAAGTAATAACAGATGAAATTCCTCGGTGTAAAGCTTGAGGCGTAAATTGTGTAATGTTGAAGATATAGTATAGCGCCTGAGATTATCTACACTGAAAGGATTAAGCCTGAGGAGTTTTCAAGCTTGGCAACCTAAGACTATCTAGTCTGGGATCTATCGGCCCAAACCTGCTACTGTGTTGGAAATCTAATAGGGCTATTCAAAGTATGTCGAGAATGAAATGATCCGCTTGTTGAGTAATCGGGTGCATTCATGAATAATGTTTGTATTCGCGTCAAAAAACAAGTGTGTGCTTAATAATAATATATTGCTCGTTTTGATTTATTATTCATTCTTGAGGAAATATAAAGGGATGATGTTGAGTTAGATGTTGCATTAATAGTATTACGGTTACAAAATTAAGTGAATTCTTGAGAAGTGTGTGTGAATGCTAGAGTAATGATGGAGACATGATTGACCTTTCCAGCGAATTTTGTTAATTTTTGGTTACGAATTGATGTTAGGAAAGAAAATTTCATGAACTTGCTTGTTTGTACATTGAGACATTGATTTTGTGGGTATATCTTTTGCAAATCCTCACGAGACTAAACTCGTCCACTAGGGGTAACCTAGGGGTTTAAAGGCTTGTTGCATATGCTAAATGCAACCGTGTTACCTATGAAAGTTGTTAGCTTTAGTTTTAGTTTTTTTTTTTCTAGTTTCTCTTTGTCTTTGCCCAAGGACATGCAAGAACTAAGTGTGGGGGAATTTGATAAGTGCAATATTTATATATTTTATTACCTCTATCTTCAGCATTTTATTGTGATTATATGGCCATTGGAACTGATTTTATCTCATTTTGTGATTTAGGCAAGATTTGAAGTGCAAAATATCAATTTCAATCAAAATGGCAGATTTGGCGATGTTTCGGAAATACTGATATATCTGGAGATGTAAACATTAGTTTCTATTGAATTTTATCCAGTTGGAAACCTAAGACAAAGGCCTATATTTATTGTGATGAAGTCCAGACCCAGTTCGGAAGTTAAAGGGCTCAAAAGTGTTCAAGAATTTACAGAAATTTCTGTTTTGGACTGGACTGGACTGTGCAGTTTTGGTGAAAAATTCATAACTAGAGTTTTGTGTCTTGGATTTAGTCGAGGCCAGTTGGAAATGAAAGATGACACATAAATATACAAATTTCTAGAAGGAGTCAAAGTGAGATTTGATGAAGTAGAGGCGACAAATCAGAGTGTAAAGGGAATAATATATTCTCCATACTTTGATGTTAAAGGGAAGAATATATTCCCCATGTCTTGATAAAGGAAGAGAGAATATATTCTCTCCATGATTATGACATCTTTTCATTGCCTATATATGTCTTGCAATGGTTGAAGTAGAAGAGAGGAAGAGAGGAAGAAAGTTAGAAAAATAGAAAGTAAGAAAAATAGTATTTTCAAGTTTTATGCTTACAATTATGAGTAGCTAAGGCTCCGTATGGTTATGTTTTCTGAGTTAAATTCTGAGTTTTTTTTGGAAAATGTGTATTATAGAAATTCGTGTGAAAATATTGACCTTTGTTGTTTGTTTGGATGTGTTTTTAGAAAATAGTGGGAAGTGGTGTTTGATGTGATATAAAGTTCAATTTTATTGGAATTTGATATATGAAATGATTGAATTAATTATGAATTTAATGAGATTGATATAATATTATGGATTAGGTATAAAGTATGTGTGTGTATACATCTAATACTTATATGTATATATACATATAACGTTATATAATTTATATAGGAACAAAGTGGCTGTACACGCCACTTTGCACTTTGCTAGTTTAGTGTGTATATATATATATATATATATAATGTAATATAATATACATAGTTGGCTGCACTCTTACCAAAAAAGAAGTGGCTGCACACGCTACTTTGTTATACTTGTATATATATTATAATATTATATAAATATTTTTTATTATTATTTTATAATATTAATTTAACAAAATAATATATGGACTTATTAGATTATTAATATATATATTTAATCCATGTATGCATTTATCTTGATTATTTTATTATTTAATCCTATGTGTATATGTATGTCTTTGCCATTTAGTGATTGTACCGCAAAATACGACAATAATTAGTAGGAAAAATTACACCAACACCCACTGCTATAATAGATAAATACACAAACTTATCCTATTTTAATTAAAATAAAAATGTAAAAGATATGTAATGTGCATCTTAGTACTTTTTTTATAATTTTTTTTTACTATTCTTCGAATTAAATATTATTTAATAATAATAATTGAAATATTTAGAAAATTGAATATGAATTTTTATTATATAAAATATGATAAAGTAAGAAAGAGAATAAGTTGGAAAGTGGGATGGTGTAATTAATGATGAAAGATTGTGAATTGATTGAAAGAGTGAAATGATTGGTTGTTATATAAGGGAATGTGTAGTAGGATTTAAAATTTGAGTATTTTCTGTAGAATTTACCTAGAAGTGTGCTTTTTCATTTTCTGGTGATCCAGAAAATGAAAATGCAATTCTGAAAACTTAACCATACGCAGCCTAAGTTTTTCTTTCGAATCAAGGGAATTCATTTTGATTCACATGTTGTGAGACTCGGAGCTTCATCAATCTATCTACGGTTTGATTATCTTTTGTTTCTTATTCTTAATGTTCATGCTTGTTTAGATAATAATCTAAGGTGCACATTAGTTGATTATCTATTACAATCTATTACTAACAAATCTTCATAATCCGTAATTGTTATGCTTGAATTGTGCTCGTAGCAATTGAGTTGTCAAGATTGCGATCCCAGTTTTCATTGATTACTCGAGGGAAACATTAGTGTAAATTAAATAGTTGGCGCTTGCTTAAACTATTGTTTATCCTTAGTCGCTTCTAATTCGTTATGCTATTATTGACATGATTAGGATTGCTTAATACCGAGTCAGTTGATAATAAGAATTTAACCGATTGCTGGGCTTTGGTTAATGATATAAGGAAGTTAATAGGGATATAAATAGCTGGTTATTTATGTTCTTGGCTAAGTAATCAAAGAATAGATAGTATTTTAGGTGTCTATGAGCAACTTGAATTGAAGAACAAATTATCCTTGAATCGATACTTTACATTTATTGAACTTTGTATTTAATTCATGCCCTTTATAATTCATCCAAACAAACCTCCCCATTGAATATTATTTTGATCAACCAATCTCTCGGGTTCGACTTGGACTTACGAGTACTACAGATTCTTGTGAGAACAGTAATTATATTTTGGTGCATTCGACACGTATCAATCCATTTACACCTAATTGGTCTTACTCCATTTGGTAGATCAATAAGAGTCCAGACTTGGTTCGAATAATCGAATCAATCTCTGATTTGATAGCTTCAAGCCACTTTGACGAATCTATATCTGTCGCTGCTTCATCGTAGTCAGAGGGATCATCTCCATTGCTTCCTTCTACAACATCATACAAATAATGCTGTGTATTGCGCAGATAGCCATATATCTCAGGCGGCTAAGATACTCTGCTAGATTGTCGCTGCGACGGTTGTGTCTATTAGGATTATGCCCTCCATGCCATAGAGGAATTAGATTAGTAGGGCATTACATTTATGTTATACAAACTCCTATTCATTAATAAAGGCATAGTTTTTGTTCATATCAATCTTGATGGCATTAATATAAGTATTGAACAAATAAGTCCAAGGTACTAAAGAGGGAGCTTTTACTCCTCAATGGTCTAAGGAGATGGACACTAGAAGTATCGGTTCCTTTTTTACTTAAACCAGAGTTTGCAAGTCGACGAGTCTTAATTGGGCATTAAGACCAGACTTGTGTGACGCAAGCTTTGACAAGAAGTGTCAGTCGGTCACGTTGGATGGTGGGAGCTTGGTCATAGATATGTCAATAGAATTGACATATTCGAACACGGCTCACCGGAATTCAATCACATTGGCATTTACTCTTGGATAGTCAATGATTGAATTATTGGTCACGTTAGTGTGTGTGAGCCTTAGACCTGATGATTCATGAAGATTGGACTTGTGACATTGAACGAGTTATTAGAGTAGTTAGATTTATTTCACCTTTTGGTGGGATCACCTCGAAGTGTGGTTCAGAAGGTCAAGTCGCAATTGTTCGGTGATTACTAATAGGGGATTCACTGTCTCGGGAAGTAACAAGTTAACGTCCTGTGCTATCGTAGGTAAATGAAATTATAAGTCTTTGGCCAAAGCAGGAGAACTAACTTATGTATAGTACATAAGGGTAGTTCAGTAATTTTATCTTACTATGATTCCCTGAAGCACAGCATCGAGTCCTGTGAGTTTGACATATTCCATGACTCTCACTCGATCGGGATGTTATAGTGAAGGGCTTATACTCACATGGTATCTGTGATCTAAAGGTTTGTATTGATCCATTCATTTCAATAGGGTTTCGCTGTGAGTCCACGTGACTGGCTTAGTGACACTCACATCCTTGGTTGTTTCCTCTCGATGCCAATTGAAACGAACCTCCTAGAGAGTCGCGCTTAAAAGGAATTGAGCAAAGAGAAATCTTTCGTTCTCAACATGGTTTTGAAAACCGGACAGGACCGTTCGGTCAGACCGAAAAAACCGTCGGCCAGAGCTCTTACCGGTCTGGTCAATGTCGAAAACCGCTAGGAGCTCAAAACCGTCCTATTTTCTGAAAACCGTTTGACCCGGTGGTTTAACCGTCGAACCGGACGACCCGTTCACGGTTCGATGAAACCGGCCGATCATGAAACAAGATAAAATTGAAAGACAATCCAAAATTTTCTTCAATGCTTTTCTATAAATCTATAATTTTCTTGTAGTTGTAGTTGTCGATTTGCAAGAGGTTAAAGGAGATGAAACATAAGACAAAGTAAGATTAGAAGAAAAAAAAATGAAGAGAAAAGAATGAAGAAGGAGAAGAAGAGACTTGCGGCTGCAGAGAGCTAAAATAAAGAAGGGATTAGGTGATTAGGTCAAGCCAATGTCTTTCTTGGCATTATATATTATTTTATATATTAGTTTTTATATTACTTTTTCTTTGTACTTTTATTGGCAGAAAGAATAGGAGAGTAGGAGAGTACTATTTGATATGTTTTTTTTTCCTTTTTATGTTTTTATCAATAATTGGTAAATTAATTTTGATTTGATTCTAATTCTATACTATATAAATAATTCAAAATATATGACTTATGTATAATATTTCACTATTTTGTGATATTATTGGTCTATTATATTATATATTATTTATTATATAATTATGACGTCACCGGTTCGACCGCGGTTGACCCGACGGTTGAACGGGTAACCCGTGACCCGATCACTTTTCCAGTTCGATGTCCAGTCCCGTTTTCAGAACATTGGTTCTCAATAACATAAAATAGGTAATTTGCTATTTGATGAGTAAATTAATTTATTTGATTAATTGGGTTAATAGAAATAAATTAATAATAAATAATAAGATGTATTTATTATGAACGTATTAATTTATTTGATTAATGAAAATAAATTAATTATAATAAATAAATAGACTTATTTATTATACTCATCCTCTTATTAAATAATTAGATTATTTAATTTGCAGAAATATTAATTAGTATTATATTTTAATTGGATTAAAATATATTGGACCTAATTAATAATTGGACTACGTTGAAAGTCAACTTAGCCCAACTAAGGATGAGGGGGCATGTGGTAGGCAGATTTGGGGAGTTGGATGGGCTCAAGGAATTAGTTAATTTCAAGCTCATCACTCCTTAGAAATACCTATCACTGGTTCAGTCAAAACTTAACACTCACAATTAGACTTGACAGCAGAGAAAGAAGAGAAAAATATTCTCTCCCCCCTTGCATAAGCCGTCGGCCATAGTGGTATTGAAAATGGTGGAGGATTTTTCTTCGAAACTCGTTCCGTTCCGGCGTGATATCTAGAGGTAGGAGTTTTGAATTGCTGCTATCCGAAAGATCAAGACTTTAATCGAAATCAAAAGGTTAGTAAAAATGATGAAATTAAATTTCATCTTCATGCTAAATTTTTGAAAATAACATGAAAAATTATTAAAACCCAAAAGTGATCCAATTGTGAATCCGGATCTATTTTTATCGTTTCCACTACGGATGAATACATGATTCACAACAGTGTCATTTTGGGTTCAATTTGTGATTCTTGAACTATTGTCTCCGAAGAGGCGTTGTCTTGTTCTTCCAAAACAATCTTTCTACCTGCACCACCTTCTCTGTTAGGAATTTCATGTTAGATGTTTTGATGATAACAATGAGGATTACTTGTTAGACCCCAAAATATGTAAGTTTGATTTTAGTAGAAATCATGTATAAGTTTTGAGCGTTAGAATTATAATAGGCTTTATAGGCTTTGTTTTATTTTTATTCTAGAGTGTTAGGCTAAGTATTCTTAGACTGAGCGTCTGATAATTTCTGAGTGAGTTTATCAGTAGTTAAGTTTGATGACTCAAGCGCGTAAAGTCTGAATGAAGATGAAAATTCCAAGCGTCCAAAAGACCAACTATATCAAGCGTTTATTAAGACAGAATTATTCAAGGATGAATGAGCGTCTATCAATGACTGATTTCACCTGAATTTATTTCTAAGTGTAGAAGGAGTTTAATGCAAATATTCTCAGTTCATTAAGTGCCAATGGGTATTTAATTTAAATGCATTAAATGTTGATAAGAGCATTAACTGTGATAAGCTCTTTCAGATGTACGGAGAAGCCACCCTATTGGACTGTCAACTATTCACAGACTGCAGCACCAACTTTTGTGCAACAGATTTTCAGGAAAAAGGACAAAAGTTGTTCACTCGCAGAAGTGAGAGACACGCGCCTGTGCATGTGTCAAACAAACACTTTTTCCAAGAATGACTATAAATAGAACTTCAACAATAAGCCAAATATACCCGATTGATTCCAAGCTAAATTGTTGTTGTATTGAAGTCTCATTCCTAAAACTCTCAGAAAAGCCAGAATATTCAAGCAAACATTCTCTTTGCTTTTCTTCAATTCCTGAGACAATCAACCAATATCTCAAACATTCTTTTCGGAGAAACCTACATTACTATTGAGATATTCCCAGTTATTTGAACTTTATCAAAATCAAACAAACCGTTTAGAAAAACCTCTTCCAAGCCTCGCTATCTGTGTGAAGTCGAAGTTGGATACTTGCATTATTTCTGAATGAAAGAAGCAAGAGGATAGAAGTGTCTTGGAGCAGAAATCTGTGTGATTAAGGAGCTCAAGTCATCGACATCCATCTCTCCCTAATTTGTAGAAGATTATGTGTGATTCTTTGAGAATCATTTTAGTGGATTGCCTCCAAGTGTTCAAGAGAAGAAGGACGTAGTTGGGATTACACCACCCAACGAACATTACAAATATTGTGTTATTTACTTTACAGTCAATCTTCTTATTATCATATCATTGCATAAATTGATTAAGTAAAACACAATCAAAAGCTAAGCAACTAAGAAACAGTTTGTGACGCTAAAAGCTTTCTATCAAGAAGACTATAAAATCAATTCCGCTGTGCTAACACTGATCAAAGAAGTGAATGCTTAAACCTATTTGGTTATAGTATTCAAATCTTGAAGTCTAAGTTAACTTTCTAAAAACAGTCTTCAATAGACGCTTAGTCAAGCACCTACTTCTCAAGCGTCCAACACATTTTTTAATACAAAATTTTTGAAGCCGAAAAAGACTTCAGGGTCTATTTAACACCCCCCCTTCTAGACCCTTTCGTATGCCACTTGAGACCAACATTCTTGAATGAATTCTTTTTCAAGAAAGTAGGTTTTCGGCCACGATGATTCTATGATCATTTTGCAGGTAAAAGAGGTATCCCATCGAATAATATTTTGGGAGTTAAATAGGCTTGGGGATAGAGGGACTTGAACCCTCACGATTTTTAAAGTCGACGGATTTTCCTCTTACTATAAATTTCATTGTTGCCGGTATTGACATGTAGAATGGGACTCTATCTTTATTCTCGTCCGATTAATCCACGGAAAAACTGACAAAATGTCTTTTCAAGGATCTATCCTCTAGTGTCTCTACCTTGGTCTTCTTTACATATGCGGGGCAACCCCATATCTTTATGTACTTGAGACTAAGCTTCCTGACGCACCAAATTTCATATGGTGTAGTGGGAACAGACTTCGAGGGACATATTTTTCACCTTTTTAATATAATTTTGCCTTCAGACTTTTATAGATTTTTCACACTTTCTAGGGTACAACTTTACCTTTTTTGTATTTACTAGTAAATGATACGTGCATTGCATGTAAATCATATGCTCTTGTTATAAAGAGGATAGATTTATAGGGCATTAATTTGTAACTAAACAATATCTTTTCGTAATATAAGGCATTACCTTGTCGTTTTCTTATAGGCATTTGTAAGGTTTTAATAAAAAACGTAAAGTCCTTGATAATTATTAATCTCTAAGAAAAATAATTTATATTCCTTATTCAAAAATTAAGTAATTTCCAAGTAGAGGAAAAATAACAATATTTAATCTATAAATTAATTATTAATCTCAAAGAAAAATAATTAATTAAATCTAATTAAATAGTTTATTCCAATTAATCTTATTGGGCTCGATTTCATCAAACCCAAGTCACCATACTTTTGGTCCACTTGGATTAATATATTTAATTTAATTGGGCTCAAATTAATTAATTAAAAAAACAGCACGTTTTCATTAATTTCTTATTGGGCTAAATTTAATTTAAGTACAAATCACCAATCTAATTGGCCCATTTAGTTTTAATTAAATTAAGTCCAAACTAATTAACAAATTGAAATTGGATAATTTTCAATTGGGCTTAGTTTAAATTATTCGGGTCATCATCCTTTTGACCCATTGGATTAATTAAACTTACCCAAAAACCCAAATATCAATTCCGACCCAAACATAGCCCGTTTTAAGACCCGGATCCAAGACCCGGTTCAGCGGGTCGTGTGCCGGAGCACCCAGCCGTCAGGCGGTGTGGCTGTGTGGCCCAACCAGGCTAAGCAGCTACGCTGCTGTGCACGCGTATCGTTCGGGGCCTCCGAGCCCCGTTTTTGCTTGGGTTTTTTAATTTTAATTTTTAATATTATCAAATATTCTCATATTTACAATAACTAAAAAATCAAAAGTTCTGGGCAAAAACCATGAAAAAATCAGATTCAAGAAAACATACAAACATGCTTCAAAAACACATAACATGCATATCTTAAATCACGTAAATAAGATCAAATATGCAAATCAGAGATTGACTCTGATACCACTGTTGGGTTTCACAAAAAAACTCATAAACGCAGCGGAAGGATTTCAAAAATTTGATTAAAACACAAAGTGTTTGTCTAATCGCATAATTGAATCTAAAATTGCTTTAACGAATAAATTCAACTTACCCGTTGAAGCGAGGTGGTAGGGGAATCCAATTCTTCTTCAAAACTTCGATTGACGAACTCCTTGAATTCTTCAATCCTAGTATTCTTCAAGTCTTGAGTTCTTGAAGTTTCTTGTAAATAAATCCAAACAACGAAGGACGTTGTCTCTAAATTATCACGCACGAATTGATGATGAAAAAATCCCTTTTTCTTCTCTATATGAACGACGGCTAGTGTGTATGAGGGGAAGGATATTTTTCTTCTTCTTTTCTTTGGAGAGTTAGAATGAATTGTACATTGTTGTTTTGGTTAAAGTCAAGAGAAGTCTTTTATATCTCAATGAATTATTGACCAAGACAAAACAAAAGAGACCAACATGATCATCCTTCTAGCCCTAATGAAGAGGACGCCCCACATGGGGCCCGAATTATTTCTCTTGCTTTGTTTAATTAATTCTTTATTCAATTAATAATTTATTTTATCCAATAAATAAATTAATTGATTTAATCAAATTAATTAGATAAATTAATTCATTAATATATTTCTCTAAGAATTTAATTAATGATTAATCTTATCTATTTAATTAATTATCTTATCCAATAAGTAATTAATTAATTATTTAACTTATCCAATAAATTAAATCTCTCCAAACATTGTTTCAATTCTCATTTTAGTTAAACTTGGTTATACTTTCCGTTTTATTGATGAACATTGCAATATTTATTATGGTAATAAATTAGTAGGCTTTGCTTCTTTCGTAAATGGATTGTATTACTTTAATGTCCAGAATGAGTGTTCTGTGAATACTATACAACGGAAACGTAGTAGGCTGGGAATCAACCAAAGATTGATCTGGCATATTAGACTAGGCCATGCCGGCGAACACAAAATTCACAAAATGGAAAAAGATGGACTAATCGGTCCATTGGGATTGGATCCCTATCCTACTTGTGAATCTTGTCTCAAAGGCAAGATGGCTAAATCTCCCTTCACTCAAGGAGGTTTCTTTTACTTCATCATATTCACTGATGACCATTCAAGATATGGTCTAATGTACCTGATGAAGCATAAGTCTGAATCCATTGAAAAGTTCAAGGAATTCAAGGCTTTAGTGGAAAATCAAACTGGTCAACATATAAAAATACTTTGATCGGATCGAGGAGGAGAATATAGGATCGACGAGTTTGATGTATACCTTAGAGATAATGGTATAGTATTACAACTCACACCTCCAGCGACATCACAGTTAAATGGAGTAGCAGAGCGAAGGAATCGAACCCTGTTGGACATGGTTCGCTCCATGCTCAACTACACTAACTTACCCATTTCACTGTGGGGCCATGCGTTGCTTACAGCTGTACACATTTTAAATAGATATCCGTCCAAGTCCGTTCCTAAGACTCCATACGAGATATGGAGAAATAGAAAACCAAGTCTTAATCACATCAAGATTTGGGGATGTCCGGCTTATGTCAAAAAGACTAAAGTGGACAAGTTGGAGGCTAGATCCTTAAAAGGTTATTTCGTTGGGTATCCTGAGGATTCAATGGGATACCTCTTTTACCTGCATGATGATCAAAGGATCATCGTAGCTTTACAAGCCCACTTTCTTGAAGATGAGTTCATTCAAGAAGGAGGAGCAGGTAGAAAGATTGTTCTCAAAGAACAAAATGAAACTCCAATGGATATATCTACACAGGAAGTGAGAACCGAACCTTCTGTAACACAAACACAACCGCGAAGATCAAGTAGGGTACCTCAACCACCTGAGAGGTATGGATATCTAGTATAGAGGAAGCTGGATCTTCATTCTGTATTAGAGGAGGGTCATGGAGATGATCCTTCCACTTATGATCAAGCGATGGTGGATGTGGATTTGGATGCTACAAGATGGCGTAAAGCTATGCAAAATCAGATCGATTCGATGCATTCAAACCAAGTCTGGAAACTTTTGGATCGGCCTGATGGGATAAAACCAATTGGGTGCAAATGGATTTACAAGAGAAAGATTGGTGTTGATGGCAAGGTTGACACCTACAAAGCCAGGCTATTGGCGAAAGGGTATAGTCAAAAAAAAGGAACTGACTACCAAGAAACCTTTTCGCCAGTGACTATGATCAAATCAATAAGGATTCTACTTGCAACAGCAGCACACCTAGACTATGAAATATGGCAAATGAATGTCAAAATTGCTTTTCTAAATGGATTCCTAGAAGAGGGTATCTATATGGAACAGCCTAAAGGTTTTGTATCTGAGGACGATATTCATAAGGTGTAAGCTTGAGAGATCCATTTATGGACTCAAGCAAGCATCTCGTAGCTAGAATCTACGTTTTGATGAGGCAGTCAAAGGATTTGACTCCATCTAGAACAAAGACGAGCTATGTGTTTACAAGAAGGTTAGTGGGAGCAAGATAACATTCCTTGTGTTATATGTAGATGACATATTACTCATAGGCAATGATATAGGAATGCTCCCGACTGTTAAGAAGTGGCTTTCGAGTACTTTCTCCATGAAAAACTTGGGAGAGACAACTTATATTCTAGGTATTCGAATCTACAGAGATCGAACAAATAGAATGGTAGGGCTCTCTCAAGCCCTTTACTTAGAAAAGGTCCTAAAGAGATATAGGATGGAGGATTCTAAGAAAGGGTTCCTGCCAATGAGGCATGGGATACATCTCTCGAAATCTATGTGTCCTCAAAGTGAGGAAGATAGAAAAGAGATGAGCACTGTATCCTATGCATCTGCAGTGGGTAGCCTGATGTATGCAATGCTGTGTACTAGACCTGACATTGCTTATGTAGCAAGCGGTGTTAGTCAATTTCAAGCAAACCCTGACAAAGAACATTGGATAGCTGTGAAGAATATCCTAAAGTATCTGAAGAGAACTAAGGATATGATTCTCATCTATTGGAGTGGTAACCTAAGAGTGGACGAGTACACTGACTCGGATTTTCAATCAGATGTCGAGGACTGGAAATCCACCTCAGGATTTGTATTCACCCTTAACGGTGGGGCGGTGACTAGGAAAAGTTCCAAACAAAGCACAATCGCGGACTCCACAACAGAGACTAAATACATAGATGCCTCTGAGGCAGCTAAAGAGGTTGTTTGGCTTAGGAAGTTCATAGAAGAACTTCAAGTGATTCTAAGCATAAAGATCTCGTTGCCACTTTATTGTGACAACACTAGAGCAATAGCGCAGGTGAAGGAACCTAGGTCTCACAACAAGTCCAAACACATCGAGAGGAGGTATCACATCATAAGAGAGATCGTTGCAAGAGGAGAAAGATCTGTTCAGAAAATAGCCTTTGCTGACAATGTCACTGACCCATTGACCAAGCCATTGGCACAGGTGGTGCTAGAAAAACATCTGGAAGGGATGGGTATTAAATACCATAGCAAATGACATTGAGTACAAGTGGGAGCTTGTTAGTGTGTATGCCCTCAAATGCCATAAAGAGGATAGATTTATAGGGCATTGATTTGTAACTCAACAATATCTTTTCGTAATATAAGGCATTACCTTGTTGTTTTCTTATAGGCATTTGTAAGGTTTTAATAAACAACGTAAAGTCCTTGATAATAAGGCAAACCTTCTACTTCCTATGGGTTAGGAAGAATGCCACGAGAAGAGTTTGATCCTTATTATCTAAAACTGGTTCGCAAGTCGAAGAGAGTATTGACTGGACATCAATACTGGTTAAAGACTTGTATGATATAAGTTTTGATAGAGAAAGTGCCAGTCAAACACTATGAGAATGGTAGTGGGAACTTAAGTCATAGACATCTCAGTTAGACTGATATGTTCTAACACGGCTAGCATCAGTTTCATCACATGGGTTTTCACTCACTGACAGTCAATGATGAAACTGATAAGTTGTGATAGGTACGCGTGAACCTTAAACCTGAGGAATCAAGTTGAAGATGTACTTGTGACATCAAGTCTGTCATTAGAGTAGTTAGATCCAATTCACCCGTTGGTGGGATCGACCTCGAAGTGCGACTTGATGGGCAAGTAGCAGTCTTAACTGATTAGCAAAATGATATTTATTTTCTCATAAGTGGATGGGCAAAATATCCTATGCAGTCATGAATGGGTGAGGTTAAAAGACTTTGGCCAAAGCACAAGAGATACTGATGTTAGCTATGAAGGTATACTCATTGACCTCGATTCATTATGAGCTAAGCATATGGTCAAGTCCTGTGAGTTTGACTAAACTATGACTCTCACTTGCGATATAAGAATAAAAGGTTTATACTCGTACGGTATTCACAGGGTAAAAGGTTTGGAATGATCATATTCTTTCGTTCTCAATTGGGATACGATGTGAGCCACGTGACTGGCTAGGTGTTACTCACATCCTTTTGGTTTCTTCCCAGTTGCCTTTTGAGACGAACCTAAAGAGTCACACTTAAAGGAATTGCAAAAAGGAAAAATCATGAAATTGACTTGAGAGAGTTTTTCGGCCTTTGATATCGAAATTAATTAATTAATCATTGGATGATCTTATTAATTAATTAAGTTGACATGTTAATTAATTTCTTAGAGAAAATTAATTATAGAGTTAACATGGATTTAATTAATTATTTAATTAAATTATTTATTGGATAAATAATATTAATTAAATAAATAATTAAACAAATAAAATTGACTAAGCATAAGGCTTAGAAAAGCCCAAAGTGGGCGTCCTATATTCATAGTTTTTAGGTTATTAGTTTTCCTTAAGTAGTATAAATATACTATTTAGTGAAAAATTGAAGTAAGCCCCCAACATAACTTTCTCTCCAAGTCAAAACTCTCCAAACCCTCTCTCTCTCTCTCTCCAACCGTCTCTCAGGAAGGAAAAGAAGGGATTTTTTGCTTTTGATTCCGGTGTGGTGATTTAGAGGCAATGACAAATTTGCTGTTCAAAAAAGGATCGCGAAAGCTGGTTCAAAACTCAACATACACGAAGAAAGGTACATGATTTCGAAACCCAATTTGAATATGAGAAATTGAGATGAACCACTTGGGATTTTTTTTCCACTGTGTTTTACTGCGATAAACCCAACAAATAGTAATTTAACTAAGTGAATTATTGTTCAATAAACTATAAACATTTGATTCTAGTCGGCAGAATCTTTTCGAATATTTCGTCTGAATTTGTCAAAGTGCATTTTGCACCCCATCGTATGACATTTGTGCACCCCGCTTCTCATTCATTACATAATATGTACAGTTTGCACCCCTATCGTATGACGTTTGTGCACCCCCGCTTCTCATTCATTACATAATATATGCACTTTGGACCTTGGCAAGCTCGGACGAAATATTTCAAAGATTTTGCCGGCGATAGTTAAATGGACTGAAGTATCACAGTTGACAAAACTTGGATAATCAGGTGCCAAAGTTAATAAATTGGGGACTAAAACGCTCTCAATGACATAGGTCCGGGTCAAACATAAATTGTTGAAATGAAATAAATTGTAAGCAAAAGAATAGCAGTATTTTCTTAAGTTATTTTTTCTAATGTTTAGATTTTATGTCATTTTTTGAAGTTATATATCATTTGCAATGTTGACGATTTATGAAACTAATTAATCTCGAAGTAGCAAAGTAAGAAAACAAACTCAATATATAAATATCTTGGACAACTATGAGTCGCTGAAATGTCTATGAACCTTTTGAATTTGTTTAATTTTCACAGTCAAAAGATATTAATATGTACTCCTGATTTTGAGATGTTATATTTTGTATGGATGTGAAATTCGTCAAATTAATATGATTACTTAATATGAATTATATTGTCAAATATTTATTTAGAATTCAGTATAATGTGGAAAAATACATGTTCTTAGTAAGTATGTACCTTAGGAGACAAAGATATAAACTTTTAAGTTAAGAGAATATAGCAGATACCCCCCCCACCCAACCTATGTGGTGATGTGCACTTTGCCCCCAAACCTATTAAAAGTTGCACTTCACAGCCTAACCTATCATATGCGTGCACTTAACCTTCTCAGTCAGCTTCGGGCAGCACACAGGAGGCAAAGTGCTATGAACCACATAGGTGAGGGGGCAAAGCGCACATCACCTCATATTTGAAAATTGTTTTTATATTTGAAAGTTATTTATTTCAAACCTAGAAATAATATTTCAAGAAAAATCCAAATAAATCCCAATATGCATGATTTAAATTGAACGATGAATGGGTAAAAAATTTTCCGAAGCTGACCGAGAGAGGTTAAGTTAATATTAAGAATATTTGAATTTTTTAAAAAAAGAAGAGAAAATAGCAGATACCCCCCAACCTATGAGGTGATGTGCGCTTTGCCCCCTCACCTATGGGTTTGTAGCACTTTTCCCCCTGTGTACTGCCCGAAGCTGACCGAGGGGGTTAAGTGCACATATATGATAGGTTAGGGTGTTAAGTGCAACTTTTAATGGGTTGGGGGGGCAAAGTGCAAATCACCTCATAGGTTGGGGGGCAAAGTGCAAAGCACCTCATAGGTTGGAGGTATCCGCTATTTTCTCAACAATTTAATGAAAAAATATCAAGAAAAATTATTCTTTCCTTAATTATATGAGCATGTTATTTCATTTTTGTTAATGTTTATTAACTACTGATAAATAATCTAATATATAGGATGTCTTGTCCTAATTTTCTAATTATAAGCATCAATTTTAATATATTTGTATCTAAATGGAGGCATGTTTGGTTTATATTATTTTATTTGTAAATATTAGTATAAACAAACTCATAAAGCATCAAATTAGATTCAATCACCACCAACTATAACTATTATAATCATCTAACAACAACTATGAAAGTAGAGAAAAAGCCAACATGCTTTCAGTGGGAGTTTTACCCAAGGCCTCTAATATCTTATGGCCTCAACTTTGTTAGTAGAGTTGGGGCTCATCGGTAGATTAATCAATATCAGTGAATTTATATTTAATTATCAATTGAAAACCTCATTTTTTATGTAAATCAAATGGAAAATGTAAAAAAGATAAAATTCAATTTAGAAGCTGATTATTCTTTGATTTTTGCAATTGTGATTATGTGAAATTCGCAATTTTGTTTTCTATGTATTTAATAAATAACTTTCAAATAGTAATCTATCATAATTATAGTTTTTAATCATTTTTCGACATAATCAAACTTTCATCTTTAAAGAAATGACAAAATTAATAGATGAGATATTAACAATGATAAATACTAATAGCCACTATGAAAACATTTAGGGATAATGTTACTAATAGTGCCTGAAGTATTAAATTTGTATAACGTTGGTCCCTAAAGTATTTTTTTGGTACACTACCGTCCCTAATGTTATAATTTCATCTCACTTTGGTCCTTAAAGTATTATTCTGTCTCACTTTGGTCCCTTTTTCGAGTTTTATGTCTCACTTTGGTTCCTTTTTTGATTTTTACGTCTCATTTTGGTCCTTTTTTTCCGGTTTTTAACATTTGTGTCCCCCCACAAACACTTTTATTATTTCCAATGTAACTTCAAGACAATTCAAATTTAATTGCTACTTGATCAAATTACATATAACTAAATTTATCATGTAATTAGTTGAGTTCAACTAATTTTTTTTTTTTAAATCTCTATCTAAAATGTATGGAATATATATTTAAAAATATGTTATATCAATGGGTAACTACACCATTTTATAACTGAATTTTGATAAAATAAATTTAATACTTTTGTATGATAAATATTGATTTCTTAAATTTAATCAATTGCATTTAGTGTATTGATTTTTTTGTGATTTTATTCGTGCTACTTGTCCTTGCTTTTTATAAAAAAAGATTAATACATTAAATGCAATTGATTACATTTAAGTAATAAATTATAAAAATTATTTAATTTATTCTATCAAAACTCGGTTATAAAGCGGTGCAGTTAGCCATTGATATAATATTGTTTTTAAATATAAATTCCATCTATTTTAGATAGAGATTTTTTTTTAATTGAACTCAACTAACTACATAATAAAACTTTTTAGTTGACCTCAACTAATTACATGATAAATTTAATTATATGAAATTTGATCAAGTATCAATTAAATTTGAATTGTCTTGATGTGGCATTGGAAATAATAAAAGTTTTTTTGGGGGGCAAAAATGTAAAAAATCAAAAAAAGGACCAAAGTGAGACATAAAAATCGAAAAAGGGACCAAAGTGAGACAGAAAAATACTTTAAGGACTAAAGTGAGACGAAATTATAATATTAGGGGCGGTAGTTTAACAAAAAATACTTTAGGGACCAAAGTGATATAAATTTAATACTTCAGGGACCATTAGTGACATTATCACAACATTTATTCTACAACTGATTGTTAGCAATAAAATTATTTGAATTGATATAATTTTCTCTAAAATTATTGAGTCAATAATTGAATACATGTAATTTATCATGAAAGTGAACTAACAATTAACAATATATAAGATTTGATGTACAAATTTCAAACAATTCATATATGTATTTCATAATGCAAGTATAAAAGAAAAAATAAGAAAAATATCAACATTGAAGTTCAGATTTTAATAATTTATAACATGATAATATATATAAAAGATAAATATAAATATTTCTGCTCATACATCACATTAACTAAAATTAGATAATTAAATATAATAAAAGAGTTAATTAATATCTATATTATTAAAAATTTAGTGTGAACAAACTTCTAAAAATATACGATTATATATATATTACTACTTTCATAGAAAAGGGAATGCCCAAATTATAGTAATCTTTTCGTTGTCCGCTAATTTAATTTTCCTTTTCTTTTAATAATCAAGGTCAAACAAATTAAGCTTTCTTTTAAAGAATTGTAGTGTTTTCATGAAACTCTACATCTGATTATTATTTGGAAGAAATATTATAAGGGAGTCAGTAAAGTTGTGAAGCATACGGAGAATTAATTACCAATTATAAGGTGTACTCACATGTTAGGAATCAAAACGATCAAATTTTCTGAAAATTTTCTCAATGAAGTGTTCTTGTGAAATTCTATATCCATTCTTTATTTTATTTTATTACCAAGATTATATCAGCTTCGCCTAAATTTTCCATATGAAATTGAGATGAAAAGAAGTACTTCGTCTCATTAATGACTTCAAGATTATTAGTTAGTCTCGTATATTTAAAGGTTAAAAGGTAGATTATCTCCAACGTATTAGTAGTTTCGCACTTTGCCTCTTATTCTATTTTCTAAAAAAATTGCATTCAACATCCTAACCTTTGAGTTTTTGTTTTTTGGTACAATACCCCCTGATTCTATTTTTGGTTCAGTATTTCGCAAATATTCCGTCAAAGATATTTAGATACTTTGATACTCGTGCACTTTTTCTTCTGACCTAAAAAAATGAGTATTTGACCTTTGATCGTGTACTTCATCAATAAATTTATATTTTGAATGAATAAAGTGGAATGTCTTGTCAGAATTTTGTTTAAATTAAAGGGCGCAAGAGATGCTTAATCAAACAATAAAAACATTAATTTTAATATGATAAATCAAATTGCAAGAAAAAAAAAAAAGAACCACTTGACGCCCTTTGTTGGACACGTGTATATCATACACATATATATAGCTTTTTTCTTATCCTTTTCTTAATAAATACATAAGTAGTAGTAAACTTATGTACCTCTACATCTTATTATTATTTATATGTAATTTCATTGTAGAGTCCTAATGTAATTGTACATCCTAGATACTTAAAATTTATATTTATTATTTATATTTATTATTTGACTCTTTTACCATTGAAAAAGTGAACTACATAGGGATATATTAGGTAGATCAAAAGTTTCAAGAAATCACTCATACTTTTATAATAGTAGAGATAATTTCCCTCAAAAACTTATGTAAACTCATTTTTTTGTGAGTTAAATGGTGTAAATTCATTTTAAGTTGCAAAATGCCAAGATATATTCAATTCGAGGGTGCAAAGTGCTAAAAGGTGGTAATTCGAGGTGCATATTGCCAATTACCTGAATTATATAGAGAAATTTACTAAAAGAAATCCTTAAATTAAGCTTTTATATTCAAAAAATTTCATGATAATATTTTTTTAATTCAGAAAACTTATTCCACCAACTCTTCATTCAAACAAACCAAATGGTTAGGGTTAATAAGTTTATAAATTTAATTACCCTTATGTTTCTAGATTTTTTTTTTTTTGGTAATTCCTTATGTTTCAAGATTAAGAATTAGTTAAATGTATTTTTGTATACAAATTTATTTATTTAGACCTTCTATATTGATAATTGTACTAATAATGATTCTAATTGAAAAAATAATAGTTAAAGGAGTAGGAAGTTTTCAAATCAATGAAGACAAAATAACTTTTATTTAATTGGAGTGAATGGATTACTACACTTTCATTCTTTTCTTTTATAACAGACAGCAAATTTTCCTTTCAATAATTTCCTTTCACTAATTGCTTAACAAATGTCACGCCCCAATTTTACCACCGAAAAGGGTTCAAACTCGAGACATGAATTCTAATAAAATTATATCCAAAATAAAATGTATGACAAATCTCCTTTAATATAATCAAGTGCTCCCAATAAACATAACTGCACATCTTAAGAGATGATACTCTAATGAAAACTCACGACTGGAAAAAAACTAAATGTCAACGCCTAGCTATTATAAAGCAAAGATCTTCATAGATCACTCGGCTCCAGATGAGTCTCCATAGTCTCGCCTAAGTGATCATCTATTACTGGAAGGAAGAAAGTAAAGTATAGAGAGTACGTGAGTAAAATACTCAGAGAATGCCCGATGTGTGTAATGTGTTTAACAAATACAAATCATTTTCGGAATGCGTGAACATAAACAAAAATGATTTTTACAAAAATAAATCTTTCGAAAGATTTAAACTTGAAATAACCAATTTAAAACATTCAGAAATATTAATCTGAGATAGAAATATATTTCGTCCAAATAACGTTAAAAAAAATAGTAAGCAGTAAAACAATTTAAAACGATTATGATTATGATGATCAAATAACCAAATTCTTGATACCAGACAACCTTATGACTCCCAACTGATAGTGATAGACCACCTTATCACTCTGGGCAAGGAGCGACCTTACCAAACAGAAACACATGCTTGAGTACATGTGGAATAGATATTACCCAACACAACCACAAATGGCTTCTGTTATGCATTGTGAGGGGGCCTGGGGACTCGGGGTCCAACTGACAAGTCGCTACTGCCCGGCGGTACCTTTGTCATCCCAAGCCAAGTTGGATCCAACTATAATAAACAGATCAGAACAGAACCATACTAGTCATTGATCATCATAATCAAAAAAGATATAAAATTATGGAGAAACAGATAAGTTATCTTCAGGATATGAGTTCAGAACATAAACATGATTCCACAATTTTTCAAAAACATAAATTTTTCCTTAATGCAATATATATATATATATATAGCAATTAAAATTTACATACATATATTCCTTCCAGTTTTCATATGATACTATTATAGAGTTAAGCGGCACTCACCGAATACGATAACCTTAAACTGGATCCAGTGTTGGGAATTCGGGTATGCTACCTGTGGCGGTGAAAAATTCTCAAGATAAGAATTTTCTCAGAAATTTTGGAGAAACACAAAAAAATACATTTTGGAACATTCTAAAAAAATTTCAACTTTTATTGAAATCATTAAATTAGTGATTCAATTTCCAAAACATAGTTGTCCCAATAGATTTTTCAAGACAGACAGTCTATTTTCAAAATATTGTATAAAATCCCCTATTTCTTGAAAATTTCCAAACTTTTATGAAAGATTCCTAGCACATGTATATACCTACAGTAAAATTTTCAGAGCAAGAATGTTTTTTGAGATTCACCAATTAAGCGCAAAACCGTAGCAATTTTAAATCGCGCCAAACAAATTGATAGTTTTATTCAATGAATTTTAGAAAACACCACCGAACTCCAATCTTTACCAAAATTTGTAGAGAATTTCAAAACTAACCAAAATGATGCAGAATATTTAACATAATCAAATTAAGACATTTGGCCCCTCAAATACAGACTTCAACATCAAAACCAGAACTGAAATTTCCATACATCATACTTTCGGGTCAAAACAAACATGCATGTCCTAGATACTCTTTGAAACCTATTAAATTTGACATGAAATCACACAACTAAGATTCAAATACACATATATTCATGGTTCTACAATAATTTACCCAGATCCTACCCTTATTTACACACGCAACCAAAGTTTTCAGCCCAACATTCAAAATCACCTCATGCATGAACTCATAGAACCCCCAATCGAACAAATCAAGGTATATTCCATAATAACTTTCAATAAATCAAATAAAAACATATACTAACAGAGATATAGGTGATTTACCTATTCCAATTGAAGAAATTACAACAAATTATAGCTTAAACTTCCACACAAGCAAGTATGAATGTGACTCAGTAACAGCTTCTGGTTCGGGGCTGTTTCTGGATTTTTTGGGTAGCTGCTAAGTAAATTTGGGTTTCATAATGTTGTAGATTATCCTTTTAAGAAGATTTTGAGCTAAAGAACACTAAATTTGGAGGTCATATACTATCTCATAACTTGAAAGGAACAAAACTGCCAGGGCTGAGTTTCTATGCGGGAATTGCTGAATTTTCCCTCTTTGGTGTGTTTTTATGTTGGGAATAAGGTGGAAGACTGAATGCTTAGAGATATATATATATATATATATATATATATATATATATATATATATATATATATAGAGTATGAAGGAGGGCTTGAGTGCAATTTCTCATTCATCCTTTTATTTGTCCATTTCTCCCCCTTTTTGTTTTCTTTGCAAGATGCACCATAACATAAATATTTTTGTACACATAGGATGCATGCTTTAAGTCCTACAACACACAATATATTTTTTATAATAAAAGTCTATTTACATACTTTTGGAGAAACAATTAGCTATGCAAGCAAGTAACAAAATTCATATAGTCAATTATCGATTTCTAGAATAGAATAACTTATGAAAATCAAGTATTTCCAAAATGTAAATTAGCAAAAAAATATAATTCTTACTCTTCCTTTTATTTACTCCATTTTTCACTTTTCTTTCTTATTCAAAATGTGTACACACATATATATATATCTATACACATAAAATGTATGCTTTAAAATCTTAGGCATCTCACTCCACCCCCCTTGAAAGAATTTGGTTCCCAAATTCAAACCTGAGTTATTGAAGAGTCCTGGATAACGTTTTCTCATTCCTCCCTCTCGCTCCCAAGTTACTTCTTCCACCTATTTATTCCTCCACAAGACCTTTACCAATAAAATCTTTTCTTACAGAGTTCTTGTATCTTTTGGTCTAGGATTTGGACATGTTGTTCTTCATATGGTAGGTCTTGCTCAAGGGGAAGGGTTTCATGTGTTGGGAATAATTGTATCAAAACAATGGAAGCGGTACAACAAATTTTTTTATTCCCAAACAGGATCTACTGGGGTCTAGTTGTAAACAACTATCTATATGAAAAGAAAAATTAAAATCACTTACTTGTTGTAGAGTGATCATCGTGCCCTTCAATCTTCCAAATCACGAATCGACTGTTGATTTTGATCCAAGTAACACAAACGTTCTACCTCTAAATCGTACACCGGAATTGATGGAAGAAAAATCCTCCTTCTCTACCTCATAGGGGGTGGCTACTAGAGTGGGAGGGGAGAGAGTTTTTCTTTTTCTTTCTCTGCAGTATTCTTAGAGCTAGAGGTTTTGTTCAACACATGAACTAATAAGATAAAAATACAACCACTATGTATTAAGTGAACAAGCCCACATGGACTTCTTTTTAAGGCCTATGGCCGCCCCCCTATGGTGCATCCATGGGTGCACCGACTCTTATTTATTTCTTTAATTTAATCCGATTAAATTAATAGAATAAATTAATAATAAATAATAATACTAAAATATTATTTCTCTAAGAAATAAATATTTATATATTAATATTTATTAATAAATTATTCAAAATAATTTATTTATTTATAACATAAATAAATATTATTAAGTATCTAATACTTAATATTATACTACAAAAATACTCCATTTTTCTTCATTGTTTCCCTTTTTAAGCGTGACTCTTTTAGGTTCGTCTCATTTGACAATTGGAGGATTCCAAAGGATGTGGGTCTCCGTAGCCAGCCTCGCAGCCCACATCGTAACCCAAATAAGAACGAATGATTAGGATCATTCTATCAACCTTTTTCGACGTGATTATTTTGTGATCGCAAACCCTTTTACTCTTATATCACCGATGAGTATAGACCATGGTAAATGTCAAATGATTAACTCATCTTTACTTTCTATTTATAGTAAGTCGAGATCACTATAGTTTCCTATTTCAGAAACGCTCATCACTTTGGCCAAAGACTGTAGATCTCACTTGCTCATAAATAATTAAGTGATAATTACCCGTTTACCTATGAGAGAGTAAATAGTTTCTTGTTAATTAGTTGAGACTGCTACTTGTGCATTAGATCGCAGTTCGAGGTCGACCCCCCCCCCCCAAGAGTGTTCTGAATCTAACTACTCTAATAACAAACCTAATGTCACAAGTATTGGGAATCGATGCCCGTCAGCAGAATAAAATTTTGATTCGATTCCCGAGCCATGGATCAATTTAGACTTTTCGTTGATTTTTAATTAAAGTACGAGACAGAACAATTTACCTCTTTGTACTTCATTTCGTTTCTTGATCCACCGTCTACAACAGTTGTCCCCGAGATTCCTGCCTCTAGATAATCACGTGCGGAATTCGCTAGAAAATCTTCCTCCTCTATCTCCAAGTGGTGGCTAGAAGAGAAGAAGAGGGAGAGAATATTTTCTTTCTACTTTACTGTGTAATTTTAAGTGTTGGAGGATTTAAATAAAATTCTCCTACTTGGACCTAGGTTAAACGCCTCATAGGCCCTTGTGGATTCCCAAGTGGGCTAAGTTGGCCCAGTCAACTTAGTCCATTTTAATTTAATTACATTTCATATTTAATCTAATTAAATATGTGTGTGATTAAATTAATATTTAATTTAACCAATTTCATTTAACCTAGTTAAATTAATATTCAAATTAATTTAATGTTCCATTGTTTAATCCAATTAAACAACTAATTAAATTAATCCGTCCACTCAATTAATTTGTCCATCTAATGACAAATTACCAAAATGCCCCTCCAAGTACACAAAGTGATTTCCTGCTCATTCCTGGTAGTGCGACTCTCTAGGTTCGTCTTGATTGGCAATGAGAGGATACCAAAGGATGTGAGTGACACCTAGCCAGCCCCGTGGCCCCACATCGTAACCCAGCCAAGTACGAATGACTATGTCATTACGAACCTCTTGACTATGAATTCCATATGAGTATAAGCCCTTCACTAATATACCCCGATTAAGTGAGTGTCATGGAATATGTCAAACTCACATAACTCGATTCTATGCTATGAACCATACTAACATGAAATGACTGAATTGCCCTCCGTATCCCATACGAGTCAATTTTTCTGCTTTAGCCAAAGACTTTTCATTTCAGTTCCCTATGATCGCATAGGGTATCTGCTCGTTTACTTTTGAAACAGTGAACCCCTTCTTGGAAATCACTTCACAACTGCTACTTGCCCATTGGAATCGCACTTCGAGGTCGGCCCCACCAACGGGTGAATTGGCCCTTACTACTCTAGTAACAGATCCAATGTCACAAGAACATCATGATAGTGAATCCTCAGGTCAAAGGCTCACGCATACTATCATAGTCAGTAATCCAATCATTGACAGTCACTGAGTAAAAACCCATGTGATCGGATTACTGTGAGCCGTGTTCGAATATATCAATTCTATTGATATATCTATGGCACGTGTTCTCACTATACCATAGTGTTCGACTGACACTCCTTGTCAGAGCATGTGTCATACAAGTCGAATCTTAATGCCCAATTAAGATTTCTTGACTTGCGAACCCTTTTTAAGTGATCAGGAATAAGACTCTCCCCGTGCCACTTCTTTATTCCATAAAGGGCGAAGAGTCAACCTCGATACACATAGACTATTTGTTCAATACTTATTAATGCCATGAAGTTTCACATGAACAAAAACTCATTACTTTTATATGTTCGTACAATATAAATTAGTGCCCTATTTAAATCTAATTCCCCATTGGCATTGAGGGCACACACCTAACAACAAGTACATCTCCAACTTAATCCCTCAAGTCAAGGGTTCATCACACTTTACATCTTATATCAATTTCATCATTGACTGTCAACGAGTGAAAAACCCATGTGACGAAATTGATGTGAGTCATGTTCAAGCACATTGATCTCCTTCAATGTCCTCATGGTGTTAGCTCCCACTACGATCAACACTTATCGCCACTGGAGCTTTTACCATACAAGTCGTAAGTAATTCTCAACACCCTATTGTGATTACATAACTTGTGAACTATATTTAGTATACAAGTATTTAACTTTTCCAGTGTTGTTTCCATTATCAAATAAGGAATGGAAAGTCTACTCTTGCGTACTTGGGCCTTCAGTTAATTACATATTTATACGAATGCAATAAAAAAGTAATAACCAAAGATGCTTTCATGTATAGGTTTGTTAATAATGCGATTACATTGTTTTATGCCCTATTACAATCTATCCTTCTTGCATTCGAGGGCATATTCCTAGCAATCTCCCACTTGCACTCAATGCCAATCTCTATGGTATTTCATACCCACCTTTTTAAGATGTTTGTCCAGAACCTTCTGGGACAATGTCTTGGTCAATGGATCAGCTACGTTATCAGCTGTGTCTATTTTCTACATGGCTATGTCGCCTTCCCAACGATTTCCCTTATTATGTGGTATCTCCTCTCTATGTGTTTGGATCGATTGTGAGACCTTGGTTCTTTTGCTTGTGCTATTGCCCCAGTATAGTCACGATGAATGGGTACTGGTAGCTTAGCACTAGGAAACACTTCAAGTTCTTCTAAGAATTTCTTGATCCAAACAGCTTCTTTGGCAGCCTCTGAGGCAGCCACATACTCAGCTTCTGTGGTGGAATCATCTGTTGTGCTTTGCTTGAAACTCTTCCAAGTCACAGCTCCACCGTTGAGTGTGAATAAAAATCCCAAAGTGGATTTTTGGTCATCAGCATCTGATTGAAAATCAGAGTCATGTAACCTTCCACTCTAAATTCTCCATTCCCATAGACCAATGCTAAATCCTTAGTTCTCTTCAGATACTTAAGGATTTTCTTCACTGTGATCCAATGTTCCATGCCAGGGTCAGCTTGATATCAACTTACTTCGCTCACAACATAGGCAATGTCTGATCTTGTACACAGCATGGCGTACATCAAGCTACCAACTCCTAAAGCATATGGTATTTTAGACATCACCTTTCTTTCTTCCTCAGTTTTAGGACACATTGCTTTTGAAAGGTGAATACCATGTTGCATTGGCAGGAATCCTTTCTTAGAATTATCCATCTCAAATCTCTTTAAGACCTTTTCTAAGTAAAGGGCTTGGGAAAGCCCGATCAGCCTATTCGTTCTATCTTTGAAGATACGAATCCCTAGGATGTAGGTGGCTTCTCCCAAGTCTTTCATGAAGAAAATATTAGAAAGCCATGTTTTGACCGTAGTCAACATGCTAATATCGTTTTCTATACATAGTATGTCATTTACATATAGTACTAAGAAAACAATTTTACTCCCACTAACCCTCTTATAGACACATGGATCATGTTCATTTTCTCGAAGCCAAACCCTTTGACTGTTTCGTCAAAATGAAGATTTCAACTACGCGATGCTTGCTTAAGTCCATAGATGGATATTTTGAGCTTGCATACTTTATGAATACCAGTCTCTGATATGAAGCATTTAGGCTGTTCCATATAGATATCCTTCTCTAGGAATCCATTAAGAAAAGTCGTCTTCACATCCATCTACCATATTTTATAATCTAGATGTGCAGCAATTGTGAGTAGGATGCGTATAGACTTGATCATGGCCACGGGTGAAAATGTCTCGTTATAGTCAATTCCTTCCTTTTGACTATACCCTTTCGCCACTAGCCTGGCTTTATAAGTTTCAACCTTGCCATCTGGACCAATCTTTCTCTTGTAGATCCATTTACACCCTAATGGGTTTAATATTCTCAGGTCGGTCTACAACAATCCAGACTTGGTTAGAATGCATCGAGTCTATCTCTGCCTACATGGCGTCCCGCCATTTTGCAAAGTCAATATCAATCATAGCTTTATCATAATCAGAAGGATCGTCACCAAGGTTACCTACTACTTTAGAGAAACGCCAATGCTTCTCTCACATTAGGAGACCATACCTCTCAGGTTAGCGAGATGCTCTATCAGATCTTTGCAATGGTTGTTGTATCACAGTGGGTTCAGTCGTGGCATCTTGTGTAGGTGTATCCTCAAGGGCTTTGCTTTGTTCATTAAGGATGATCTTCCTACTTGCTCCGCCTTCTCGAATGAACTCTTATTCGAGAAAGTGTGCTTGTAAAGCAACTATGACCCTATGATCATCTTGCAAGTAGAAGAGGTATCCCATAGAATCTTCGGGATATCCAACAAAACGTCCTCTTAAGGACCTAGCTTCCAATTTTTCCACCTGTGTTTTCTTGATGTAGGCTGGACATCCCCAAACTCTAAAATAATTTTGGTTTGGTTTCCTATTCTTCCATATCTCATATGGAGTCTTAGGAACGAAAGTGGAAGTACTTCTATTCGAGATGTGGATAGCAGTGAGTAAGGCATGACCCCACAATGAGATGGGAAGGTCAGTGTAACTAATCACAGATCGTACCATATCTAATAAAGTTCGATTCCTTCTTTCAACTACCCCATTTAGTTGTGGAGTTGCAGGTGGTGTTAGCTGTAATACTATACCATGTTCCCTTAGGAGATTATCGAACTCGTCACTCATATATTCTCCTCCTCAATCATATCTTAGAGCCTTTATATGATTGCTAGTTTGATTTTCAACCATAACCTTGAACTCCTTGAACCTTTCAAAGGACTCAGACTTATGTCTCATAAGATACACTATTCCATATCTGGAATGATCATCAGTGAATGTTATGAAGTAGTAATAGCCTCCTCAAACCATTTCCCCGAAGGGCCTGCATACATTAGTATGTACTAATCCCAAGACTTGTTTGGCCTTTTCAAAAGTCCTTGTGAAGGGAGATCGAGCCATTTTGCCTTTGAGACAAGATTCATAAGTTGGAAGTGGATCTGATCCTAATGGGCTTAGAAGGCCACCTTTCTCCATTTCGCATATCTTGTACTCTCCATCATGGCCCAGTCTATGGTGCCATTTAAGTCTTGAATTAATACTTGAGCTATTACTTTTGGTTATATTATTAACTTCATTCGCATTTTGGACATTCAAATAATACAACCAATTGATTAATGAAGCAGTGCCAACAAATTTATCATTAAAATAAATGTTGCATAGCCTATCATAAAAATGGAATGTATAATTGTTTTCAACTAAAACAGGAATTGAAATTATGTTCTTAAGCCCCTTGGGAAAAACTAAAACAACGAAAGTAAATGTCCAGTAGATAAATGCAAAGACGTAGATCCTATTCCAGTAGCAGCGACGCTTTGCCTGCTGCCTACTCTGATCTGTACCTCATTATGCTCCAGTTTTCTTCTTCGCTCCAGATCCTGATTGAAACAACAAATGTGAGAGCTTGCTCTAGAATCAAGTATCCAGGAAGTGGAAAATATGGTTACAGAACAATTAGTTTAAAAAACATATAGTTCCATACCTGAAGCACCACCACGGCTCAAGTTAGGGCAGTCCCTATTCCAGTGACCTAGTTCACTACAAGACAGGCATCTGCCATCCTTCTTTAGCCCCTTACTCTTCTTGAATGTGGGAGAATTACCCTTTCCTTTATTGACTCCAAATTACTTTTTGGTATCTTTCTTCTTCTTCTTTGGCATTTTAGGGCCTTGAGAGATGACCATAGCAGTCTCCTTTCCTTTAGGCTTCATTTGAGATTGAGCAGTCATGAGTTTGTTCATTAGCCCTGCTAAGTTGCACTCAATCTCGTTGCAGTTAAAATTAACCACAAAAGAAGAAAAGGAGTCAGGAAGTGATTGAAGGATGAGATCAGTCTGGAGTGTGGGATTCATGGTAAAGTCAAGAGCCTAAAGTCTCTCAATTCTTGAAGTCATTTTCAGTACATGATCACCAACCTTTTCTCCTTTTCTCATTTTTGCGCCAAACAGCTCTTTTGATAACTCATATCGAGCCGTTTGAGTTTTGACTATGCTCCCCATAGAACTCAGCCAAGTGTGCAAGAATTGCTCTAGATGAGGTCATCTGATCATGGGAACGCTGCAGCTCGTTTGACATTGAGCCCAGTATGTACTCGAGAACTCGAATGTCATCCTTTACCCATTTTTCACGGGCCTCACGAACAACCTGAGTAGCCCGCGCCCCCAGCGCAGCTGGGATATCCGCGTCCAACACATATCCTAGTGACTCCGTGCTTAAGACAATTCTTAAATTACAGAGCCAATCCACATGATTTGGACCAATAAGGATATTCTTTTTGAGTAAAACAGATAAGGGATTGATAGTCATTTTATCGAGAGAGTTATAAAATTACTGCAGAAAATAAACGAGATTCAATTAGAATTAATGTAACCGTGTTCCAAGTAATTTTTAAAGGTCTTAGTAAAAAGAACTTGGCTCCCACTACATTTTTCGAAATATCACACTCCCACTGTGAAATTCGGAAGTCCTCGTTGGTGGACTTCGTAGTGGTGATTGAATTCCTTATAAGATTTCGTGGGTTGCACCTTATTCCAGTTAATTGGCCCAGCAGTCTTATAAAGTGGTGTCTCACACCAATCCACCACGTGAATGGTTCAATCATCTTTTTCTCATAATTCACTAAACCTCAACCTATGCGATAATTTCGGTTTATGATTCATTTAAGCTAGCTCACCGACTTTCCATTGGTCTACCAGTTGAATTTCACCTTTAAACCTTATGCTGGTATTTGAGGAAAAATTTGCTTCAACCAAAGGCATCAAATGCGCTTAACAAAAGGATCAAATCCTACCTAGGCATATAATCCCCTGAACAAGGGAAAAGCTATATGTCAGGAAAAATATGAGTCTCTTAAGATCAGTGGAGGGAGGGATACCTCGTATCCTTTATAACTTAGTATATTATATTGGGAGAATTTTGGGGTGATTGTATTAGTCTCACTTTGCACATTACCCATTTTAAAAGCACAAAAAACATGGATATGGAAAAATAAAGCAATCCTAGAAAGCTAACAACATACAACCCATGGACTATGTTTCCTAGATTAGGCCAAGCTAATGCCCTAATCATTGAAGGAAAAAGACCTACAACTAAGCTTCCTTGAACGCCTCTTGTCTCCTTCCGGCTTCTCTTGTATCTCTTTTCCATGGGTTCTATTTATTTCTAACTATTACAATCATTTTAAACAACCTATACATCATTCTAATAAAAAAAAAATACATAGGCTCAAAACGGCCTTTACAACCCATAAAAGAAATACACCAAAAGAAAAGCCTAAGTCCATAGATTGTATCCCCATCACATAAACATGTCACACATGATATCATATCGAAAGCAAGAAAACAAAGACATATGTTGATTCATGAATTAAAATCTAATTCTTAATTCAGTGTTAAATAATTTCGAGGTCTTAAATTTATCTTGAGCATTAAAATCCTATTTTAGTTATACAATGATTCCCAATCATTGTATTAGTTTCAAATGAAAAGTCACACTTTTAATATTGAAACTAAAATTGCACGAAAGTGATTATTATTTTCAAATTAATTTTCATTTTATAAATAAAATCTAATTTTAAATCCAAAATAAAATTACATTTAAAATATCTATTCTCATTTTTTTTTAAATCTGCCGGGTTGGGTCCGATCCGCCTGAGGTTTGGGCTACTGCTACGCGGCCCAATCCTCAAAGGATTGGGCTTGTAGCAGCAAGCCCAACAGGCTGCTGTGCAGCCTATTGCTGCGCAGCCCCGCCACCCTCCCAGTGGCGGGTTTTTCAACCTGATTTCAACGGGGATTTTGAACCCCGACTTTTTCATGCAATATCCAATAATTTTAAACATCGAAAACAATTTTTGAAAAAGTTTGAAATTAATGAAAATAGATCTAAACCTCGAAAAAATAAAAACACTTTGAATCTTCATATTGTTCATGCACTTGAAAAGCGGTAAAACATGCCAACATACATAATCACCCGCTAGATTCATATACGCCGACCCCTTGTATGGCTTTGATACCACTGTAGGGAATAATTGTATCAAAACAGCGGAAGCGGTACAACGAATTTTTTTATTCCCAAACAGGATCTACCGGGGTCTAGTTGTAAACAACTACATATATGAAAAGAAAGATTAAAATCACTTACTTGTTGGAGAGTGATTATCGTGTCTTTAAATCTTCCAAATCACGAATCGACGGTTGATTTTGATCTAAGTAGCACAAACGTTCTACCTCTAAATCGTACGCAGGAATTGATGAAAGAAAAATCATCCTTATCTACCTCATAGGGGGCGGCTACTAGAGTGGGAGGGGAGAGAGTTTTTCTTTTTCTTTCTCTGCAGTATTCTTAGAGCTAGGGTTTTTGTTCAACACATGAACTAATAAGATAAAAATACAACCATTATGTATTTATATTAAGTGAATAAAAGACATAGGCTTCACAAGCCCACATGGGCTTCTTTTTAAGGCCTATGGCCGGCCCCCCTATGGGTGCACCAGCTCTTATTTATTCCTTTAATTTAATCCGATTAAATTGATAAAATAAATTAATAATAAATAGTACTACTAAAATATTATCTCTAAGAAATAAATATTTATATATTAATATTTATTAATACATTATTCAAAATAATTTATTTATTTATCACATAAATAAATATTATTAATTATCTAATACTTAATATTATACTACAAATATACTCCATCGTTTTCCTTTTTAAGCGTGACTCTTGTAGGTTCGTCTCATTTGACAATTGGAGGATTCCAAAGGATGTGGGTCCCCATAGCCAGCCTCGTAGCCCACACCGTAACCCAAATAGGAACGAATGATTAGGATCGTTCTATCAACCTTTTCCAACGTCATTATTGTGTGATCGAAAACCCTTTTACTCTTATATCACCGATGAGTATAGACCATGGTAAATGTTAAATCATTAACTAATCTTTACTTTGTATTTATATTAAGTCAAGATCACTATAGTTTCCTATTTCAAAAACGGTCATCGCTTTGGCCAAAGACTTTAGATCTCACTTGCTCATAAATAATTAAGTGATAATTACTCGTTCACCTATGAGAGAGTAAATCATTTCTTGGTAATTAGTTGAGACTGCTACTTGTGCATTAGATCGTAGTTCGAGGTCGACCCCTCCCCCTTCCTAAGGGTGTTCTGAATCTAACTACTCTAATGACAAAACTAATGTCACAGGTACATCTCCAGCTCAATCCCTCAAGTCGAGGGTTCATCACACTTTACATCTTATATCAATTTCATCATTGACTGTCAACAAGTGAAAACCCCATGTGACGAAATTGATGCGAGTCATGTTCAAGCACATTGATCTCCTTCAATGTCCTCATGGTGTTAGCTCCCACTACGATCAACACTTATCTCCACTGGAGCTCTTACCATACAAGTCATAAGTAATTCTCAACGCCCTATTGAGATTACATAACTTGCGAACTATATTTAGTATAAGAGGATTTAACTTTTTCAGTGTTATTTCCATTATCACATAAGGAGGAATGGAAAGTTTACTCTTGCGTACTTGGGCTTTCAGTTAATTACATATTTCTATGAATGCAATAAAGTAAGTAATAACCAAAGATGCCTTCATGTATAGGTTTTAATTAATAATACGATTACATTGTTTTATGCCCTATTACAATCTATCCTCCTTGCATTCGAGGGCATATTCCTAACATCATGTTATATGGTGTACGAAGGGTCGGGGTGGTATTTCTTCCATTGAGAGATGCGTAAAAATAATATATTCCGGTTAATGTGGATGGTAAAGCGAGACGATACGCCATCGACCTACTCTTTCTACGATTTCAAAAGGTCCGACATATCGAATACTCAATTTGCCTCCTTTTCCAATGCTCCTAAATCCTTTCATTGGTCTCACCTTAAAAAATACAAACTTTCTAGCATCAAACTCTAAATTACTTTTCCTATTACCCAAATATCTCATGTCACAACTTTGAGAGGCCTTTGTGCCCTGTTTGATCAACTAAACCATATGAATGGTCTATTGTATGAATTCAAGTTTTATTGCCCTTCTATATCCTAATGATGCTAGCGTTCGGTGTTTGTTCGAAGCCTAATGCAACAGTGATCGATATTTTCTCCCATAAAGAGCTAAATGAGGTGCCATTTGAATAGTTGATTGGCAGTTGTTGTTGTATGCAAACTTTAATGGGAGATGATATGCCAACTTCCTCCATAATCCAAAATAAAGTTCTAAGCATATCCTCCAAGAAAATATGGTTCACTTTGATTGACCATTGGTTTGTCGGTGTGCTGCAGTGCTGAAGTTGAAATTCGATCCTAAATTCTAATGGACTAACCTCTACAATCAAGATGTAAACCTTTGGCCTCGATTGAACACGATACTGAAGGGTATTCCGTGCAGTCTCACTATCTAATCTTTATAACTTAAACTGGTTTACACATTGTATAAGATGACTTAACAAGTAGGAATGTGCTAACTTAGTCAAGTGATCAAAAATCTACTAGCTACTATCATAACCTCTCGCCACCAGTAATCCTATTATGAAATTCATCATTATCATTTCCCACTTATGTTTTGGTAATTCTAACGGCTGAAGCAGCCCATCGGGTTGTTGAATTTTTGCCTTTACTTGTTGGCACGTAAGGCATCTTTGAACTTAGTTTGCAATCTCTCATTTCATGTGGACCCAACAATAGTATTCTTATAAGCCTCGGTACCTCTTGTTACCCCAGGGTAAACTGTGTACTTAGATTTTTGAGCTTCATCTAAGATGGTTCGCCTTAATTCTTCATTCTTTGGAAAACAAACTCCATTTTTTTATTTTTTTATTTGTATTTTAACATAACCGCACTATCTATCATGAAGCTAGTCCTAGAAGAATCCAACACATCTGACTTAATCTATTGAAATGTCTCATATTTACCTTATGCTTTTCTAATCCTTTGGAAAAATTATTGGTCTCATTGAGATGTTGGCATACATTTCTCTTGAAGTTACTCGTACCACATCTTTTGAATAGTATCATTATTTTCTTTAACTCCAAGAAAAGTTGGGCCACTTGGACCTTGGGAATTGGGGGCATCTGCTACCACATTAGCCTTGCTCAGGTGATACTGGATCGAGCATTCATAATCTTCAGGCAACTTGATCCATCATTGTTGTCTCATGTTTAAGTTTTTCTGAGAGAAGAGATACTTCAAACTTTTGTGGTCAGTAAATATCACAAATGTGGCCCTATAGTGTCTCCATTTTCCCAACACAAATATAATCGCTGCTAGCTCCAGGTCATGTGTGGGGTAGTTTTGCTCATATGCCTTAAACTTTCTTGAAGCATAGGCTATTACCCTATCCTTTTGCATGAACGCACATACTAGACCTTCCTTCGAGGCATCCGTATACACGATGAAGTTTTCAGAGCCATTTAGTAGTGCCAAAATGGGTGCCTTCGTTAAAGATATTTTCACTCTTTAAAGCTATTTTCACTCTTTTCAGTCCATACGAATGGTTTTAATTCTTTTGAGTTAACCCCAGACAATAGAGCTGCTATTTTATAAAAATCTTGGACAAATCTTTTGTAGTACCTAGCCAATACCAAGAAGCTCCGCACCTCAGTTACTGTTACTGGTCTCTTCTAGTCTAGCACTGCCTTAATTTTAGAAGAATCGACCAAAATCCCTTCACTGGATATGGATATGACACAACAAGGCTACTTTACATAGCCAAAACTCGCACTTACTGAATTTCGCATAAAGCTTATGCTTGCAAAGTATCTGTAACACAAAGTTAAAATATTGTCTATGCTCCTCTTCAAACTTCAAGTGAATTAAGATGTCATCAATGACGACAACCACAAATTGATCCAGATATGGTTGAAATACTCGATGCATCAAGTCCATAAACGCGGCTGGAGCATTCGTTAACCCGAAAGAAATCACTACAAACTCATAATGCCCATATCGAGAATTGAATATCGTCTTAGGAATGTCTTCCTCTCTTATCTTCAGTTGGTAATATCCTTGTCTACGGTCTAACTTTGGATACACTCGGCAACCTTGTAAGTGATCTAGCAACTCTTCTACCTGAGGTAATGGGTATTTTTTTCTTCATGGTTACACCATTCATTCATCAATATTCTATGCACATTCTTAATGTCCCATCCTTACTTTTCACAAGAAAATACTGGAGCTCCCCAAGAGAAAGAACTTTATCGAATGAGCCCACTATCAAGTAGTTCTTGTAACAGGGTCTTAAGTTCCTTGAGTTCCGAGGGTGCTATGCCACATGGAGCTTTTAACATGGGGGTAGTGCTTCAAATGAGTTCGATAGTGAACTCCACTTCGCGGCCCACGGGTAGTGAAGTTAACTCATTAGAAAAGACGTCTACAAAATCTGATACGATAGGGACATCCTCAATTTTTGCCACGTCCTTAGGTATATTTATCACATGTAGTAAAATTCCCAATTCTCCTTTCCATAATTCTCTTCTTGCCTGGTCAGTGGAAATCAACTTAATTTCAGTCGGCTTATGATCGCCTACCAATTCTATAGACGACTTTCCCGATTCACAAAAGCTAATGACCTTAGATCGGCAATCCAATCGGGCATGGTGGTCAGAAAGCCAGTCCATTTCCAAAATCACAACATAACCTTCTATTGGTAACAAAACTAGGTCATTTGAAAAAAAATTATATCTTGAACCTCGTCTTGATGTCAGTCTTAGAATGGAAAGCGTTAGATCTGTCTTCTAAATAGTTAAATGAACTTGTTATATTATGTGGATCTTAGTTTCAAAAATTAGAGGGCTAAAATCTAAACTCGTGACTATATGTATACTTACACACATATATAAACCTATAATAATCCAACAAGCTACATTAACCAAAGTATAGTAATAAAACATGGTTGAATATCTAGGTCATCCATATCATTACTCTTTGGTTCATCTCAAGATCTCTATCATTTTCCTAGGGTTCCATATTGTAGTTGTCCATCAATCAAAAGGAGGAAACAAGAAATCAATCAATACCTAATCAAGAAACAAAAGGAGAAAAGTAAATAAACAATCATAAAACAGCGGAATTCTAGATAATTTATAACTTAAAGTTCTCCTGTAAAGAATTCTTTGGGTGACTCACAAACTAATGTTCGTATATCCTTAAATATACCGAAATCCAAACTAGATCACTTGCATACCCACGTCTTATCCATCATTCACAATCTAAGGAACCTATCCTAACTCAGTGCTGCAATTGTAATAAATCATCATTTGGTCGGGCACCCAATGGTCTACCACAATTTAAGCATTGAAAATGCCGTATCTCCGACCATATTACAATCTCTAACTCTTACTCCATACCTAAAACCACAGTCCGTGGAACCATCCTGGTATAGCTCTGGCACTAGCCTAAGCTCTGATACCACTCTGTCACGCCCCAATTTTACCACTGAAAAAGGTTCAAACTCGAGGCATGAATTCTAATAAAATTATATCCAAAATAAAATGTATGACAAATCTCCTTTAATCAGGTGCTCCCGATAAACATAACTGCACATCTTAAGAAATGATACTCTAATGAAAACTCACAACTGGAAAAAAACTAAACGTCAATCCCTAGCTATTACAAAGCGAAGATCTTCATAGATCACTCAGCTCCAGATGAGTCTCCATAGTCTTGCCTAAGTGATCATCTATTACTGGACGAAAGGAAGTAAAATATAGAGAGTACGTGCGTAAAATACTCTGAGAATGCCCGATGTGTGTGATGTGTTTAACAAATACATACAATTTTCGAAATGCGTGAACATAAACAAAAATAATTTTTACAAAAATAAATCTTTAGAAAGGTTTAAACTTGAAGTAACCAATTTAAAACATTCAGAAATATTAATCTGGGACAAAAATATATTTCGTCCAAATAACGTTAAAAAAAATAGTAAGCAGTAAAACAATTTAAAACGATTATGATTATGATGATCAAATAACCAAAATGTTGATGCCAGACAACCTTATGACTCCCAACCGATAGTGACAGACCACCTTATCACTCCAGGCAAGGAGCGACCTTACCAAACAGAAACACATGCTCGAGTACATGTGGAACAGATATTACCCAACACAACCACAAACGGCTTCTGTTGTGCGTTGTGAGGAGGCCTGGGGACTCGGGATCTAACCGGCAAGTCTGCTACTGCCCGACGGTACCCTTTGTCAACCCAAACCAAGTTGGATCCAACTAAAATAAACAAATCAGAACAGAACCATACCAGTCATTGATCATCAAAAACAAAAGAGATATAAAATTGTGGAGAAACAGATAAGTTATCTTCAGGATATGAGTTCAGAACATAAACATGATTCCACAATTTTTCAAAAACATAAATTTTCCTTAATGCAATATATATCTAGCAATTAAAATTTACATACATATATTCCTTTCAGTTTTCAAATGATACTATTATAGAGTTAAGGGGTACTCACCGAATACAATAACCTTAAACTGGATCGAGTGTCAGGAATTCGGGTATGCCACCTGTGGCGGTGAAATGAATAACGTATTCAGGCTTAACCTTGTGAATACCTAAACAGTCTACCCATGATACGCCCTCTTCCTAACTAAACTTGACACACTAGAGGCTAACGTGCTTTTATAGCAAGTGCACTAGTCGTGGTAGTAATAAGTGGACAAAAAGAAGTCCGGGTTGTCGAACCACGGAGACTTGAATTTTAATTTATGATTTTCGATAAAGTAAAGACAAATAAAGTAAATTGCAAGAATTGATTGAATAAACGAAGGATAAAAGAGGAATTGGGCTATAGATTAAAACTCACGTATGATAAATGACTAAGGCACGTGCTACGACCAAATCTACTCGTCAATATATATGGGTTACTCGTCGAATTATTAGACTCCTATTGCTTTGGTGGAAACTCCTTAGTTAACTATTACCCGATGTCTCGGCTCATAGTAATCCTATGATTAATTGACGGTTCTTTAAATATGTCTATCCGAGAATCTAATCAATAACCACGCATTAACGTTCTAGAGTTTCCCCGGATGAACCCGGCTAACAGCACCCGGAAATCACCTATCTCTAGGGGCAATTCCTCATTTGATTCGGATGATGTGTCAATTCCCTTGAACCCTAACCTATCTTCTCTCGAATGACTAGATTAGGCAAGATAGCAAGCATATGGTGATCAAGCACATGATTGGAATAAAAACATAAAATTAACACACAAAGCAATAGGAGAATTAATACAAAAAAATCATTTCATATATATTGACTCATAAATTTGGCCTTTACATGGCCTTAGTTCTACAAAATTAGCTCATCATCAATAGCTCAAGAAGATCTAGAACAATCATATACATAATTATGAACATAAATATGTAATGAAAGGAAGTAAAACTCCCTAAGGCTTGGTTGGTGATGAATCCTAGCTTGAAACTCCAATCTCTAGCTTAATTCCCCTTCTTCTCCCTCCAAGATTGATGAACTTGTGGCTCAAAATCCCAGAAAAATGCCTTCAATCCCCAAGAATCCGAACCCCCTTCTCCAATGCTGAAATTTAGCCTTTATACCTTGAAAAACTGTTACATCGGCGCCCAGACGCGACCTAAATGGCGCCTAGGCACGGTCCAGGTGGTCTAAGTGGCTTGGGGAATAAGTTGACCGGCGCCTAGGCGCCGGATGCAGGAATCTGAAACGTTTTCTGCTTTTTCAGCGCAGAAATAGTATTTCCTTCATAACTCTCTCCACAGACCTCTGATTTAGATGTTTCAAGTTCTCACTTGAAGCTAATACATTGATCTACAACGTTTTAGAAGGACACTTTATCCAATTCGGTCTCTAAACATACATAAATAGTGCTCAACCGTGGAAAGTAATGCAGATACGATGCCCAGGCGTGGGTAAATGGCGCCTAGGCGCGGACGACAGATGCAAATCTTCAAAACTGGATGTCATCGGCGCCTGGGCGTGGTCTGAGGGGCGCTTGGGCGTGGAGGTGCGAAGCATCTTGGCCTGAACTTGTTTTATACGTCGTTTTTTGCCCCTTTTCTTCGTGTGCTCTTGTTTATCACCTGAAATCACTTAACACCCCGATTAAACGCAAATGTGGCATGATTTAGGCAATAAATAAATCCATAGCATAAGTCCCACGAGCTTAAAAACACGTAAAAATGCCTCTTATCAATGCACAACAGAAAAAAAAGAATAATTTAGACATATAGGCAATGTTGAAGTAAGCTATAAATTTGCGCACTTTTACTATAGACATTTGTATAAATTCTCAAGATAAGAATTTTCTCAGAAACTTTGGAGAAGCACAAAAAAATATATTACAAAAATTTCAAATTTTATTGAAATCCTTAAATTAGTGATTCAATTTCCAAAACATAGTTGACCCGATAGATTTTTGAAGCCAAACAATCTATTTTCAAAATATTGTATAAAATCCCCTATTTCTTGAAAACTTCCCAAAGTTTTATGAAAGCTTCGTAACACATGTATATACCTACAGTAAAAGTTTCAGAGCAATCAAGAATTTCCAAATTCACCAAATAAGCACAAAAACATAGCAATTTTAAATCGCGCCAAACAGACTGACAATTTTATTCAATGAATTTTAGAAAACTCCACCGAACTCCAATCTTTACCAAATTTTGTAGAGAATTTCAAAACATAACCAAAATGATGCAAAAAATTTAACATAATCAAATTAAGACATTTGGTCCCTCAAATACAGACTTCAACCTCAAAACCAGAACTGAAATTTTCATACATCTTACTTTTGGGTCAAAACAAACATGCATGTTCTAGATACTCTTTGAAACCTATTAAATTTGACATACAATCACACAACTAAGCTTCAAATACACATATATTCATGGTTTTATAATAATTTACCCAGATCCTACCCTTTGGACTTGATATATATATGTTAGGAAATTTCATGTTAGATGTTTTGATGATGACAAGATAGGATTTAATGTTAGACCCCAAAAATAGAATGTAAGTTTCCATTTTTTATAGATTGATGTATAAGCGTTTGAAAATTGTAATTTATTTTTTTAGGCTTGTAATTTTTATCTTTATAGAATTTAGCCTAAGTCTTAGTGACTGAATCGCCAGTAAAATTCTAGGTGAGTCTATTAGAGAAGAAGTTGAAGACCAGCGTCTGAAGTCAACCAGAGATAAAGATTTGTTACTTAGCGTCCGTCAAACGCTAAAGGACCTCATTTCAGGATGTATGAATCAAGCGCTCAAAACACTTAAGTGACCGATGTCAGATTCACCTGAAATAAATCCTCAAGTCATGAAGGACTTAAATGCAATCATTCAACGGGCATTTATTTCCAACGGGAAATAAATTCAAATTGCATGAAATGCTTGATAAGAGCATTAAATGTGATAAGCTGTTTATGACTTGTGGACAAGCCACCCTTTAACTCAGACTGTCAGACCTATAAAAGTATATACCTGCTCCTGTCCAATCGGAACCAGCAGAAATTCAGGAATGTCAAATAAAGGTAACTACCATGCTCTGCGTGAAAGGCACGCTCTCACATATGTCCAACGGACAGATCCCAAGAAATTACCTATAAATACCTTACCCTAGCAAACCCTAAAAACACAAGATACGTACGAAAAAGAGAGGAGAAATTATTGCCAAAAATCTTACGTACATTTTCTGGGAAAAAGCATAGAAACTCCATAGTCAAATCTTTCAAGCTTTTTATCTACATTCCAGACAGTCACAAATATCTCAAACATCTTCCAAAGAAGAAACCCAAATTCCAACTGAGATATTCCAAGTTGTTTGATCTTTTCAAAAACAAACAAAACCCTAGTGACAAACCTCAACCTTTCATCTGAGTGAGAAAAGTTGTTGAACCCTTTCAGGCAGTATTTCTGAGTGAGTGAAGCTTGAAGAAGACGATCTTCATTGGTGCTGAAGTCTGTGCGATCAAGGAGCCCAAGATCATTTTCACCCTTTACTATCTTGTAGAAGATTTTGTGTGATTCTTCGAAAATCATTCTAGTAAATTCCTCCAAGTGAAAAAGGAGAAGAAGGACGTAGCTGGGATTACACCACCCAGTGAACCTTATACATCTTGTGTTATTTATCTTTATTGTCTTATCATTATTATTATTATTACATCATTTATCTTTGAAAGAGACAAGTTAAAGTGCAAAGCGATTAAATTAACCAAAAGAATGCTAAAACTCATTTCCACTGTGCTAACCCCGATTAAGCGATCTAAGCATTGCCCTACTTTGGTAAACTGCTAAAATCACTAAGTCTAAGTTAACTTTCCTGAAGCGTCTGACCCAAGCGCTCAGTTATCCAAGCGTTCAAACCTTTAAAGTGATACGAAATTTTTGAAGTCGAAAAAGACTTCAGGATCTATTCAACCCCCCCCCCCCCTTTTAGACCCTTTTGTATGCCACTTGGAACCACCAATATACAAGTTTGTGATGGGGTAAGTAAAAAAGGTAAGTCAACTATCCTAAATATACATTGGAAAGTAGAATAAATCTTGATCCTTCCATCTTGAGCAACCAAATTTGTAACACCCAATATTCTCGGTCCCTCATTTCGTAGAAGCGAAGGTAAACATTATAATTACCGCTAATTAGATTTCGTAATTTATTCGATTTTAGCGATTTGTGTTCGACCAAAAATATATTACTACTTGCTTAATAACTATTATTATATCTATAGGTGAAATAGGTTAGTTATTTACACATCATTGTGGAATAGTTGATGCATTACGTCATTTAATATATATATATATATATAGATAGATAGATAGATTCACCAATTGTATATTGCTAATATTTAAAGGTGTCCATACCTACCTACATATATATAGGCACAAACACATGCACATATATACATACATATATATATATATATATACATGCAGCCACATGCTCTAATAGGGGGAGGAAGATTAGGAGGTGGCATGTTAAGCTAATCACATCTCATCTTGCCTAAAAACGTGGCCCATGGAGGATTAATCTCCATTTATTTTTTTCACTACCTTTTTGACCATGACCTTCATATATACACTCAGCAAACCAGCTGGAGTTCAAAGCTCCTCAATATTCCTCTCACAAAATAGGAAAATTTCAAAAGCTAGAAAAGGGAAAAACGCAGGCAGCGCAGTGTTGGGAGATCTTCGATTTGTAGGCTCAAACAATATCCCAATTTAGTGTAATTGGTCTTAATTTCTTCCTAAGAGATAGAGGAAGAATACGGTTGTTTTGGTTTCTACACAGAAGTTCGTAATTGGTCACAAAGGTCGTCCAACCGTGACCCTTTTGCACAGAGACAAAATCTGCTGCTGGGGAAATTTTGGCAAGCTATGGATTGGAAGTGGGTTTCATCTCTCTCAGTGTTAGGTATCAAATCCTCACACCTCTAGTGATATATTAATCATACTTTATTGATGGGTTATTGACTTGATAGTTAGATTCGTGCATGCATGATGTGATTGTGAATGTTGGGTTGAAATTATAGTTGCATGTGTGAATAGGTGTAGGATCTGGCTAAATTCTTGTATACCCATGGATATATTTGTATTTCAAGCTTCATTGGGTAATTTAATGTCAAATTAATAAGTTTCTAAAAAAGTATCTAGGACATGCATGTTGGTTTTGACATGAAAATAAGAAGTATGGAAATTTCAGCTTCTGATTTTGATATTGAAATCGGTATTTCAGAGATCAAACCCAATAATTTGATTATATTAAATTTTCTGTATTATCTTGGTTATGTCTATAACGTTTCTGGAAAATTTGGTGAGTATTGGAGTTTTGTGGAAATTTCTAAAAATCGTTGAACAAAATCGCCAGTCTGTTCGGCGGAATTGAGAATTGTTTCTGTTTTGAAGATATTTCGTGTACCTGGAAATTTTGGTTTACTCTAAAATTTTTACAGTAGCTGTATATATATGTTATAGAGACGTCATACAAATTTTGGAAGTTTTCCGTAAACAAGGGATTTTATAAAAATATTTGAATAGAAGTTGTCTGTTCTCAAAAAATCTGTCAGGACGGTCCCGTTTAGTTGATTGAATCCCCAATTTCACAAGGAAATTAAATCTGGAAAAATTATGTAGAATTTTTCAGCATCCTATCTGATATCCTGAAAAATTTGAGAAAGAAATTCCAATCCGAGAATGCGTTAAAAAATTGTTGAAATATATTGCGCATGTAAGGGGGCTAGTTTGAACCTAATTGCCTATATGGTTGGATAGTATGATATAACTTGTTGTATTTGGTTGGATTATAAAGTATTATAAGTTAAGAATATGACGGTGTATTTGGACAGCAGGATGGATTGTGGTTAGACGAGACACAAGGCGATGACATCGAGTTGTAACAGTGAGGGTTTCTCTTTTCCTTAAAACTCTTTAATTGCTTTACCTACTTGTGATTTTCTTGTTTCCTTAACAAATGTCTTATCGGTATCTTCTTGATTGGTTCGTGATGATTGTTGATTCCTAAATATTCTGATCGGTTCAATATCTCGTGATTCCCAACGTTATCCTTTTCACGTCTATGGTATATGTTTTACCTCGAAATATTCTTCAGTCTAATCGTTGTCAATTTCCGCGAGTCTTATCGCATGAATATCAAATCAATATCTTTATTAACATGTTGAAACCATTGTATTCCTTGGTTCCATTCTGTCGGCTAAAGGAGCTAAATGCTATGTGGGACAAAGTGCCACGCGACGGCGGGGGCTACCTTTTGAACCCGTAGGAGCCACCACTAGAATCCTAATGTCTGGCATCCATCAGCGATATGTCCTCTTCTTGATTAAAGCTTTGACTCGTAAAAGGCAGAGTGAAGGGAGCTAAGTGCTATGCGGGACAAAGTGCCACGCGACGACGGGGGCCACCTCTTGAACCCGTAGGGGCCACCTCTTGAACCCGTAGGAGCCACCTCTAGAATCCTGACACCTGGAAGTTTCGCAGACTGAAGGGAGCTAAGTGCTATACGGGACAAAGTGCCACGCGACGGCGAGGGCCACCTCTTGAACCCATAGGAGCCACCACTAGAATCCTGACACTTGCAATTCTCAAAGGGTGTGAAGTCTCCCGCTGGTATGGGATAGTTGGAAGACGGATCACGATCGATCACATGATATGATTACTAAAGTATATGAGTTATTCATTTTGGTTTTGTTGTATGTATCGTGATTGATATTCATCCTTCTGATAGTTTATTTTCTCCAATGATTTGCTCGATATGTGTAATCTTGTTCCCCCCGTAATATTCCATTGCAGATTCCTTTTAAAGATAAAAGGTAAAGCAATCCGTAACCTACCTCACTGAGTCATTCGGACTCACCCCTCCCTCTTTCTTCCTTTTCAGATAAGCTTAGTGTGTTGGATACGAAGGGAGAAATGAGGAGTAAAGGAAGCATTAGTTCATTGCTATTAGAGAAAGTGCTGCTTTGGGATGTATGATTGGGTATGTATATGTTTTGGCTTGGAGACCTGTAATTAACAGAGTTGTTGTTGAATTATGTAAGACTGATGAAGGATGTATGGTTGGTTTAGTTGGAATGAAATTTTTTAGTTTCAGCAAATGAAGTATTAGTATAGGTCTGACGCTTAGCGCTGGCTCGAGAAAGGACGATATCCTGGATCGAGCTGGCGTTGCTGTGTGGCGGGCCACCAGGTGCTCGGTGAGCGCTACAAAAGTTTTCAGCCCAACATTCAAAATCACCTCATGCATGAACTCATTGAACACGTAATTAAACAAATCAAGGTATATTCCATAATAACTTTCCGTAACTCAAATAAAAACACATACTAACAGAGATATAGGTGATTTACCTATTCCAATTGAAGAAATTACAACAAATTATAGCTTAAACTTTCACACAAGCAAGGAATGTGACTCAGTAGCAGCTTCTGGTTCGGGGTTTTTTCTGGATTTTTTGGGTAGCTGTTAAGTAAATTTGAGTTTTATAATGTTGTAGATATCCTTTTAGAAAGATTTTGAGCTAAAGAACAGTAAATTTGGAGGTCATTCGCTATCTTAAAACTTGAAAAGGACAAAACTGCCAGGGCTGAGTTTCTATGCGGGAATTTCTAAATTTTCCCTCTTTGGTGTGTCTTTATGTTGGAATAAGGTGGAAGACCAAATGGTTAGATATATATATATATATATATATATATATATATATATATATATATATATTACCATACTTAATAAGAGGGAATGCTCCTTCTACAGTAACTATTGGTAGTCCTGCTGATGTGGATTTTTTAATTCTACTAATGATGTTATCATGTAGATGATTTAATTTAATTATTGTAATGGAGTGTGAGTTGTTTCCTTTACAATTCAATAAATAAGCTCTATCTGATTATTAACTATCAAAACCCACAATAAAATTAGTGGATTTTTCTCCTATTCCAATTAGTGTGGTGTATTTTTTTTTTTTTATTCACTTTCTTCCTTGAAACACTTAATAGTGTTAAGTGGTAGGAGCACTATTAGGAGGTAAAATACTTAATTGTGTTAAGTGGTAGAAACACTATTAAGTGGTAGGAATACTTAATAGTATTAAGTGGTAGAAGCACTATTAAGTGGTAGAAACATTTAATAGTGTTAAGTAGTAAGAATAATTTAAAAGAGACTCTCCCAGACTCAGTTCACACCTCCGGCCACATCTCCACCTTGGCTGATTTTGAAGGTTTTTGAATTTTTTTTGTTCATTCTCTAATTTTTTTGGTTTGTTTTACAGTTTTAAAAAATGATCATATTAATTATATTTTTTTCAATGTCCAAATTTTAGCAAAAACTGCTATCTCTCGCATTTCTCCCACTGCCGACGACCTGTTTTAGCCCACTACAGGTTTGTTTATTTTGTGTTCATATCAGTATAGGTTTATTCAGTTTTGTTTGTGATTGAATTTTGTATTAGAATTTTGTTTTTGTTTTTACTTATTTATGTTCTGGTGAATAGTTAGACTATCGTATTATTTGGTAAGTACATGGAGACAGCAACGCTCGAGCTCGAGCTCGAGATCTAGCCTCGAGCTCGAATAAATAAATCCACCCCAGACGAGAAGACGACTTTCTCTTCAGATTGAAAACAAGAAGAAGAAACACAAAGAAATTACTTTTCAATTTTATTTAATAATATTAAACTATTTGGTAAGTAAATGGAGGCAGCAACGCTCGAGATCGAGCTCGAGATCTAGCCTCGAGCTCGAATAAATAAATCCACCCCAGACGAGAAGACGACTTTCTCTTCAGATTGAAAACAAGAAGAAGAAACACAAAGAAATTACTTTTCAATTTTATTTAATAATATTAAACAACTTTCCTCTCAACCTCTCCCCCTCGAGCTCGAGAGCCACTAGCTCGAGCTCACGAGCTCGAGCCGAGTCCAAGCTCGCGAGCTCGAGGCTAGCTCTCGAGTTCGAGCTCAAACCCACTAGCTCGAGCCTAGCTCTCGAGTTCGAAAGCCACTAGCTCGAGCTCGAGATCCACTAGCGCGAACTCGAGAACCACTATCTCGAGCTCGAGAGCCACTAGCTCGAGCTCGAACTCGGCTCGAGCTCGAGATCCACTAGCTCGAGCTCGAGAGCCACTAGCTCGAGATCGAGCTCGAACTCGTTTGCAACTTACAAAACTTGCTCAATTTCACACTTTAATTGCAGTTAGAAATGCCCTCAACAACACTTTAATTTCACACTTTAATAATAAACTCAAAACTCAACAACAAAATCAGAATCAACTTATTCCACAAGCATTAAAACAGAAAATTACCGGGATGAAAGGTGGTTTAGGGCAATTTGCGGCGACGACGGAGGATGGCGACGGACTGGGAGAAGAGGTCGGAATGCGTGACTGGAAGGACGGAGGCTGCGTGATGTGAGATGAGGCCGCCGGCCGCCGATGCGTGACTGTGGAGGGCGGATCTGGTGGAGGGCGGTGGTGTACGGAAGCAATGTTTCACCTTTCACCTTTCACCTTTGAACGACAGATCTGGAGCAATGCTCCTCCATAAAGTCGATACATATGAGTCAGCAGAATTGAAGCAAGAGTATGGGGACAATGGCGGGCAATGGTACATAAATAAAAAAACTGAAGAAGTATTGATGGGGATATAATTTTTTGAGTGTCATAGTTCTCATATATAGTACACACACACAGAGTGACACAATCAAAGAGGATGAGTAACCCCATGAAACCCTAATTGCCTTTTCTGGATCTGAGTATTCCTGATTTGAGTTAGTTTAAACTGAAAGAAAAAAGATGGAACTTCTATAAGAAAAAAGAAGTTATGGGTCTTCTGTCAGTATTACAAACGCTACCTCTCCAATTCTTTCTTATCCCCTTGACTGCACAACTCATCCTCCACTTTAATTGCCGACATTAAAGCTGGAAGTGAAAATAAAGCGAGATTATATATATATATATATATACACACACACATATATATAGGGCTTCCTTGGAGCTCACCCACACTGCCAGTACTGCCACATACATATAGGCCACTGACCATTCCACTATCTTTTATCACGCACGGACTAGATAAACATTATCTAGATCAGTCTTACACATTAGTATTATTATTTATTTGATTTGTTTTATTGTCTTAAAGTAGTGGTAGTTTTCTTTTCTTTTCTTTTCTATTTCGAGCGAAAGTGGGGAAATTCGTTTCAGATAAATAGGTTGAAACCCCTATTCTTGGCATGTCCCTTGATGTGATTTTCTCTATGAAATATATATATATTTATTTTTGGATATATAAATTTTGCCTCTCTGGGAGTGGTGAAAAATGTGGTGATTGCTCCATTTATGGTATGGAGCTGTGATGGTGGCGTGACTTCTTATATATATTTACATGGTATTTTATAACCTATGTGATGACAATAGGTTGGCTCAAAGTTAGCTCACACTTATTACGAACTTTGGACTTGTATCCTTCCGGCTCACACAATCCATTTTTCTCAAAGTAGTATTCAATAAAATACATAATAAGATATTAATTTATAATAATACACTAAATAAAATTTACGGAAATAAATATATACAATTTTGAAGTTTTATTATTAAAATCATTAGCTTTACGATAATAATTAGTAAACTCTCAATCTATATGAAATGATATAAAAAAGATTGAAAGTCGTTTCAGGGTCTTTTTAAAAATAAAATTTTACAATAACGTCTGCATTTAATCCACTTAGGTCACATATAAGCTTAGTTCAATAGTAATTGAAAAATTGTTAAAACCCCCTAAAGATAAATTTTAATATCATAAAAACCCATGAAATTATTTTTCAATCCAAAAAACTCATTTTGTCAACTTTTCATTCCAAAACCCCCCAACATGTAGGGTTAATAAATTTATGAACTTAAACACCCTTAGCATCCTAAATTTAAAATTAATCAATTGTAGTTTTTCGAATGAAAATTTAGTGTATGAGGGGTGTTTTGATTGAACAGTATTTTTAGGGATTTATTAGGTAAATCACACTTTTCGTCCAATAAATATGTGTATGTTCAATTTTAGTCTCAATCTTTAACTAATGCCTCACATTGATTGGATACACATTTGTACCGTAAACTTTTATTGAATAAAACAATATGATTGTTTTTCCAAAAAAGTAAAATATGTGTTCAACAATATGAGATTTTAACAATTGATTTCAGATTGAATATTAACTATTAAGTAGTGTGATGCATCTTTCGGCCCTAATTTACAACTACAATTCATTCCACTTTCAAATTGCACTTGTTCAATCAATACCAAATTTCGAAATTGAATTTGCCATAAATTCTTATCACTTATTGACGTAAATGCGAGGAGTGCGAGTTCTTGCTATGTGGTGATTCTGAAACTTTCTACGCTGACCTAAATCTTTCAAAAGTTTTTGTATTGAGAGCATAACTACTTATCTCTATGATCTAAATTCTAAGTAAGACTTCCACTTTCATGCGAGAGGTTTTGTGTTCAATTTCAAATTGTCACAAGTTGTGACATTTTTCTCCTTTTATTTGAAGTCTTATATAGGGTCCGTGTCGCCATGATTAAAAACTATCAACCCTGATTTGTCGGGTCAGGTTTAAGGAATATAAAAAACAATCATGTTTTCTTATTTAAAAAATGAAAACTCGAAGATTTTTCCTATTTCTCCCTGATACTTTTGCTATGATCGAACGTGGTCATGCCTTTGGGGTGTCTTAACTAGGTTAGGTTGGGTGGTGCTTGTTTGGTTTTGGCTGCCTATGTGTTCCATGTTTGTAACTGGTATTCATGCGGGGATTTTTTTGTTGTCATGCGTCATTTTGCGGTATATTACCTCTTTGGATTATCGCACCAAAGTGTTTAGAGATTGTTGTGTGCATGGATCGAGATGCTAAGAATCGAGCTCGCCGTCAGAGATATGCAGCACGGTCCACAGAGCAACATCAAGCATCTTTGTTAGGGCGAAGGTTAGTTCGGAGTGCCAAGAGAAAGGCATTTTTAGCTGCTAAGCAAGTGTTAAGTGATGACTTAGTAAGTTGCTCCGTCAGTGTTAGACCCGAACCACTACACGCTTCTACTGAACAGCATGTGGATATCAGGGTGGCTTCTTCTCGTGCGGAGGATCATTCACTTGGTACCCTGTTTCGATTGTTGTAACTGTTCTTTTGGCTATTGGTTTTCTTTTGTTTCGTCTTGTCTTATGGTTTCCTGTTTTTTTGTTCTCCAGCCCCTGTTCCCTCCACCCGAAAAAGGAGGAGAAATATGAGCCTTATAGACGATCTGCCCCTTGAGCCGTGGATACTTCCGGATGTAGCTCCTTGTGTCTATTGTAATGCCTTGCGATTTTATCGCGAGCCTCCTGGTTTTTGTTGTGGGGAGGGTCAGGTTTCCTTGGCCCCGCGTGAAATGTTGCCCGGGTTGACCGACCTTCTTATTGGAGAGTCCGAGATTTCCGTTGAATTTAGGCGGCACATAAGGTCTTACAACAATTATCTCGCATTCACGTCCATTGGTATGAAGGCTGATAAAAATTATTGCTGGTCAAACAAGGGCATATACACGCTGGTTGTTCAAGGCATGGTGTATCACTATATTCGCAGCCTGAGGGACGATGCACCGGCTGCTTCAAATTTAGATTTGTATTTTCATGAGTTTGATGGGCTGGTACGTACCACCGGTCAGCGTAGCTTTCATTTGAATCCTGACTTGGTTGCTAGCCTTGTGCATATGCTCAGGGACAATCCTTATTGTCGCTTTTTCAGAAGCCTCCGCCACTATACTCCTTTGGTGAATTATACCATTGTGCTGCGTAGTACACCTGCCCTGGATCAGCACACTTTCAACTTGCCTTCCGTTTCTCAAGTTGGCGCAATATGGAAGGAGGCTGATCCATCAAACGAGACCATCACACGGGACATACGTGTTTATGTCAATGAAGATACAAGCCATACAATTAAATATTATTACGGCTGTTATGACCCCCTCCAATATCCATTGTTGTTCCCAAGAGGCGAACCTGGATGGCACTCTCGGATCTCCAAGCATAGGAAACACACTCAACATCCTGTAGTTGACACTGGCCATCATGCGTTTGGAGAGTCTGCGTCATTGATCTCTCCCAATCTTGCTGAATCGGCTGCAGTTCTATTGCAAAATGAAGCTGATGGTATGGTGCTCTTTTTCGATGTTCTGCATTGCATTTTGTACATTGTTTTTTAGACCTCCCTAGCATTGGCTTGCGCAAAATATTATTGTCACCTAATATGTTTTGACCACATGAGTACAAACTGCTCGTACATGTTTCTTGCTTTCAATCTTTTTCCCCCTTCATGTGGATTTCATGCCTTTTGAGTTTTAAAGATGTAAATGAAAATGTGAAAATGGTCGGTTATTGCTTTCGATGAGCAATGCAATTTCCTTGCAGTTTTTCAAAATCTACTACTCATTTGTGGTAACACATGTAATTAGAAAATCACTAAAGAAGTATTTCCTAATTGCCTTTAAACTATTTATGGTATAAAGACATTTTGTAAAGTGCATTTTTAATTTCCCAAGTAATCCATTCTTTGGACTGTCTTCGTAACTTGGCTTCCAATTATTCTTTAAGAAAATATGGCTGCCAATTATTCTATAAATCAGTTCCCAACCAATTTAAAGAATAAAACGGAATGGTTATAGACAAACTTCAATTGATTTACAATATGATTTTAGGCTACTCAACTTTAATAAATAGTAGTATATAGATATAATCTTTAAGCATGCGTATACATGTGATGTAAATTTTATGTGGATATGTAGAATGAATAAGCATCCAATTGAAATGTATGATATTGCCCAGTTACAATTACCAGCTAAATTATACCTTCACTCTGCTTACTTCTAATCCATAATTTATGTATCACAGAATATGCATGATACCATACCATGAAACTTACTTGGCATTTCTTTGCATCGGCATTTAATAAGGTTTATCAAGTAAGTTATTGCATTGCAATATAGTTAATAATAGAGTAAAACATGCTAGACCTTACACACCTATTCACTCTCACATCACTTTACCTGGAGTTTTCCATTAAGTAACTGATCAAATTAAACAACAATTAAAGTGTGTTGAGTAGGTGGTTGTGTTTCAATCAGGAAATTGCTTTACCCATAATCACAAGGTACTGATTAAAATTTGGATCTCTTTTCTTTCAGATAAATATATTAATTTTTTTTTTGGTAAGGTCAATATATGAAAATATATAAGACCCTATAAAAGTCTTAAATCAACAAGACTACTTTTACAATATGTTTATTTCTTTAGGAAAAACTTTCATGGTTACAAGAATAGTTTGATAAATTATGACGTGGATAATTCTTTCTGTTAATGATTAAGGTATCATCGTTATGAATTTGACGAAAAATTAAATGTTGTTTATTTAGCGTATCTCATTTTATTGAGGGAAATATGGCGTAAATCTTAGCTTGTCTCATTTTTTTCATAAATTCCCTTGGGAAAAGCTGTTCTAAAAAAAAGCTATCTAGGGAATTATGGCAAATATGCTTATTGAAAGCTCCACGTGAGTATAAAATCAAGGTATTTACGTTTTTTTAGTATTGATTGTATTATCCCCCTTTCATTTTTTATTTTGTTCAGTTTTGTAAACTAACAAGTATTATTTTGACTCCACCAAAATAGTAACCCACCAAGTACTAACTCCAATGTGTTTCCCCATCTTGAAATATTCTTCTGCATCATTGTTTTTTTTTTACTTTGTGAATTATTTCCTGACCACGAAAGCTAGCCTGATTCTTGTTCTTCTGTCATTTTTTCAGTTTTAGAAGATGGTAGTGAGCGGGGATCTTATGTGTCACTTCGCCAATATTATTGTTACTTGTTTCAGTTACGTCCTCGGGATAAATCTTATCTGCTTCACTTTGGAAGATTATGCCAGCAGTTTGTAATTGACATGTATATTAAATTGGAGACTCAGCGCTTGGATTATTACAGGTCAGAGCAGCGACAACTTGATATGCGCACAGATACTTACCAGAGCGTCGTAGATAGTATGTCAGTGGATGGTCAGAATAACCCTAACGCAGTTGGTCGACGTTTTGTCTTGCCTTCCTCTTTCATTGGGGGTCCTCGGGATATGCGACGGCGCTATGTCAATGCTATGGCTTTGGTCCAAAAATTTGGCAAGCCTGATATCTTCCTTACAATGACATGCAATCCAGCGTGGCCAGAGATTGCAGATTCGCTCTTGAAGCATGAACGTGCCGAAGACCGACCTGATCTTCTTGCAAGGGTATTCAAGGCAAAGTTGGATGAAATGAAGAATGATATTGTTAGGAAGAAAGTGTTCGGGTCCGTGGCTGCGTATGTCTATGTAGTAGAATTTCAAAAGCGTGGATTGCCCCACGTACACTGGCTTGTGATTTTAAATCCTTCACACAAAATCTTGACGGCAGATATATACGATGGCATAATATCAGCAGAGTTGCCCAGTGCGTCCTCACATCCATTCCTTCGGTCCTACGTTATAAAACACATGCTGCATGGGCCGTGCGGGGATTTGAACCCAACGAATGTTTGCATGCGCGATGGCAATTGCAAGAACCACTACCCTAAAAAATTCATTGCCACAACGCATATTGGTTCGAACTCTTACCCCATGTACAGGAGGAGGGAGAATGGGGATTTTGTGGTTGTCAGAAAATCTAGACTTGATAATAGGTGGGTCGTTCCCTACAATCCGTACTTGCTGGCAAAGTACAACTGCCACATCAATGTGGAGATATGTTGTGATATAAAGCTTGTAAAGTATTTGTACAAGTATATATACAAAGGACATGATAGGGTTGCTTATAACATTGTTGGGGATTCTGATGCACAAGCAGACGATGAAATTCGTAATTTCCAAACTGGCAGGTGGGTAGCAGCTCCGGAGGCCCACTGGAGAATATATGGATTTGCCCTTAGCGACATGCATCCTCCTGTTATTGTTCTCCAGGTCCATCTGGAAAATCAACATGTAATCAGGTTTGGTCGACAGGCTCCCTTGCTTGACATTATTACTAATCCTCTCTCTCAGCGAACAATGCTAACTGAATTCTTTAGAACAAATGCTCTTGATAGAAAAGCACAGCAACTCAACCTGTTATATAGAGAATTTCCTGAGCATTATGTGTGGAACAATTATGCGCGGTCTTGGTCTGTACGTGCCAAAAAAGAGGTGGTTGGTCGCTTGGTTACAGTCAATCCTTGTGAAGGAGAACGTTTTTTCAAGCGTATTTTACTTAATAATATTCGGTGTCCACCTTCGGCTCAATTCCTGCGAACAGTTAACGGTCTTGAATATCCTACGTTTCGTGAGGCTGCACTGCATCTGGGATTATTAGAGAACGACTCATATATTTCGGACTGCTTAGAAGAGGCTTCTTTACATCAGATGGCTCCCAGTCTTCGTCGCCTCTTTGCCACTATTTTAGTTTACTGCGCTCCAGGTGATCCAGTTCATCTCTGGCACTCATTCCATCTACAACTTTCTCAGGATTTCAGCAAACAACCACACGTCAGTGATGCTGTAGCTCAACAAAAGGCTTTACAATCCATACATTGTATCCTGCAATCAATGGGAAAAAGTATAAATGACTACTCTTTGTCTGAACAGTCCATTCGACTAACTGAAGAACAGAAATTCTGCACCGAAATAGCTAGGGAGAAGTCAATTATCGTGTCCCCGCAAGACTTGATTTCAGCATCTATGCTAAATGCTTGTCAAAGGGAAGCATTCGACTTGATTATTTCTGCCTTAGATGGTGATGTGGGGGGCGCATTCTTTATTGATGGCCCTGGAGGGTCAGGGAAGACTTTTCTCTATAGATCTATTCTTGCATATGTGCGGTCGCATGATCACATAGCTTTATCAGTTGCCACATCTGGTGTAGCTGCCTCTTTGTTACCAGGCGGGCGCACAGCTCATTCGAGGTTTAAATTCCCTCTCGAGTTTGATGATAATGCTAATTCAAAGCTTAGTAAGCAGAGCAGTTTAGGGCGATTGATTAAGGTGGCCAAATTGATAGTTTGGGATGAGGCGACAATGGCGAACAAATGTGTTGTCGAGGCGCTGGATACATTACTCCGTGATGTCTGCGATTCAGATTTACTTTTCGGTGGTAAGGTTGTTCTGTTTGGCGGGGATTTTAGGCAGACACTCCCTATAATTGTGGGAGGTTCTCGCGATGATATGGTTGGGGCCAGTCTTGTTAGTTCATTTTTATGGCCTTCAATCCGAAAGCTTAGGCTACATGTCAACATGCGTGCCCGTGATGATCCTATGTTCATTGATCTCTTGCTCAGTATCGGTGACGGTACCCATCCTTGTGTCATCGATGATATAATACAATTGCCATCACATCTGTGCATTCCTTTTGTCAATCCTGCCGACTCATTAAGTCAATTAATCAACTGTGTATTCCCTTCTTTTTACTCTGACACCGCTGATCCATTTTTCGTTGTCAATCGTGCCATATTGACACCGAAGAATGATATTGTTGATGATATTAATGCACAACTTATAGATAAATTCCCGGGACTTCCTGTCGAATATATGAGCTTCAATAAAACTGATGATCCAGGGCAGCAGAGTGAATATGGAGATTACCTAAATTCAGTTTCTGTTAGTGGGTTACCTCCTCACCATCTTGTGCTAAAGCTAAATTGCCCAGTGATGTTACTCAGAAATTTGGACCCATCTGAGGGATTGTGCAATGGCACACGCCTTATTGTTTGCCATCTAGGCCCTCGTTTGATTGCAGCTAAAGTGGCTATAGGAGACTACAAAGGTCGGCATGTATTCATTCCAAGAATTCCCCTGCAAGCTTCTGATAAGATAAAGTGTCCCATTCCTTTCAAGCGCCATCAATTTCCACTGCGGCTGTGCTTTGCAATGACCATTAATAAGGCTCAAGGACAAACATTGGACTATGTCGGAATCTATTTGCAGGAACCTGTTTTTTCCCATGGTCAATTATACGTGGCCATCTCAAGGGCCCGCACCTCCTCTAACGTGAAAATTCTCATACGCCCAATCTCGCACGATGATACTCATTTACCTCTTCATAGTACCAAAAATATTGTTTACCCTGAGATATTTAAGCTATCGTCTTGTTGATGTTAAGTGTGTCAGTCGATACCTTTTGTTGTCAACGTGTTGTTTATGTGTTAGTTAATATGATTGGAACGGTTGTTTTCAATGCAACTTCTATTTTTCGTGCTTGGATTTTCTGCGATGTCTGTGTATGTGCTGTATTCATGTAGTTTAGACAATGTTTCATGCCTTCTTGTGTTATACTTTCTTCTATGATGTTCAGATGCAGTCCAATTTGGTCTTCATTGCTGACGTTACGCCTTCAACCCCCACGTGGAAGGTGAAAGTCCGGGTGGAGGAGAAAATGCAGCCCCGCCAAAGTACCACAAGTCCCACCAAGTACCAAAAAATTATATTAGCAGATGAAAAGGTAATTTTTTAACCGTTATCATAAAATAGAACCGGTGTGCGCTTTTTCTCTCTTGCTTGTTATTTGAACCATTCGTGTGTTTCAATTCAGGGCTCAAAGGTGGTTGCCACTTTGTATCAGCGTGACATTAATACTCTTGCCAACACGTTGCTGGTTCATAACACATATATTATATCTAGGGCGCGCGTTAATCCTATTGAAGAAAAATATAGGATCATTGATAATCCATACCAGTGGATTATAAACTCTAAAACCGCTATATTGAAGGTCGATGATGGTTTTACAACGAGTTCTGAAAATGCATCGCTCTTCACTCGTTTATCAGAACTACCATCTCTCGTTGGGAGCAAATCTTTAATTGGTAATGTATTTTGGGGATTTTGCATTTGTTTACTCGCTTATTATTTATCTGTATGTGCAGTTTAACCACTATGCCTTCCATTACTTTCATTGCTGACTGATTGCCCACTGAGTTGGTGTTTTTGTAGATGTTCTCGTGGTTGTTATTGACAAAATGCCCCAACGCACTATTGTTTCGCGTGGGAGGGATATCACTGTTCAGGACCTGGGTGTCATCGATTCAGAGTCCGTAACTGTACATTCTTTTGAATTATGCTACAGTTTGAATTGAAATATCATAGATTTAATGGTCTATTCGTGTCTATCAGTTTAAAACCATACGCCCTGACACTTTGGAGTAATTTGGTTGAAGACTTCGGGACGAAGCTCAAAGTAGACTCCCATAATATGCCGGTCGTTAAATTCACTAGGTTTATAGTGAACACTTATTATGGTATATATTAAAGCTCCTCTGCTGTTTATTTTAATATGTGTATGATATTTGCGTTGTTCATATTGTGCATATTCTCCGTTGCTGTTTATTTTAATATGTGTATGATATTGGTATTGTTCATATTGTGCATATATTTTCACTTCAGGAATTTCTTTAGGGTCAACGGCTTCGTCTGGTGCCATTATTAATCCCCCCATACCTGAGGCTGCGAAGCTTACTGCATGGTAATGTCATTGTTCATCAAGTTCATGTACAAACTATTTAATCATTCATTTGAAGTCAGCATACTAGCATTTACATTATTTGCACGTTGAATGCGTGTTTGATCGATTGTGACTGAGATGTAGGAAACGAAAAAATGTTGACGTTCTGCGCGAAATTGCTGTCAACCGAAGTTATCTCTCAAGATCAGGTGCATCAACTTCTGCAAATTCCGTTAAGTTAATGGATATTAGTTCACTTCTGAATTCGACAGAGGTATATCATACACTTGCATTAGTTTATTTATTATGTTAAAAATGAATCTGTCCGGAGGCTTACTAATTAAATTTATTGATATGGTCCATCTCTTGTGGTCGTTAAAAAAGATGGGGAAAACGCGGGTTGAAGCCTATGCAAAAATTACAGATATGGAGCAACGATGCTTCTACGTTGCATGCGACAAATGCCCATCCTCTACGACTGCTGAAGTAGGGTGGGAATTTGAGTGTTCTCGTTGCCAAGAACTGCACGTTGCAATTCCCAGGTCAGACATATCACATATGTGTATTAAGTTCATGATTGGGGCTGTCATAGGTTATTGACTATAGAAACTTCAGGGCTAAGGTATCAATCATGCTTTATGATAAAGACGCCGATGTTGATGCATTTGCATTTGGTGAAATTGCTGAAAAACTGCTTAGGCGTAATGCGGCGGATTGCATGAATGATCATTGTATGGTGAGTGGTCTCTGACTGGTTTCAGCTATCAAATTGCCTATCATATCATAGCTGACATTTACTAACTTTCAGGGGCTCAATGGTTTCATGCATTTTGCAAACGAACAACTCAACAAGAAGGCATGCGTTTTCACTGTTAGGAAAAAGCACATCTTGCGAAACCATGGTGAAGAGGACCAGTATATAATCACAGATATTATCGATGAAAATGAAGACATGACAATGACTGACACACCTGATCTTGGACCTGGTAAAGATGATAAGGGCAAAGCTGTTTCGCTCACTCAGTTATCACCTTTGCACGACTCTTTAGAGGGTTCGAAATCAACTACCCCTACTGGCAAGACCATACATCTTCCTACCTCAACTTTATCCATCAACCATTTTCCACATCCTCAGATATTTATTTAAGTTTATAAATTTGTGCAGGTGTGGCCCACGCAGATAACCTGATAGCAGCAGAAGCAAAGCTTAGCTCTACGCCTGCTGGAACTCAAAGTCACACTCTCAACCTTGTTTCTTCCACTACAACTACAAAGAAGCTGTTTGATAGTGGTTGGCTCTGTGTCTTCTTTGAGATTACGACATCTTTCATGATTTTTTTTCCTTGTCTAATTTATACGTTCCACGTTGCTCAGATAAACTGGTTTACAAGGATAAGGTTCCTCCTTGCTTGTCGTCCACCACAATGTGTGCTCCCACAGAAGAACCTATACCTTGCGATTCAGACGTTGATGTCAATCCGCTTGTTGAAAAAGGCCCTCGCAAATTAATACTTCCTGGTATGCACTTACGTTTTATTGCACATATTCTTGTAACTGTTGTTTTCCTTAAAACATACCCACTTATATAGCTTTCGCTGGATTTGTGTAGCTGATTCCGATGATGAACATGTACCCATCATACGGTCTTCCAAGCGGAAAAGGACTTGATGTTATAAATGAATCCAACGTAAATAACCACTCCTTAGGCCATGGAGTTGGATTTTTTTTTTGGTTTTTTTTCCAAACTACTATTTTTCACCTCACTCTTTGGATTAATAGTGTTGTGTATCCATCTGCAATAATACTCGGTTAATTATTTGTTCATGCTTTTGGCCTTTGAAATGCAATTATCGAATGCTGCGGTCTTATTCACTATGGATGTTGCTTTGAATTTGTTTATGTTAGTTTTACTAATTGTTAATTAAAATGAACTGGGTGAGAACTTTTTGGAGTTGATTCATTTATAAATTTCGTTATGAAACATCTTGGCAAAGAATGTGAAATTAAGTGCCCTTGTGCAAATTGCTTGACCTCGTACATTCATATTCAAATTAAGTACATTGTTGGATCAAATTGATATTTCGAACTACTGTAAAATTATTGTGCAATTTTCATTCTACTCTTATTATAGGGTAAGCCCCTTTTATGAAACGAATTTGCACATTTTTTGACGCGGTACCTTCATATGCTCTAATTGATGCCCTCTTATACACACCAATTACATCATCAAAAAATTGATTAACACAGTAAATATTTAGTGTATCCAACTCAGTTGTTTGCGACAACACGTACAAAATGTAGCTTAGCTCACAATCAGAACTCGAGAAGTTGAATATCGTGACCTCTTTCAATGACTCCAATCCCATTGTTTGCAACTTCCAGTCCTTTACGTAGTTGGATACACTAATGCCCGCATTTTCCCATGGTGCACCCTACACATGTTAAGTCAATTACAATTTTATTTTAGAAGACCAAACAAAAAACGTTATTAATAAACCATGTAATAACTAATAAACCACAAACACTAAAACTTAAAATATTACCACCAAATCGACTTTAAGTTTATTCAAGCCTGTACATCTACTGATGAGCACCAATGTGACAGCAAGATTGTCAAGCAGCTTCGAAGATCTGATCTCTAGACAGTGCATATTAACAAAAAAATACCTCGCCATAATGCGATGTAGAGACTCCACATGCGCCAACCTCTAACCAAACAATTAAAAAAAATCAAAAAAAATTCTTAAAAGCATTTGCACTTATTCAAACAATGATATATAGATATACCCTAACAAAATCAACCGGCACACGTGCTCGTTCGCTGGACAGCAATTCTTTCGTCATTTTTACAAACTCTCGAAGTAGTCGATATGTTGAGCAAGTTGATCCGATGTATTGTACATGACGGTGTACTATCCACTGTAGAGAACGAGCTAACGGCCCCATTACTTGTAAATGACCGGGACCCTGTTCATCTTGTTTCAATAAAATAACAAGGACATCTACATTGGGGAAGTGTACTTTTATATTCACATTTCCTTGGGCTCGATTGAATGCCATCTTGAATATTTTTACAGAAGGCAAATATGCCTGAAATTCTGTTAGTCCTCTAAAATCACAATTGAATAACTGCAAATCATTCAACTGAGGACACCATTCTCCAAGTCGTAAAGAAAATGTGTTATCATACAGCACAATGTACTTCAATATGAGTCTTTTTAAATTTCGTAAATTATATCTATCTTCCCACCTAACAATGTAGTTCGGTAGATATAATTTTAACTGAATAACAGTTTGTGAGAAAAACAGACCGTTGGGGAGTGAAGTGGATAACCGACCGACTAATTTCAGTATGCGCACAGCATGATCTATTCCAAAAGCCACCCACTCTTGCCTTATCGAGTGCAATGCCTCGGCCCCCATTGGTAACTCAAAGCTCAAAGTTTCAACCACACTTTCATTATGTTCAAGTATAGTGCGATTAACAAAATGAATAAAATCTAAACCATGATAACCCCTTTGTTCGAAACGGTTAATATCGAATAAAAGAGTAGGGATGAAATACCAACAATGTTGAAAATATTTTGATAAAAGACCTAATCGGGCAGCCTCCACAATGCATGCATCCCTTGATAACCTTCCCATAACATGAAAAATTATATCCTCACAAAGGAAACTAAGTTTATTATTAGAAATTGTACCTCGTTCCATGGTTGTTTATATGAACTAACCCTGTTTATACTCTGTTTCTACTTGTGCAAGATGATCCCCTTAATTCCCTGTTTATACTCTGTTTCTACTCGTGCAAGATGATGCCCTGTCTCCCCTGTTTATATCTCCTCTTTTTCGTAGAAGATGATCCTAACAAATATTCCCTATTTATACTCTGAAAATTCTTTGTAGGGTTTGGTGGAGGAAGATATTTTTCAATTTTGATCCTCACTAACTTTTTAACCTTTATCAAGGATATGGAATTTCAAGATCTATCCAAAATCTTTCATCGAGATAAGGAAACAACTTTAGGGTACAAAAAATTTATTATTAAACATAAGCACATTATTAGGTATTACTTAATGATAGATATATCTTTTTAAAGTTAAAAAGACACACGACTCTTAGAATTTCTACATTTAATTTTTAAAATTATAAATTGAATATTTTTTATAATTGATTGTTTAGGGTTTGGGAAGTCTTCTTTTGTTATGATTCTTAGTGGAGTTAGTGGTTTGATTAGTGGAGATAGTGGTGTGATTAATGGGGTTAGTGGTGTGATTAGACAGACTTTAATTATGGGTAGAATTTGTGTTGGGTGACCACCGCCACATTAGATCCCTTGCTTGGTTTCTTGAGCAATTTGCATTGTATGACGCATTTTGCAGAACTGAAATTGTTGATTGAATAGATTTTGAATGTGCTAATCGGTTCAGTAAGTGGATAACAATTATATGTTAATCTCAACAGACTGACTATGCTAATCATTTCAGTTGATATCAATTATATTTTAATTATAAGTGGCGAACAGCAAAACGGAAAAAGAACATCATTATTATCCTTAATTGTATTTAATAATTAAGTTGTTATCAAAGGTATTTTAATGATTAAGTGAGGTACAGCAAGGAGGAACGAAGATGTAGTTTAATATTTAGTATTATCTTTAATTGTATTTGCTTATTTAAGGATGTGAGAGTTTTGAAATAAAACTCTACATCATAAAAAAGTGGACCATATCCGTAACTCATATATCTACCCAATATCTTTCATCGAGATAAGGAAACAACTTTATGGCACAAAGAATTATGATTAAACATAACCATATTATTAGACATTTTTCACTTTTTTACTCTTAGATTATTGGTAATGGCATATTTAGTTTATTAGACAAAAAAATAGTGATAAAAGAAAAAAACAATGAAATGAAACAATGGACCCAATTTTAGTTATACTAACTTTAATTAACCTTTATCGAGGATATGGAATTTCAAGATCTGCCCAAGATCTTTCATCGAGATAAGGAAACAACTTTAGGTTAATATCAAATAAAAGAATAGGGATGGAATACCAACAATGTTGAAAATATTTTGCTAAAAGACCCAATTGGCCTTCCTCCACAATGCATGCATACCATGATAACCTTCCCATAACATGAAAAATTATATTGTCACAAAGAAAACTAAGTCCATTATTACAAATTGTAGCTCGTTCCATGGTTGTTTCTATGACTATCCACTGTTTATACTCTATTTATTTTCTCTCTCGTATGAGAGTTTGTTTACTCCACATGAATTTTCTTACACTCGATTTTTTTCATCCTAAGATTTATTATTTTGAAAAATCTCAATATTTGGTACTTCAATTATGGATTCCGAAATTTAAATATCAAAGTTATTTGATGTACAAATAATTTGTTACGTATATCTTAGAATTTATAAATTTAATTTTTTAAATTACAAATTGAATATTTTTTATATAATAGTGTGCTAAATTTAAATTAATGTCATATATATATATATATGTATGTATATATATTATACCATGTGATCCGTTCACCTTTGTTGAGACCAAATAACTTGGTTAACCTTTATTGAGGATATGGAATTTCAAAATATACTCAATATCTTTCATCGAGATAAGGAAACAACTTTATGGTACAAAGAATTATTATTAAATATAAGCACATTATTAGACATTATTTAATGATACATATATCTTTTTAAAGTTAAAAAAAACACGACTCTTGACATTAAAGGACACGACATCTCTTGACATTAAAGGAAACGAAGACTCTTGACATTAAAGTGACCACAGTCACACGACTCTTGACATTAAAGGACAAGGAGCCTGAGTAAAACCAGAAACGTCTTCTCTTCCATATATATAGATATATATAATCCCATGTTTTTGCCACCACTGACCACCCCTATCGGAAAACCAAAAATTATTTTCTTTTTCATCATCAAATTACGATGGAAACTGGGCAAAACAGTGGATTATTATCTGATTATAGTAGTGATTGGAATTTACAACCCGATTTTTCTATTTGTGAAACTATATTTCATGTTGTTCCTTTGAGGGAGATGATAGTAAATGACCATTTTCTTAAACACCCCCATCGAATAAAAATTATAGAAAAATCAATAATGATTACCCACCATTGGTCATTGTAATGATTAACTTTAAGACCCACCAATCAACGTTGATATAGTATTTATAATGATGTAAATGAGTCGAGTGTATCCGAACAAGTTGTTGTTCAACCTTATTTATGTGAAACATTATCGAACTATAAAATTTGTATTTGATTTTGATTAGCGATATTAAGGAGTGCGATATATGTTGTTTTATCAACTTTCACGTGTATGAAGTAAAACAATCTATTCGGGTTTCAATGGGATATCAACGAATAATTTTATATAAAATAATGATGTCAAAATAATTTTGTTTTTTTAACGTACTGATATTTAATCACTTTTTATATTGCCATTGAAAATTATATACTTACCATTTGCATGCAATTTTTTTTACTCATTTTTTAAATATAAGTCTGGGCATTATTGACCGCGCAACGCGCGGTTCTTGCTTTTCCCTAGTATATATATATATAGTATGAAGGGGGGCTTGAGTGCAATTTCTCATTCATCCTTTTATTTGCCCATTTCTCTCCCTTTTTGTTTTCTTTGCAATATGCACCATAACATAAATATTTTTGTACACATAGGATGCATGCTTTAAGTCCTACAACACACAATATATTTTTTATAATAAAAGTCTATTTACATACTTTTGGAGCAACAATTAGCTATGCAAGCAAGTAACAAAATTCATATAGTCAATTATCGATTTCTAGAATAGAATGACTTACGAAAATCAAGTATTGCCATAATGTAAATTAGCAAGAAAAATATAATTCTTACTCTTCCTTTTATTTACTCCATTTTTTACTTTTCTTTCATATTTAAAATGTGTACACATATATATCTATACACATAAAATGTATGCTTTATCTTAGGCATCACAACAAATCTACCCATCATATTGAATAAGAAATTCATTAGTAGTTGGAAAAAATTGCACGATGCCTCAAAGAATTTTTTAATTATTGAAAATAACATTATATAATTTTTTTAATAAATAACGATTTTATAATTGTGGAACAAGTCAAAACTATTTTTTGACAACTGTATCCTGTTTGGGCTCACACTTTAAAGTCTTTATTTGTATCTCTTAAACCATTTCAATAAAAAAAATTCTCAACCTTGATTTGATTAATATTTTTCATTTACAACCCTGACTTGAATAATTATGCCACACAAGAAAAAATATAATTATGACAACCATAAACGTACAAATGATATTCTACGATAAATATTATAGTAAACCATGTACATTTGTAAATGATGCATAAAGACATTGTCTAGAAAATGTTCTCATATTTTCTTCTTTTAGCATCTTTAACCTCACTATCTAAAGCATATTCATGTAGGTGGTTTCTCCAATTAAGAGGAAGAATAATTAGTTATGATGATTTGATGAATCAGAGAGTTAATTGTTTTAATTATTTTTTCCCATAATATAAGTTTCATATGTTTTATCAAGCTTTTTTTTTGGAAATAATTTAAAATGTACTTAATTCCAATGTTTAACATATTATTTATTGTTAATCTCTTATTCCTTGTTGCTGCAACTTGATGAATTCTTTATTTGTATAAATAAAAATAAAAACATTATTCAATGTAATTTCAGTTATCTTAAAATGTTTTTAAGTGATATAAATTTTTTTCAATTTATAATATAAAATATTTCTTGCATTTTTTCATCAATATAATGCATAAATTTTGTACAAAATATAAAAATAAACGTCAATTAGTGAGGAACAACAGATTAGTGGGTGGGGGAATAGGTATGTTTTTTTAAGAAAATTATGGAATAGGTAATGCAAATATGACTTTGCATTGAATTTGGTATTTTAATAATTGTAAAGTTTAGAAATCTCTTCTCTTTAATTAGTTAAAAGTTGGTGTGTCTTTATTAATTTGAAAACTTCCTATTCCCTTTACAATAATTTTCCCACTAATTTCAAATTTTCCTACGTATTTAATCTCTTTTAAAAATTAAATAAGTGTTTTTCAGATAATAACCATGTTAAAGTGAAAATGATGGACAACCTCTTCTTAAGTAGAGAGAGTCGGACGCTTCTTCCGACATATGATTCCATGTGATTTTGTAATCCATCTTTTCTCTTGTCAAATTCTCAACATTAGAGTCTAAGCACTTTCTCCTACCTTTTCCTCCATAATCCAAATAATTACTGTGATTAAAAGCTAGCACTAAAATCATAGTAAGAGAATAAAAAAATTCAAGGTGTGAATACTATGCCTAGAGGTGCAACAATTGGAGCACTATGATCAATCCGAAGAACACGAGCAGAGGAGACGATGGTGGTTTTGATTGCTGAGGTAGAGGACGTGAATTGCTCGAACTTGAAATTCACTATCCGTTACTATTCATCAGCATAGCTGATTCAACCGTGGGTAGATTAATTACGAAATTAATACACTGAGGTATAATGCCTATAAAACCCCATAAGGATGTATTTGAATTCGATGGTACCATTCAGCCTGCTCATAGCACTTTGTTTTATTAGTTTTAATTGTTTGCTTCCGTGCGTTAGTTGCGATGAGTGTAGATGTCGACAGTCTAGTCTTTCAATGCATTCCTAGCCCTTAGCCACCACTGTTTCAATCCAGCACCACCCGCTGCTCCAACCTCTGCTACGTGAGTCATCAGCTCACCGTGAAGCCCAACCACCAGCGAAACATAAGCCAACACCTACCTTCAAACCTCAAAATTAAACACATGAATTATGTAGGATTTTTTGAATAGGTTTTTTCTTCGTTATCTATCTTTTATCTTATGACTTTCGGGATTGTTTATATATATGGAGCATAACTTGGCTGGGATTTGAAACGATGCATTTGGTGAGGGTGAGTTGGGTATGAGGTATACTTGGGAAGGAGTTGAATGGTGTTTGAATTGAGATTTTAATGGTTTATTGAATTTCATCACCATAATATTTTAATATAAGAACGGGAATTTTGTAATAATTAAATAGTAAGACCCTTTTTTTTTTTTAATGCCAGGAGCACGTGAGCTAACTTTTAAATAATACAAGAAGGTGTTTAGCCTATTTCATTATCAGATCATAGTTTTTTTTGGCATTGACTAAAAGGCAGGAATTTTATTCAATTTACCCATATTTTTAAATGCCCCTTAATTAAATATATTATTTGGCTCTTAATATAATCAAGTAGTTTACAAGACGTAACATATCCATTTTAGTTTTGTATCATCATCATCATCATCGTAATCGGAATAGTCATGTTAAACGACCCTTTCTCTATGCTCAATCTCTCGTTATTCATCAACAAAGGCTCAAAATTGTGTGGATGCGAACAAATGTGAGTGCTATTGCTATTGTTGGAGCATCAAAGAAGTAATTTGTAACGACTTTTCTCATGCAACCAATCTCGGCCTCTTCTTCCTCTAAACCATCTTTCACCCCATTTTCATCAATACCGCTCTCCATATCTCCATGGAGGAGCGGGAGAAATCTCTTTCCGATGATAATAATCGGCCTCTTTTTGATGAAAATGATACCCCATGTTCCCAATCACATGAGACCACAAATGCCATTTTACCTACGAGAAATACTCCCCTGCCCGTATCCTCGCAACCCGTATTCCGTTCTGGAACATATGTCGTTCAGGTTCCCAAAGATCAAATTTATCGGGTTCCTCCACCCGAGAACGCCTTAATGTTAGCTGAACATCAGGAGAATCAACATAATAGATCTTCTTGTTGCTTTTGTTGTTCTTCCTCTTTATTCGTGTTGGTACGTAATTATCTATCGTTTACTTTTTGCAAATATTTATTATAAAATATGATAATCGTAAAAGATTGTTGGGCAAGACAGGCTACAAGCTAGCTACTCCTTAAATTGGATTAGTTTCAATGTTAAATGTAAATTGAATGATATATATATATATATATATATGTTAATGATGGTAAAAATCGTTAGACAGTGGATGTCACGTGATTGACCACGTAGAGTAATGAAACCGATCCAATGCACGACAAACTAGGTTAAGGGTTGGTTAAGTTATAGACTGCACTCGGTTGTGTCGAGTTGCCTACGTATCTAAGGTATATGTGATCAAGTCAGTTTGTAGTTCTTTTGTGGGGTTGTTCTCAATAGCCAGTGAATTTTTATTTGGGGGAAGTAGATAATGAGCCCTTCCCAACTCCTCTAAGGTATTTATATGGAGCTGGCAGTGGACTATGGGCTTAGCTTTGTCAGTAGCCCATCAGACTTAATAATATAATCCTAGACTAATAAAATAGGGCAGGTATTCTTAACGGGTCGTCAGTCCTTTTGGGCTTGACTAGTGTGTCACCCGCGGATTTTTAACCTACGGGTGGTGCCTCGGCCTAAGCCGGGGTCGTGTTTTATTACTGTAATGCCCTTAGACATTTTTGGTGCACATCATATGTATATATATTTTCCCAATTTCAAACTCCAGAGTTTATTTTTAGTCGAAATGTATATATTTCTCGTCTCGCCATGAAAGAACTATAAATCTTGAATGCCTCTGGATAATTAGACATTAATTCGGTATTCAACTGAGTTAAGAAGAAAATGTGTCGGGATATTTCTAATGTTTAATTAAAGTCCCACAAACTCAAGTGTGATTATCATTTTTCATATATATGGAACACACACACACACACACACACACATATATATATATATATATGATGTTGCATGCCTAGCTAAATAAATGACAAAATATTAATTTATGGCATCCATTTTCATTTTCTATATAAATGGATGTTCCAGAGATTTTATTAGATACTAATAAGAAATGTTTGAATTTTCATGCAGTTTAGAAGTAATAAATCAGGTGAAAAGAAGTCGTGCAACGACTCAAGAATGTCGTAGCAATGGCGAATTTTAAGCCAAAGATTGGTCAAATCAACAATTTCTTGGTAGCAAAGATGGTTATTGTCCCTTTCCTTTTAGGTTATTTTACCTATTGATATAAGTTCTTTATTTCCTATTGTTTCTGTATTCTTACAACTGGTGAGATAGAAATGACTAATGATCATGAACATGTTTTATTTTCCAATCAAAAGAATGATTATTACTTCTGTTTGTTAAATCTCATTTCACTACAAGAAAACAAGGCATCAAAGACGGAATTTTAGAGACCGACTGAATTCGGTCTCTAAACAGAGACCGAATTAGAGACCGATATGGGTTCCGTCTCTAAATTGGTCTCTAATTCAGTCGCTAATTTGAAAATTAGAGACCGATTGATTTCCGTCTCTACATCGGTAGCTAATTGGTTGATTTACTCCCCTAAGTTAGAGACCAAATAATTCGGTCTCTAATTTTCAAATTAGCGACTGAATTAGAGACCGATTTAGCGACTGATTGATTTCCGTCTCTAAATCGGTAGCTAATTGGTTGATTTACTCCCCTAAGTTAGAGACCGAATAATTCGGTCTCTAATTTTCAAATTAGCTACAGATTTAGAGACGGAAATCAATCGATCTCTAAATCGGTCTCTAATTCAGTCGCTAATTTGAAAATTAGACACCGATTGATTTCCGTCTCTAAATCGATAGCTAATTGGTTGATTTACTCCCCTAAGTTAGAGACCGAATAATTCGGTCTCTAATTTTCAAATTAGCTACTGAATTAGAGACCGATTGATTTCCGTCTCTAAATCGGTAGCTAATTGGTTGATTTACTCCCCTAAGTTAGAGACCGAATAATTCGGTCCCTAATTTTCAAATTAGCGACCGGATTTAGCGACCGAGATGAGCATCAATTTTTCATTATTATTTGGCGACCGATTCCGCGACAGAATATAAAATTATATTTTAGAGACCGATTCCGCGACCGAATTATTCGGTCGCTAATTAGAGACCGAATAATTCGGTCTCTATTTTGTAAATTAGAATAAAAAAAAGAATATGAAATTATATTTTAGAGACCGATTCCGTGACCGAATTAGTCGGTCGCTAATTAGAGACCGAATAATTCGGTCTCTATTCTGTAAATTAGAATAAAATAATGGAAAGTGGTCATTTGCGAATTATATTATAAAATTAAATAATTCGGTCTCTATTTTGTATTTAGCGACTGTTTATCGACCGAAGGTGGTCTCTCTTGATCAATAAACTTAGCAAGAAAACTAGTAGAAGTAAACCTCTGATTTTTTGATTGAAAATGAACATTTTTAGAGTTTATAAAAATTCACTCTTTCTGTGCGAATTTGCTAAAGAAGAAATAAGCTTAAAAAGTGCATTGATGTGGAAGAGAATTTATGGGGTGAACTTTGAGGATTTTCTTTTTGTGTGTGAATGGGGTTATAAATATATATTTGTATATTTGTATATGTGTATGTGTATGTGTATGTATATGTTTATATATTAGGAAAAGAAGATTTACTCATATTTTTACCTTCCACAGCAAACTTTTCAATTTTTGGTCGCTTTTCTTGTTGATGATATTACTTTTGGGGCTATTTGAGAAAGTATATTTAGCGACCGAAGTGGTCTCTCTTGATCATTAAACTTAGCAAGAAAACTAGTGAAGTAAACCTCTGGTTTTTTGATTGAAAATGAACATTTTTAGAATTTATAAGAATTCACTCTTTCTGTGCGAATTTGTTCAAGAAGAAATAAGCTTAAAAAGTGCTTTGATGTGGAAGAGAATTTATGGGGGTGGAGTTTGAGGATTTTCTTTTTGTGTGTGAATGGGGTTATACATATATATTTGTATATGTATATGTGTATGTATATGTTTATATATTAGGAAAAGAAGATTTACTCATATCTTTACCTTTCTACTGCCACAACAAACTTTTCATTTTTTGGTCGCTTTTTTGTGTGTGAGTGGGGTTGATGATATTGTTTTTCACATCTAATGATCAATGTCAACATGACTGATATTAGATAACAAATTCATAATTTTCATGTAAGTGTAATTAATACTAACTAGAAATAAATATATATTATTTAGTACTATTAATATAAATATATAAAGCTGAAATACAAATCAAGCTATTCGATAATTGAGATCGACTCGATTAACAATCAAATCAAAATCAAAATCAAACACAAATTTTATAATTTGATAATGTTTCACATAAATAAGCTTGGACAACAACTTGTTCGGCTCCACTCGACTCATTTACACCCTATAAATACCGTATCAACATTGATTTGTGGGTTTTGAAGTTAATCATCGCAATGACCAATGGTGGGTACGTAATCATTATTGATTTTACTCAGTAGACATTTTTTACTCAGCCGTCGTGTCCTTTAATTTCAAGAGTCATGTGACTGTGCTCGCTTTAATGTCACGAGACATTTTTTACTCAGCCGCCGTGTCATTTAAAGTTGTTTCCTTATCTCAATGAAAGATCTTGAGCAGATCTTGAAATTTTATATCCACGATAAAGGTTAATTAAAGTTGTCAATTGGGTCCATCGTTTCATTGCATTGTTTTTCTCTTTTATCACTATTTTTTTACCTAATAAACTAAATATGCCCTTACAAAGAATTAATTAAAGTTAAAGGTAAAGGTTAATTAAAGTTAACCTTTACCTTTAACTATATAATCACTATTTTTGAGATAAAGGTTAATTAAATTTAGTGAGGATCAAAATCAAACAATCTCTTCCTCCACCAAACCCTACAAAGAATTTTCAGAGTATAAACAGGGGATAATTGTGAGGATCATCTTCCACGAAAAAGGGGAGATATAAAGAGGGGAGACAGGGGATCATCTTGCACGAGTAGCAACAGAGTATAAACAGGGGATAGTTCATATAAACAATCATGGAACGAGGTACAATTTCTAATAATGGACTTAGTTTCCTTTGTGAGGATATAATTTTTCATGTTATGGGAAGGTTATCAAGGGATGCATGCATTGTGGAGGCAGCCCGATTGGGTCTTTTATCAAAATATTTTCAACATTGTTGGTATTCCATCCCTACTCTTTTATTCGATATTAACCGTTTTGAACAAAGGGGTTATCATGGTTTAGATTTTATTCATTTTGTTAATCGCACTATACTTGAACATAATGAAAGTGTGGTTGAAACCTTGAGTTTTGAGTTACCAATGGGGGCCGAGGCATTGCATTGGATAAGGCAAGAGTGGGTGGCGTTTGGAATAGATCATTTTGTGCGTATACTGAAATTAGTCGGCCGGTTGTCCACTTCACTTCTTAACGGCCTGTTTTTGTCACAAACTCTTGTTCAGTTAAAATTATATCTACCGAACTATATTGATAGGTGGGAAGATAGATATAATTTACGAAATTTAAAAAGACTCATATTGAAGCACATCGTGCTGTATGATAACACATTTTCTTCCCGCCTTGGAAAATGGTGTCCCGAGTTGAATGATTTGCAGTTATTCAACTGTGATTTTAGAGGACTAATAGAATTCGAGGCATATTTGCCTTCTGTAAAAATATTCAAGATGGCATTCAATCGGGCCCAAGGAAATGTGAATATAAAAGTACACTTCCCCAATGCAGATGTCCTTATTATTTTATTGAAACAAGACGAACAGGGTTCGGGGCATTTAAAAGTATTGGGGTCGTTACCTCGTTCTTTACAGTGGATAGTACACTGTCATCGAAACTACATCGGATCAACTTGCTCGACGTACCGACTACTTCGAGAGGTTGTAAAAATGACGAAAGAATTGATGTCTAGCGAACGAGCACGTGTCCCGGTTGATTTTGTTAGGGTATATCTATCTGTCATTGTTTGAATAAGTGCAAATGCTTTTAAGAAGTTGTTTTGATTTTTTTTTTTTTGAATTGTTTGTTTAGAGGTTGGCGCATGTGGAGTCTCTACATCACATTATGGCGAGGTACTTTTTTGTTAATATGCACCGCCTAGAGATCAGGTGTTCGAAGCTACTTGACAATCTTGCTGTCACATTGGTGCTCATCAGTAGATGTACAAGCTTGAATGAGCTTAAAGTCGATTTGGTGGTAATATTTTAAGTTTTATGGTTTGTCGCTTATTAGTTATTACATGGTTTATTAAGCACGTTCTTTGTTTGGGTTTCTAAAATAAAATTGTAATTGACTTAACATGTGTAGGGTGCACCATGGAAAAACGCGGGCATTAGTGTATCCAACTACATAAAAGACTGGAAGTTGCACGCAATGGGATTGGAGGCATTGAATGAGGTCACGATCTTCAACTTCTCGGGTTCTGATTGTGAGCTAAGCTACATTCTGTACCTGTTGTCGCAAGCAACTGAGTTGGGTACACTAAATATCTATTGTGTTAATCAATTTTTTGATGATCCAATTGGTGTGTATAAGAGGGCATCAATTAGAGCGTATGAAGCTACCGCGTTAAACAATGTGCAAATTCGTTTTATAAAAGGGGCTTACCCTAGAATAAGAGGAGAATGAAAATTGCACCGAGTCCGAGTGTTTGATGGTGTACACTAGGTGTTTGATTTAGTGACACAATTATGTATATATCTTGAAAGTATTTCAATTTCTCGAAAAAATGAAGGGCAATGTATATATGAAGAGGGCTTTGAAATTTTTGATTTATTGACACAATGTTGTATTTTTTATGAGAATTTACATGTGGATGAAGAGAAGAAAATAGTTAACAGATTAAGGGAAGTAATGAAAACGTTGTCGAGGAAAACGATTTCGCAGTATTTTTACATGCCAATAATACAATTTGTCTCACTTTCATCTTATATTTGAGACGGAAATAAAAATGATATTAAAGATGAGAATAAAATTAAATAATAAAAACAAAACAAAATGATATATGTATATGTGTAACACAAAACAAAAAAAGAATAAAGTAAAAAAAAAACGTGCCTACCATGAATTGAACTCTAGACCTCTCAAAAATTAAAGCAAGGTGGCTTCCATTACACCAAGTTAACTTTATTGTCAAATGTGTTGAAACATTATTTATATTATATATATTCGATTGTATTTGAAATGAAAATAAATATTAAAGTAAAAAAATAAAATGCTCACAACAAGACTCGTACTGTCGACCTTTCCTCTACTCACACGAGCTGCCCACCATTGCACTAATCAGGAGATGTCTAGAACAAAGCATTTTTGCATTGTATATTATAGGGGGTCATTATAACATTTCAATAAAACTTATGGGTCAAAATAATAATAAATAAAAGTTATGAAATAAAACCCCAACTCTCACACCCACTCACGCAGCTATCATCCATTCTTCATTTCTTCTTCTGCGAGAGACTCCAACGGAAGAAAGAAAGCAAGATCCACTCCAACTCTCAAGCTCTCCCAAGATCCACCGCCGCTGTCATCGACTCGCCGGAAGAGTCCTCTCACACAAGCCCTCGGCTCTCTCTTTAGTCCTTAATTACTTAATTTCAATTTCCAAACCCTAGGTAAAAAACTTAAATTAAGTTATTTAATCTCTTTGTTTTTATATTAATGGTTATATTTCTAAATTTATATGATGATGTTTTTATGCAATTTTCGATTCTGTTAATTGGAATTTTTTTGGGTTTTTTTTTTATTTCCATTTTTGGATTAAAATTCGGTTAGCCATTTTTGGATTAAAATCTATCGGCTGTACAGGCAGCTGTGTGCGTCTTCACGAGAAAATTCATAACTTATTGTAGAAAGCTCAGATTCATGAATCGTTTTATTTTCATGAAACTAGACACATAGGTCTATCCATGCATATATCCCACATAATTAGGAGAACTCTAGAACAAAGCAGGTTTGTATTCAAAATTAGCTAAAAATCTGTCGGCTGTGCAGACAGCTGTGCGCGTCTTCACGAGAAAATTCATAACTCATTGTCGAAAGTTCGGATTCATGAACCGTTTTATTGCTATGAAACTAGACACATAGGCCTATCCACTCATATATCCCACATAATCAGGAGAAGATTATAACAAAGCAGGTTTGTATTCAAAATTAGACAAAAATCTATCGGCTGTACAGGCAGTTGTGCGCGTCTTCACGAGAAAATTCATAACTTATTGTGGAAAGCTCAGATTCATGAGTCGTTTTATTTCCATAAAACTAGAGGTCATCTTGCTTTTGTTTTGAGAGGTCAGTTGCTTTTGTTTATTTGTTTATTTATTTTTCTTTATGTAATGAGAGGTCAGCTTGCTTTTGTTTTGCTTTTCATTGTGTTTCTTGAAAGATCATGTGTGTGTGTGTGTGTAATCATGTGTGTGTCTGCACATATATATATATATATATATATATATTGGTGCATTGCATTGCCCTTTGAGAAACAAGACAAGTGGTGATTATTTATTTATTTTTCTTTATGTAATGAGAGGTCAACTTGATTTTGTTTTGCTCTTCATTGTTTTACTTTATATAATGACATTTAGATTTGTGCTATTCAAGTTCAGCTAACTTTTTTGGTAATATTAGTGATATTGGCTAAGGAGAACATCATATGAGATTATAGTTGTTAGAATGTCTGAATTGGTTTTAGTATAAAGATTATTAGCATTTTTTGTTAATTTTGTTGATATTTGTCAAAAGATATCAGCTTTATAATGGATTGTAAAGAGTCAAAGAAGATTGCATTGCATAATATATCGTAAAATTACTTATTTTATTTGTAAGAATTCTTCTTCTATCATATTATGTATTTAATTTGATGTAATTTTTTTTAATAGGATGACAAACAGAGGGCGAGGAGCGCAACGAGGGCGAGGACCGTCACGTGGACGAGGGCGCGTTCAGGATGTAGCGCGAGTGCGAGCTACTTTGACAGATATAGGTGAGCCTTCAGAACCAATGACTAATCCCATCGATGGAGAGCCTAAAGATGAGACACAGGTATAATTTTATTTAATTTTATGTGCATAATTGTGGATATGATATTTACATTTTTAATATTATCTTACATTATTATTTCATTATTATGTAGGTTGACGAGACATCGTTGGAGGCAACTTATGATCTCACAGATTCTGCTATGGGTGAAGATGCTTCTTCACATATTCGGCGAAGGGGACCCAACCACGGGACACAAGTACCAGCAAATTTAGACAGTCAGACTAAAATAAATGTGATCGACTCTAAGTAATTTCAAATCCTTTGCTTTCATTATATTTCTATTAGATGTATTTATAAAAGTAAATGTTAGAATTTCTTATCTATTATTTTTAATTTACTTTGTCAATTAGATTTATTGAAGGGTTCGTCACTCGAAATATCACAAATGACCTAAAGAGCATTTATACAGAACCATACCCGAGCTGGCAAAAGATTCCATCGGCAACTCAAGAGTTGTTGTGGGATAATTTTAAGGTACTTTATTTTCATTAATTGTTAATGTGACTATATTACATTAACTAAATTATGACTTTTAAGTGGTTTTATTCTAAATAACGATATACATAAATGAATTGATTGGATGAATACTATAAAGATTTATTTGAAATATCCAAAGTTTATATTTAGTGTTATATATGATGACTAATTGTTGAAAAATTTCAGATGAGGTATAGGTGGGATAACTTGTCAGATGTAGGTATGCGAAAGGTGTGGAATGAAACTGCAGTTGCTCGATTCAAAGATTTGCTTTACAAAGCGAAGAAAAAAGCAAATGATGATGCGAAGAAAGAGTTAGGCAGAGAACCGAGTACATTAGAATTGATTGGTAGAGGCCCAAAATGGATGGACAAATCAGTATGGAATGAATTGGTGCAAAACCATTGGGCTACTGAGCATTATGAAGAAAAATGTGAAAAGGCAAGGCAGAATCGAATGAATGAGAATGCAGGGAAGCATACTTGTGGTTCTATCCCTCGTGAAGCGCATCGACAAAAAATGGTATGCTTAGTTTAGAAAATTTTCATCTATATAGTGCAATACTTTTGAACATTGATTTGTGCTTTTGTCATAATTATAGGAAAACGAATTGAAGCGCCCTGTGGATGATTTCGAGCTATTTGAGCATACCCACAAAAGAAAAAGTACCGGGGATTTTGTCGACGTAAAATCAAAAAAAATCAGTGTGAGTATGTTTTAATCAACTTTCTTTTTGACATTGTTTGAGCATAGGAAAATGTAGGTGATATCATTTCTTTGAGATAAGGTTCCAAGTTCAGTAAATGGAAATTCATTGAGATTTCATCTTTGTGAGATCTTCAATAGTGTACCGAGTATACATAACATTTCATGATAGTCTTTGTTATGTGATTCATATCATGTGCAAAAGGTACATTTTTTTTGGTGATTACTTATTATAATGAAAAGGGTATTTTTGACTTTAATATATATTCGCAAAATGAGCACAACTTTGTTGTCTAAATTGTTAAAAAATAACATAAACAATGAAACTTTTTCAATGAAGTATTTACAAAAAAATGTGACTTTAGTATATGTATTTTGATATTAGATTACCTTTTATTTGATGTTGATTTTGTGTAAGTGTATTGGAATATGTTGATTTGTTCGGTGATTTTATTACTTTTGTGACGTGTTTGTGCAGGAAGAATACAGGGCGAAACGAAATTGCACTGATTCCTCTCCACTTGAGTTTGATCTTCCATTATGGTCTGATTTGAATGGAGGCTCGTCTAAGGGTCGTATGTATGGAGTTGCGCGTAGCCACATTTCTAGTGGTTGTAGTCAGAGCACAATAAACTCAAGAGTTAGGGGAGAGTCTCATGATGAGTTAACAAAAGTAGTAGATGATGTGCGAGCTACTGCTATGAAAATAGAGGAAGACGCTCGCAGGAGAGAGGAAGAGAGAGAGAGAAAAGGTTGGAACAAGTACTTGAGCAAGTTCAAAAGAGAGAAGAAGAGGCGCAGAAAAAAGCAGAAGCAGCAGATAAAAAGATGCAGGAAGTCGAGGAGATGTTACGAAAAATGATTCAAGAAGCGGGATTGCCAAACCACAAGTATGCCGGTGGATCCGGACATGGGAAGTAAATTGGTTTTAGTGAAAAACATTAGTTCGTATTTTAATTTATTGCTTGGATGATTTAGTGACTCATTTTATTATCTGTCACTTTTGGTTGGGTGTTAGAGTGGATGGATTGAGATAATTGTTAGTTAGATGATGTTTTTTAGAATTATGTTGTGTTACGATGATATTGTGTTAGATATAAATTGTGGTGTTAATGAGTTGTTGTATTTTATGGGACAGATTATAATGTTGTGGTAATTACTTCTTATTGATTTTGTTGGATCATTTGTAATTAACAGGTTTGACGTGAATTTAGCGAATAAAACGTAGCATTTATAATTGAGACGTGCTAATTTTAGAGACCGATTTAGAGACCGAATCAAAGATGAATATTTAGAGACCGATGTAGAGACCGAATCAAAGATGAATATTTAGAGACCGAATCAAAGATGAATATTTAGAGACCGATTTAGAGACCGAATCAAAGATGAATATTTAGAGACCGATTTAGAGACCGTTAGCGACGAAATTTGGAGACCGATTGTATTTGAAAAAGTTGTGCAAATAGCGACTGATTTAGAGACCGAAAATTTCGGTCTCTAAATTTAGAGACCGATTTTTTTCGGTCTCTAATTAGCGTCGAGCCGTTTAGTGTCGGAATTTAGCGACTGAAATTTTGGTCGCTAATATTTTTTAGAGACCGAATTTGGGCTTTCAGAGACCGATTTTTCGGTCTCTGATACTCTCTTTTCTTGTAGTGATTGTACTCTGATTTGCCAAAACAATGTGAAATTCCTTATGTATATGGAAACTTTTAGATGATAATATGTTCGCCAAACACTACTACAAAAATGACCTATGACAGCGGTTTTTTTGGGCTTATGACAGCGGTTTTAACCGCTATCATAGGTACCGCTGTTATAGGGGTGGACCTATTACAGCGGTTTTTAACCGCTGTCATAGGTCCACCTATGACAGCGGTTCCTGAAAACCGCTGTCATAGGGATACCCTATGACAGCGGTTTTCAGGGAACCGCTGTGGAAAACCCAAATAAAAATAAAAATAAAGGACCTGTGACAGCGGTTCTTCAAGAACCGCTGCCACAGGTGCCAACTGTGGCAGCGGTTCTGCCACAGGTGCTACAGCGGTTCTGTTTTTTTTTTAAAATTATTTATTGCCCTATCATGATAGTGCCTGTACAGTATTTCAACTAACAACAAAACATATTCAACATAAACAAACATCACCCCAAACTTCAATATTACCATCTCTTTCCTCCAACAATAAAATATTATAATCTCCAACAAAATGTACAATCAACTAATTAAATTACTAATGACCTTACGAAATACAATAAATCAAATCTCAATTTACAACAAGTCACAATGTACAAAAATTACATTACCTAATTTCTAAGGAGCTGCTATAAGAAAATGTAACGTGCAACTTCGCAGCCACTTCATCAATTTGCTCATCAGTATAGAAGGATTGACAATCCTTAAAGTACTGCAAGATATATGTATATATATAGAGATTAATTGCAAAGTGAAATAACATTTCAATTACCTACCAAAGGTTTAATAATTTCAAAAGTAATAGAATTAAGTATATATAAGGATTATGTATACCGCTGTTGGGATTATAGATAGCCCGTGACTAATAATCTCTTTCATGAATCTCATAACGAAATAGCTACAATCCACCTCGTTGGTCTGCCGGGGGGGCACTACAAAAGCAATCAAAATTACGTTGTATTAGAAGACGAACTTCTATACGAATATATAATCTCATGAAACTAGAAAACGCCAACCTTATATAATTTATTTCATGTTATCCTAGAAAAAATTCGGCAGAGTACTGACGCAAAAATTTCTACCAAGTTCTCGACTTAATATTCCCCCAAACTTGCAACCAACAAAATTCATATATTTCAACCACAACAAACCCAATATTATAATCTTCCACCCACAACAAACCCAAAATGCCGATCTTACTATACGAAAATATTGATCACCAGTTGGATCACATAAAACATCATATTTCTACAAATATTGATCACTAGTTGGATCAAATAAATCACATAAAACTAAAAATAAAGCACCATTTTATAAAAATATATTGATCACCAGTTGAATCACATAAAGCATCATATTTACAACAACTACAAATATTGATCACCAGTTGGATCACATAAATCACATAAAACTATAAATAAAATATCATATTTTCAGCAACTAAGTATAAATATAGATCACCAGTTGGATCAATGTACCCTAAACCACCAAATAACCACAATTTAATCTCAAATCAAACGGAATTAACACCCGACTAACTAAAATTAATACTAAATTCAGTCAAGTTCCTAGTTCCCTTAAATTTTTTAATAAATAGGCAAATTTCAAGAATATATACAAATATATATACATACACCCACACATACACAAATATATATACATATACACCCACATATACACAATATACGCACACATACACAAATATATATACATACACCCATATATACACAAATACACTCACACATACACAAATATATATACATATACCCATATATACACAAATACACAAATATATATACATACACTCATATATGCATACACCCACATATACATAAATCTATATATACTCTGTGTGTGTGTGTGTATATATATATATATATATATATTTATATTTATCTAAAAGAAAATACCAAAACTAAATGGGCCACGGCGGCGGAAGCGGAGGTGGGCGGCGGCGGCGGCGGAGGTGGGCGGCGGCGGCGGCGGAGGTGGGCGGCGGCGGCGGCGGAGGTGGGCGGCGGCGGCGGCGGCGGCGGAGGTGGGCGGCGGCGGTGGGCGGCGGCGGCGGCGGTCGCACTATCTATATATATATAGAGTTAATTTTATATATATAGAGAATATATACATATATATGCACATATATATATATCTAGAAAGAGAAAAAGAGAGAGAGAGAGAGAGATACTACCGGAGTGACGGCGGCGGACGGCGGAGGAGCGGCAACCGGCGGCGCGAGAGAGAAGTAGATCGAGAGAAATCGAGAGAGAGAGAGGTATATCTAGAAATAGAGAGAGAAACCAAGAGAGAGAATTAGATCTAGAGATAGAGAGAGAAACCGAGAGGGGCGGCGGACGGTGGTGGTGGTGGTGGTGGTGAGAGAGTTGAGAGAGAGAGAGAGAGAGAGAGTGAGTGAGTGAGAGTGAGAGAGAGGGGGGGCCGGGTTGTAGAAAACCCGGCCCCTGTGCCAGCGGTTCGGCTGAACCGTTGGCACATGTGTGTTTGTGGCAGCGGTTCGGCCAACTTTGTGGCAACGGTTTTGGCCGAACCGCTGTCGCGTTCAAATTTTTTTTTTTTCTGACACCTATGACAGCGTTTCGGCTCGAACCGCTGTCATAGGTCCGAACCGAGTACCACCTATTACAGCAGTTTTGAAAACCGCTGTCATAGGTACGCTGTAATAGGACTTTTTTGTGGTAGTGAAAAAAACCTGAGTGCAAGTTATTGTATACATTTGCTTATAAATTTTGACTAGATGTATATAGTCATGAGCTTACAGATGATAATATGTATATGGAAACTTTCAGATGATAATATGTTCGCCAAAAAAACCTGAGTGCAAGTTATTGTATACATTTGCTTATAAATTTTGACTAGATGTATATAGTCAAGAGCTTACTATGCTGATAAATTTGTATAGGGTGAATCATATTCACACCCCTACAAGAGTATAATTATTGCTTTATCGCTTCAAAATTTAGATTGCATAGAAATCTACCCTTCGAAAAGTATGCAGTTAAAAAACTCTTTTAACTCAAATTACTACAACAAAAAGTAATACTAGTGACAAATTTTAAAGTGACAATGTTAAAATTGTCACTAGATATAAAGAATAACTGACAAGAATGTTTGCTTTGTCATTATAAGAATGTTTAGTCACAAGAATTTCTCTGAAGTTATCACTATTGACAATTAGTGACACATGTATAGTGACAACTTAATGACAACACAAATAGAGAGACAACTATAATTGTTGTCATTAAGTTATCACTAAAGGTGTGTCACTAATTGTCAATAGTGATAATAATTTCTTTGTTACTAACTATCAAGAGTGACAACTTCTATACAAATCTTGTCACTGTTAAACATGTAAAACCTATTCTCGTGACAAAACAAAAATTCTTGTCACTAAAAATTTACAATTAGTGACAACTTTGACACTGACACTTGATATTTTGTCATTAATGTTTGTTTTTTTTTAGTGAATGAAGACATAAACTAACTATTTTACGCTCAAATTAAAAAGAAACAAAAAAAAATTCAAATAATTAATTTTACAAATAACCATTATGTCATTGAAGTTTTAGCATGAAGGGGTTCATTTGTAAGATTCTAGTAGTCAAAGAGGTATGTTCGCAATATATCCTTACTTCAATTAATTGCTCTTGAAGTTTCAAATTAACTTATATGCAAGAAGCTGTGTTCTCATATGTTTTTGAACAATAAGGAGAAAACAAATGTTATATTTAATTGCAAGGATGGATATTTTTGTTTTGAACAGTGCCTAGAGAATATTTTAGTACAATACAATGCAATATTATTCCTGATTCTAAATTATTGCATTGCATAAGCGTATTACACTGCTTTGTTACCAATATTATAACTTGATATAATGTGTATAATGCTAACATCAATAGATTTAACGCATATAACTTGTGCATTAACCTAATTCCATTTATTCCCCTTAAATCCTTCCATTGTACATTGTTTGGGAAAATTGCAATTTTGGTCCCATAACATAGCCCTTGTGTGCTTTTGGTCCCAATATTATTGACTTTAGCACTATACGTCCCATAACTCCAAAAAATGTGCGATTTTGGTCCCAAGATACGATTCCATCATGTATTTGACGGAATCTGCATGTGCGGCACACGTGAAATGTTAAGGAAAGGTTAGGTGGCGAAATTGGCACCAAATTGCAATTTCAGCTACTTATATATGGAGGAAAAATTAAAGGCAAAAAAAGATACCCCTCTCTCTATTTATACTCGAAATTGAAAGGCTTAGGGTTCCAAAATCAACACAACACAAAAAAATGAATTCATCTTCATCTTCATATTCTTCTTCAGCTAATGCAATGGGTGTTCCTCTTTGCAGTTGCGACTCTCCGTTGCCAGCTTTAAGGAAGGAAATCAGCAGAAGAACAAGGAAGGAAATTAGTAAAAGAAGGAGCAAGAACAAGAAGAATTCATGTTTTTGTGTTGTGTTGATTTGGACATGCAAATTTTGAACCCTAAACCCCTTTCAATTTCTTGTATAAATAGAGAGAGGAAAGGTACCTTTCCTTGGCTTTGATTTTCCCTCCATTTCCAAGTTGAAAATGTAATTTTGGTGCCAATTTTCCCACCTAACCACGACTTAACGTCCCACGTGAGTTGCACATGCCAATTCCGTCAAATACATGACGAAATCATATTTTGAGACCAAAAACACATATTTTTTGGAGTTGTGGGACGTATATTGCTAAAGTCAATAATACTGGGACCAAAAGTACACAAGGATTAAGTTATGGGACCAAAATTACAATTTTCCCTACATTGTTTGAATCTTCGGTCTCATTTTACCCAGAATGCACATTGGCTTCATCAACTTCTTCATCGATATATGACATACATCAATGAGAGAAAACATGCTCGGGAAACAATAGATATAACATTCCATAATGTTTTGTCGTCTCATAAATTAAATCACCCTTGTGGTACTTTTTCATATACTAGTAAATAACATGTGTGTTGCACGTGAGTAATATGATCTCGTTAGAAAATAGGTATATAAGTATTGTTTAATTTGATATTTAATATTTCCAAAAATCAAAATAGTTTAACTAGGTGATTAATTAAACAACAAACAATAATAATTTCAAAAATATATTAATTAATAGGAAAGACCGAATCAATACATAGAAAACATGAATAAACTTTTAGGTAAATTCATAGTTTATTTGTCCTTTTTTTCTCGATGGATCACGATGTCTTCTTTCTTATGCTCACCGTGTTTTTTGTGTACTTACAATTGTCTTTTTGTTATAGCTCAAAAATTGGACATCTATGTAGGCTTCTTTTTCTTTTTATCCGCACTTTTTCTTGTTTAATTTTTTTATCTTCTAAAGCAACCATAGCATTTTTTTTTTCAAGCTCATTCAATGTGTTTCTATTTTAAACTTCAATAGCATTTTTCCTGAAGGACTATAGATCGGTATAGATAATGCTTTCCTTTCTTTTTGGTTACTATTGGATGTATTTTTTTCATATGTAAAACTAAGTTTTATTTCAAATAAATTATTTTCTACCAACATTTGTTTTTTAATATAGTAATAATATTGGTAAAATATAAGCTTTCTGGAACATACATGTATATTTGAAGACAATAAACGGGAAAAAATGATTAATACAAATATTTGAATAAAATATTTCAAAAATCAATTATTGAGTATTTAAAAAACCTAAATCATAATTTAAGTAACTAAACACGAAATAAATAAATTATATAATTTTAAATTTGTATAAGTTCTCTTGTTAGACTTTGATTACTTGTTATTGTTTTCTAACTTTGTTTTATAAGATATTTTTATTTTTGTTCATGAATATTCAATTATCTATTCCTATCATTTTCAACATATGGTTTGTTGGTTCCACTTTTCTTCTTCTTCTTCTTCTCTTTCATTGAAAAAATATTGAAATAAAATCGTAAACAAAAGAATATCCATATTTAAAAATTATTTTAGTTATTATATGAATTTATATTTTTTAGAAATTATATACAACTTATTATTAAAGATTTATGAAGCTAAAAAATTAAGTTTCAGAGCAACTCACTTTCTCAATGAACTCAATATAAATATCTTGGGCAATTATGAACTGTTAAATTGTTATGAATTTTTTGAGTGTATGTAGTTTCCCATAGCCAAAGAAAATTCACTTGCTATTGAATTTAAGATGATTATGAATCTGAAATTCGTCGGATTAAATGTAAATAATTAATAGAATTTGTATTGTAGAATAATTCTTTATAAGTCAACATAATTATGAAAGAATACATGTACTTAATAAGTATGCATCTTAGGAAATAAATATTTTATATTTGAAGTTATATGCTTAATAAATTTAGATTTTTCAACTTAAAGAAAAAAACCATCTCAAAATAGTATTTTCTCAACTAAATAATCATGTAATTTTACTTTTGTTTTGCATAAGTTAATTAATTATAATTCATTTATGTAGAATGAGTTTAGTTCAAGTCTTCTTATCACAAGTCCCAAATTTCTAATCACTGTATGTAATTGAAGGCCTGTTTGAATCATCTTTATTGAAAATAATTATTAACAAATTTATAAAGCATTGATCAATATTTGTAAAACTAAATCTGATTATCAATTAAGACTTTATTATTTTGAAAATGTAAAAAGTATATAATAAAAAAATACTTGAAATTTGAAAAAGGTGGATCATATTATTGTTCACCTGTTTTTTTGGTGATTCTAGCAGCAGTACTTACTTTTTTTTCTTTTTTGTTTTTTTGGATTGGCTTGGCTTTATTGGTTTTAGAATTTTCCAATGTGACGTGTGAAATTTTTATCATTATTATTATAGAAGTTCAATGACCGTTATGACAAGACAATTTTTTTGGCAATTAATAGTTATATTATACACTAATTGAAGTATGTAAATTTCATGTATATATAATAAGTTGCTTTTATAAATAAATAAATACAGAGGAGTGACCTAATTTACTTCTACATCTATTTGTAATTATAGAGTCCTAATGTAAATATACGTATTGTTGTTAATATATATATTGATAGAGTAGATGCTCGGCGCGCCAATTTTGAGCGCCATTTTTTGTGTAATAAACTCTATGAGACAATCTTTTCTTTAAGAATAAAGTCAATTTTATTATAGGCATTCTTTGTTCTTAAACTGTTATTATATGATTAGAACGAAATTCATTGAATCACACATGACTATGGGACATCATCAGACATCGGGAATGACGATGATGGAAATATGTCTTTAAGGTCGTGATTCTTAAAAAGGTTCCAAGTCCGAGATGGGTCTGTCAAGATAAGGGATATTGACAAAGACTCAAAAGACTTGCTTGTGTACATAGTCCTTAGAGAACAAGCCTTGTTCCATAGGCATAGATGTACACGAGGGTTGCCATTTGGATAATGAGTGAGCTGAACACCCCGCTAGGAAATTCATAAAATGGTTATCGAATATGGAATAATTTCCTATAATCATGTAGACATAAGAGTAATCCTTTTGGACCTGAGGTTCCATTATAACTTTGAGCATAGTAGACTATACTTAGACTTATCTCAAGATTCCATCGTGAGTCGTCATATAGGATATCTTGGGTATAGTATAATTATGTGTCGAGGTACATGAGAGACCAAGATGGGATCCATCACTGATGTAACAAATCAGACATTTCCCATGCATTGCTTAATGAATCGATTCAAAGAATCTTTGGCCAAAGTATGGCAATCCAAAGAGGAGGAGTGTTTCCTCGTTAGGATTGCATGAATCGATATCATGCAATAAGGAGACATAGTGATTGGGTCGTAAGAGTTTCGACTAAGCCATTACTCGAGATACCAATCCAAAAAATTTGATGGAGGGATCTTACTCATGCGAAGATCGTGGTTATGATAGGTTAAGTATCTTTTCATCGTTTGTGTCTAGGTCTTCGGGGCCCATTGCTAGACAATAACCTCGATTTGATATTATGGTAAATGATACATGGTCGGATTAAATCAAGGAAGATTTAATCTAGTACTTTTTAAATATAGAAAGGTACAATGACACTTTTAGAAAGTGTACTTACTACTGGAACATGAACGAGCCTAAGGGGTCACACACGTACTCTGATGTTCCTGCTTAAAAGATATGATTAATCAACTTTGGAAGTTGAGGTGAAATTAGGAAAGTCTAATACTTACCTAAAGAGAAGTACTAATTAATTGGTTAGAGATCAATTAATTAGACTATTTAATTAATCAAGTGGGATTAATTAATTAATGAACTAAATAGAGTCCAAGGGTTTTATTTAATTAGTAGAAGAAGTCAAAAATTAAATAGAATTAAAAAATAATTGGGTAATAATAATTAAGGTTGGAATTTAATTATGGCACATTTAATTAAATGGTTGGACTATTTAATTAAATAAGGAGTCAAAAATTAAATCAAGTTGGACAAAAATTTTGGATTCCAAGGCATAAGAGGGGTGAGTGGCGGACGTGTATAATGGGGAGGATTTAAATCCTCTCCAAGTCTTGATCAAGTTGGAATCAAGGAAATATTTTAGGAGATAAAATATGGAACAAGTTAGCTTGCAAGCTAAGTTCCTTGTTTTTAGAAAACTCCTTAATTGAAATTGATTAGGAGTAGATGAAAGTCAAATCTTGGAGATTTTATCTCATCTTGACATCTAATCAAATTAAACCTAGGAGTATCTCTATAAATATGTGCGTTAAGAAAAACACCCACAGACTTTATTTTTGAAGAAATTTTCGTCCAACACTACGAAGAAAAAGAGAAAATTTTTGTCTTCGTATTCGTCAATTAAAAATCGCCCCTCACCCATATTATTTCTAGACAAGGTTTTACTCATGTGTTGAGATTAACCGTTCACATATGTTCCTACATTCATATATATAAGCTTAGATTAAGTCTAAAATAATTATATAGGCTAGCACCCTATATATATTTATTGGGAACTATATGGAGGTGTGGATACATCTTAGAGGCGAGACAATTGGATCGCTTGAAGATACAAGGAACAAATCAAAGCTCGGAAACTTTGGAGGAGGCCGAAGGTTTCTTGTAGATTCATTCAAGGGAGTATTTGTTCGGGTTGAAAAGATCAGAAACTTGTACTAAGAAAAAAGCGCGAAAGGTATTTCGTGTAGTTAGTTTTTCTTCATTTTATTAGTTTGATTAAACCGGCCATAATCCTGTTTCGGGGTAGTTGTATAAATTTTTTTAAATTCTGATGTACTAACCTACGCCGAGGATTACACAACCCAACACTGGTTAGTTTAATCGAACTAATTTGTGTGATTTATTATGCTTTACTTATTTTTTGTTAGAATAAATTGGAAGCATGTTTAAATCAAGATGCCTTGAGTTATTATAAATTGAATTTAGTTTGGGATTCAATTGTACAAAAGTTTAAAATTTTTATAACAGATTTGATTTCACGAAAAACTATAAAATTGGGTGATTTGGGTTGATAGTGAGTTTTTTGGATTTGAAAAACACCGGTGGTGGGAAGTAGCAAAATGGACGAACCGAATGGTTTGAAAGTGGAGTAACAACCCGGCCCGAGGTGGGTTAGTGAAGTCCGGGAGAAAGACCCACTGTTCAGCCCGAATTGCTGGACGAAACGGGCCGAAACAGTACGTGCTAGGCACGCGCAGTTTCGGGCCCCTGCGTGTCCAGCACGCTATGTTGCGTGCTGGGCCAGCGGGTCGGGCTTCGGCGTAATTAAAATTTTAATATTTTAATAATTCTGGAAATTAAAATAATTTTTGGAATTTTATAATTTTGGAAATTATTATTTTTCCTTGGAAAATAATTTTTGTGAAAAATCCAAATTATCCCAAATAAATTGCAATTTATTTTGAACAAGAGGTAGGTAAATTTTGGATATCGCATATTATATGGCTTGGCATGATTGCATGTGATAGGATGAACCACGAGCCTAGTCTAGTTTTGGTTTTCTTTGTATGTAATTTTGATAGGTTGTAAAAATAGCCGATTTGACTTTTATTTTTTCTGTCATTAAATTAGTAGAATGTAATTATATTATAGTCTATGTAATTGAAGACGAAGAGAGAAGATGAAGGCCAATCGAAGACTAGGTATGCAGTGGGGACCCATTGTAATAGTTAGGTTATTTTTATTTCCTAGAAGTCCAGCCCACTTTGGCTCAGTGGGTTGATTAGGTTAGGGCTCAAGGTGGTTTATCTTAATTTACTGCTTTGTGGATGGTTTATTTTTCTGTCTAAATATATGTAATGTGTTTGGAATGCATGCGTAGGATAGAAAACTAAACAAGATAAATGTAATCTAGTGAGACCAATATTTTATGCAATTCCCTCAGAAATATTAGACCTATATGGAATTGAAATTGGATTTCTGTTCCATGCCTTCCATCATAAGGCTTGGGAGGCTACTATTTAAACGGATCAATCACACTTATATAATTGGGGGGACTTGATTAATTTAAATAGATCTCAAGCCTACTAAAGGAAATTAATTTTTCCTCTAAAATCTATCTAGAGGGTGGTGGATTTTAGAAAAATAGTGAGAGACTTGTACAATTAAAAACCAAATTGTATAAGGAGTTTATTTTAGAATGCATGCTAATATATCTTCCTCAAAATCTTTGTAGATCCCTAAGAAAATGTCTAATCCATTCAAGAATTTAATTGAAAAAGTTAACTGGGCCCAACTTTGAAGATTGGCTTAGAAACCTTAGACTCATCCTCCAAACTGAGAAAAGAGAATACATTATCTCAACCCCTATCCAAGATGAACCTGATGATAGTGCCTCGGATGATGAGAAGTATGAGTATCAAATGTGGAAACAGGATGATATGCAAGTAAGATGTCTCATATTGGCATCAATGTCAAACGAGTTGCAGAGGCAACATGAGGCGATCGAGAATGCCTCATCGATCCTGTTACACTTGACTGAACTCTATGGGACTCGATCAAGGAAGAAACGGTATGCTGTTTCCAAGGAGCTGTTCAAGACCCGGATGAATGAAGGAGCCGATGTAAGTGTGCACGTACTTAAGATGGTCGGGCTAATTGAAAAATTGGCTAATCTAGACGTGCCACTTGATAACAAGCTATCAGTGGATTTAATCCTTCAATCACTTGCAAGATCATATGACCAATTTGTGGTCAACTTCAACATGAATTCAATGGGAGCTAGGCTTCCTGAGTGACTGAACATGTTAAAGATTGCTGAGAGCACGGTTCTAAAGGATAAGTCAGTACTATTTGTTGATAACTCGTCTCGACCGTTGGCCTGGAAAGGCAACATAAAAGGACAGAGTAAGAAACGAAAGAAGCTGAGGGGTAAAGGAGGAGTGAGGAAGGCTAAGAAATCTGACAATTGCTTCAAGTGTGGGAAGCCTGGGCACTGGAAGAAGGACTAGAAGGAGCCACCAAAGGCTCAAGGTATGTTCTTTGTTGAAGCTAACATTAGTGTTAACACTGCTTCTTGGATACTTAACATTGGGTGTGGTATTCAACTTTGCAATGATATGCAGGGGATGGTAAGAAGCAAGGCGCTAAGTAAAGGAGAGATGACCCTAAAGATGGGAAATGGAGCAATGGTTGCTGCCAAGGCCATAGGGACCATCCACTTAGCTTTAGGGAGTAGGATTTTGGTTTTAAATTCCGTCTATTTGTACCCGAGATAATGAGAAATATCATATTCATTCCGGTTTTGGATGGAGAAGGATATCGTTTTGAGATTCATAATAATTTTTTTTTTTTTATGAATTTAATCTTATTATAGAGTCGAAATTGCAAGATAGTCTTTATACAATTTTCCTAACTTATCCTACTCTCAACATTCAACAAAGTAACAAAAAATAATTAGATAATTCCATAAGTACATCAACTTGGCACGCTAGGCTAGGTCATATCTTTAAAGAACTCTTCTACACTAATTAGTTTCCTATTAGAAATAACATACTAATTATTTCCCAAGTAGAACTCTTCTACTTTTATTAGTTAGCTTATAGGATTCCTCTTACAAGATAATTTCCTTATATGAATCTATTCCTATCTTTAAAAGAATCATTTCTCTCCATATTTATTTTATTTCCTTCTAAAAGAAAAATCAATTAAACTTCTTTAATTATTTTCTTCATTATTTTCGATCAAGGCCATTAAAAATAAGCTTTCTACTACTTAATCCATCATACTAAATTATTTACAAATCTCTTTTAATTTAACTGGGCTTAGCCAATTAATTAAATGCTTTCTAGACTTTTACTAAACATCTTTTGGGCTTAATTAAATTGATCCAATCAATTTAATTAATTCTTTATCCAACAATTGAATGAATAAAAGTCTTAAATAATTAATCCAATTAATTAATATTAATTTAGTTTTTTTGAATTAAATTCCCTTAGTTAAGAAATGAATTTGTCGGAGTGTCGTGTGTGAGTGACCCTTTAGGTTCACCAACATACTACTAGTAGACTCATAATCATTATGATATAATTTGGAAAATTAAATTGTCTCGATTAATTAAACATTTTACATTAACCATCTTATTATTTAATCTCATTAAATATAAGATACCCACAAATCAAAGAAAAGTTTCTAACTACTTATACTGAAGACCTAGATGTAGGCGATTCTAAGTGAACTCCAATCACACGTTCAATGCAAGTAAGACTCTTCCATCAACTAATTTCCCAATTAAATTAAAGATATAGGAACATTATTAGTCGAGATCCTTATAAATCCAATCCTAACAATTCAAGTGTGTTTGACTAGAGATCCATCAATTCACGAAACTCTGTTCTTGATTAATTACTTACTTGCATTGGCCAATGAACAACTCAGTCAAACCACTTTGAATGTCATAGCAAATTCACTTGTTCATCTAGACAAGTTATGGATCCTTTGTTGTCAACACCAACCTTCTTATACGATTTACTACACCCAATCACCAATGCATAAGTGTTCTTGTAAAAGAATTGCACAAGTCAAATTGCAGTAAGAAATATACAAGATTAGTGTAATAACTCAAGTCAAAGAATTAATCTTGCAATATCGCGATTAAAAAACTCCTAATTTGACATATTTAGAAATAATTCTAATTTAGGAAGTTTCAGTCAGGATAATCAGTGAACTTGTTCTTAACAAGCTCCCGCATATGTGCATTTATGTCAACTACACTAATGTCTATAAAACAAAACATTCTCTAATTAAGAGTGTGCATCATAGGCACAAGTCTATCCAAATTATTAATATCTCATCCTGATAATTCTATGACTTGGATGATATTTAAAAATCACACCCTTAGAGACTTGTTTTATGTTATCCATCCAATGAGATATCATTTCTCATAGCTATGTGTGAATTCTAGTGTCTTTATCATACAATTATAAATGAAATAAAAACAAGTTGAAGAAATATCTTTTATGAAGATAATGTAAAATGAAATTGTTATTACAAGAAGAGCATAAAGAAAGCCTATCTAGGATTGGCTCGCAAGGCACGATTCTAACAATCTCTCACTTGCACTAGACTCAATCTTCTATGTATCTAAGACACATCTTCTCAAGATGTCTTTCCAATACATTGAGAAATAAAGGCTTATTTAGTAGATCCAATATATTCTTCTCCATGTCGACTCTTTCCACGTGCACATCACCTCTACCAACGATCTCCCAGATCAGATGTTATCGCCTTTCTATGTGTTTGGATCTTTGATGAGACCTTGGCTCCTTTGCTTGAGCAATGGAACAATTATTGTGGCACTATAGAAGTACTGGATCAAAATTGTTAGGGATTGCACCCAGCCCTTGGATGAAGTTCCTAATCTAAACAACTTCATTTTCTACATCTGATTCAACTATGCATTCAACCTCAGTGGTTGAATTCGCAACAGTTTTCAGCTTGGAACTCTTCCAACTTACTGCTCTAGAGTGTGAATACGAACCCCGACATTGATTTCAAATGATCCACCTCAAATTGGAAACTAGAGTCAGTGAACCTTTCTAATTTCAATTCTACACCGTCGTACATTAGAAACAAGTACTTAAGGATTGTTTTCACGGCCACGCAGTGCATTTCACACTGGTTGGACTGAATATGACTCACTGCACTGCATACATTACATACATTATGCTTCCTATGACAGAAGCATATGGTATGCAAGCTATCTTATCTCGTTCCTCGGGTATCAAAATATACATGGATCAAGAATACTGAATCCCATGGGTCATTGGTAAGAATACCTTCTTTGATTTCTTCATGCTAAACCTCGTTAGCATGTTGTCTATGTATATTGACTGAGACAATCCTATCATTTTCATCGATCTACTTCTAGAGATCTTGATTTCCAAGATGTAGGAGGCATCTCCTAAGGCTTTCATGCAGAACTTGGTGGACAAGCATACGAGGGAATCTTATTTTTTTTATATTTATTCCACTGCATATAAAGATTCCCAGCAAGTTCTAGGTATCCTATCTTTGATGGATCCTGTATTGGTATTATCTTCTTATTCATGCAACCATACTACACCCAAAATATCCAAAATTATGATTCTCTTGGAATCGTGGAATAGATCAAAGTGTAGTGAGCTCCAAATGTTACAGCGATGAGACTTCAGGTCATTGAGAATTAATCACACCCTTGTGTGACCCTACTATTACAAGTTCGACATGGAATCCTAACGGAATTTTTCAATCTCATACCTTCGAGTAGGATCCTTGCAAATACACTGATCCCTAGTCAATATATACCCATTGAACAAGGCATTCTTCCTGAGAGTGTCATACACAAGCAAGTTTTGCCGAGACCGTGGTATCCATTTTCTCATAGACTCTATGCCTTGAAACATGTTTAGAATCACAACCTTGGAGAGCATTCCACAGTCACCACCAAGTGTGCGTGACTGCTCTATAGCTTAAAGTGGTCCCAAGGACATATCTAATACTATCAACAAGCCAAAACTTTATTTCATATAATAAAAAACAATGTTGTCATAGTGTTATTTGTCGCTAGATAGCTCTCCTGACGCCTAACACTATCAGAAACAATAATGAACGGTTGTTTGGAGATTGATCAAATAGCCTGCCCTGATACATCGTAGTTGATAGAAGAAGATGAGACTATGGACCTACGTGGAATTAGATTTCATCTCCTATAAAGAGCTGGTGGTTGATCAAAACATATAATTACGAATTATCTTAAAAAACGAAATCCCAGTGAAGATGATGAGAATTTAAACATGTGTCATTTGCCAAGAAAACCTACACCTAATCCAATAATCAGAATGTAAAATATGGTCATGACTATGAAACTACGTGCAAACACTGGTTGCTTGAGAAAAATTCGATTCCTCTTTCTGAAACTGATGCATTGTCAGTCCAGATGAGCAGTAAGCAAGAAACAATGTGAGTGTTTGACAAGTACATTGACTTCATTATTTTGGTATACTTGGTCTCTCATATATTTTTTTTGTTTAGTGAGCCTAGTGTCGAATTCAACAAAACAATCATCAACTCATTCGATTATATTATATCCAACCTCTTAACTTAAATTCAATTTCTTTGTTCGAAATATCAAAGCACAACCTAAAATTGAATTTCAATTATTTATTATTATAGCATTACTAGTAGGTATTCCCTATCTATCCACTATCCACCACGCATGCGCCTTTCCCGTATACATATAATGTTACTTAGAAGACTTTGTTTAAGTCGTGACTTGTTCTAAATTTTTTAAGAATAATCACGTTACATGTTAGTGTCGTGTAATTTCAAATTACCATACGAGCGTCTGTACATTATAGATTGTAATTCTATTTGAGGCTTGAGGTACGAACCAATAATGATGGTTATACACCTAGGGCTGCTCCACACATAAGGGATGGCATGCACATGCTTCCATTCACCGCAACATTAAAGGTAGACAACTTTAGTCGGTCTAAACAATGTTCTCCTGAATCTTGATCTTCTTTTCATCCTTCACACTTAACAACATACTTAAATCATTAAATACTATTACAATGTATCTCTTCACAGTTGTAAGCACACTTGGGAGTCAGAAATCTGCAGTACTTTAGTGAATGTACTTGCAGGGAGTGTTTAATATATCTATACTATTTATTAAGTGTGAAGGGCTTAGAGTAACTACTTTGATATGTCACCAAGTAGACTTACTAAATAGGCCGCCACAAAAGAGAAAACTGCATGTACGTGATTCGCTTCATCCAAAACAGCACCAACACGTTTGGTAACTGCAAAAGCCATGCTTGGAGGAACTGCTCACCCATGATGGCATTATTCACATTCAAAATTCTCACTTGTTTCTCTCGGCAGAGAGCAAATTCATCTTCAACAATGTGGGTCTTCCAAAAATAATAATTTTACAAAAACTATATATTGAATATCTCAAATGTTCTCACATATATCATTGCCCAGGTTATTGTACTTTAAGCTTATGATGGCACATGAAGAATGATGTTACATCCGGGTATTTTCATGCTTATTGATTAGCAAGATTTCTATTAATTTCACTAAGTGCATGAATTATTAAGTAGCTTTACAATATAATCTCCCTCATATCCTTTTATATTGTGTGGAGTTAAATGGATTAAATATAAATTCCATTATCAAGTAAACCCACGTTTAAGCTCTCTTCACCTCCCTGAATTTGCTCTTTTTGTTCAGCCATTTTCTATCTCTTCAAGAGGGTTGTAGCTACCAGATCACCACCCATTTCTTGAAGAACTGGAAGGTAACTTTTATTTACTGTCTTTCATTTATTTCAATGTGCAAGGTAACTTTTTCTTTCTTTCTTGGATTTTGTGGTTCTATCATTCTTCTTTGTGTAACAAGTTGATTAAAAGTGAGACTAACATATTTTCGTCAACACACGTCCATTCCGGAAGACATATGTAATCATTCATTAAATTTTACAATTTAATTTATATTCATATTGGTAACTAACTGGTTTGTAATTTTTATTTAATTTTCATTTTCATTAAATTTTACAATTTAGTATTTGCTATTATTACTTGAGATGCAGATGCAAACGGATGGGCAAAAGAAATAGTTCTTCATCAAATCTTCAGTATGAAACGAGCTCTATAATCCACAAATTTATTTGTCTTTTAAATTTCTTAGACTCAAAGTATTTATAGATATATATATATATACACACACATATTGACTTAACTAAATTCCTCAAGATGACTTTCACTTTATAGTTTTTTCATTGAATTATAACAAGTGATTTCATTTTATTTAAAAGAATCTTTAAAAGTTTTATTTCTTTGCACAAACATCGAATGTGCTCCGTTCGCTAGTATTAATTAAGCATTGGTGCTTATCCATAACCCATTAATTTTGAGAAAAATCTTAAGTAGTAGTTAGGTTTCCAATTGATGGCTACTTTTAGCATGTATTTTCATTCTTCAGTATTTTTCCAAATTCGAGTTCCACGTTCGTGCATGTTTGTAATTATCCAATTGGTAATCAATACATATACATGATGAATTGCGTTGAATTTGTACGTTAAGTGTTTAAGCCAACTCGATTGAAATTTCAATTCATCCACCTCGCCAATCTAATCAAATTAAATACAGAGAAAGACAATTCAGACATAAATTCAATCTAATGATCATTTTTGTAACATACACATCACATATATAAATGATACATTATATTCTTGGTAAAGAAGTCAGAGCTCTCATTATTGCTCTTGGTGCTCTCCAACTATTTTAAATATTCAATCACATGTGTTGAGAGCTATAATAATAGATCAATTATTGGCAGCAGATGCTTTATACATATCATATGAACTAAGATTGTCGAATGGTTCTAAACATGGACTATAACCTATAACGATAAGGACACTTACTCATGTTACTGGCACTTACAAGTAAAAATAGCTTCTTCTTTTTTTTTTTTTTTGCACTTTCCGTAGTACTTTCTTATTATTAACATTGTTGAGAGAAGACATATAGTTTAAATTCCCCGTCTCAAGGCGGGATAAACTAATTATGTAAAAAAAAATTGAAAAATAAGTTAATTTGGTCTCGCCTGCAAAAGTTCAAAAACAAAAAATAATTTAAAAATCCAAACAAATTAGGCTCGCCACACAACTGTTTTTGTGATTACTTCAATGTGATATAACAATCCCCAAAAAGATATGTATTGAGTGACAAAAACTTTTGTGTTGCCATAACAATAATAAAATATTCACAAACTTAAAAAGTTTGTCAATGCTAACAGCATATGGATAGATACAACACAAAAATATAATTATGATTGCATCATTCTAGTAAATATTGTTGTTCAGAAAAACCACTATACTTCCATCATTAATTATTAACAGTGACAACATATATGTATTGTTGATGTTAATAAATTGTCAATTGTGTCAACCATATATATATATATATATATATATATATATATATATATAGCGTTAATATTGTCACTATTAAACTCGTGAAACTTATTATTATGTGATAATAATATCCTTTTGTATTTTAGAAAATTGAATTAATAATCATTTTATTACTGTCATTTAATAACATGCCATCCTTTCACTTGATTGTAAATATTATTATTTTTTGGGGAAAAACGTTACTTAGTAAATGGTTGACAAATTATCCTAGGATGTTAAAGATATTAGACCCGCAATCGTTGTGAATGAGGCCACTACACTTAAAGAGAAGAACAAGTGTCGACTATTGGGCAATTGGATTTGTGAGAACCCACCTTCAAAGGTTGAAAAGGAATCCCAAAGTTGTTTATTTTATTAATAGATTCAATATCCTTTATTTTGCAGAGGGGGTTAGGTGGTGAAAGCGAAAACCCACTTTCAAGAAGAAAAAAGAAAAAAAAATCATAGTTGAAGGAGGAGTTGGATTCCACCTTAAGTGATTGATTTATGTGAACAAGACATGAGTTTGGGGACACCAACATGCTTCCATCTCATGGAAATATATATTGATTTAGAAAATAAGAAGAAATTCAATGAAAGCTAGCACTCTTTTAGACGTATAATGTATATATGGCTCACAAGTAAATAAATTCACTACAAGAAAAACATTAGTAATGATAATTAGATCAAGTAACTAAAATTTATCATTAATGATATATATACATGCAACGTCTATTGGTGAAAAGGGCATCATATCCCCTATAAATGACGGAGAACTAGGATTTTTTGCAAAACCACTACTGCATCACTTATGGCAAGATATTGGTTGAAGGAAACGTATTAACAATTTACACGTGTCATTGACTAAATAGGTAACAATAGAAGATATAATAAGAATTGTAATAGAAGATCTGATTTGCATAACAGCATAAGTATCACCTTAATCAAGCTCATAAAATTTACATGCACTAGTTAGCTAGCAGCTTTCACTCAGATTATTAATGGGAAAAAAAGTAATCTCATCTAGATCTTCTATGGACTTAAAACTGAAGTGGGGATTTTTCAATGCAACTTCCAGATACTTTAGTGTCCAGTCTTTTCTGGTGGTCACAAGCAAGAAAAGATGTAAAAATATTACAAGTAAAGCTCTCTGCATTAAAAAGCTTAAACATGCAACAATGATGTGAAACACTATGATCGATTGAAATAAAGATTCCTCATCCATAATAGAAATGATTTGCATGAAATATTTGGATGCACACAGTACAAGTCCGCAGCTCTTCTAATTATAAGAGAGTAGATTCTCATGTACGTGTCCAAGCTAAAGATATGGGTCCCCACAACCATGCTCGGCTCGAGCCGAGGCTGCTTATTAATTTATTATTAACAGAACATTTAAAAGAATTAATAGGAAGGTAATTGGCACTTGTGATTATTTTGGGTTTGCGTATAGTTCACATTGGACCACTGTTCGATTTCCATGTGACATGGTTGGAGGGAGCAAACAAATGAAATGTTGGAATGCAACGTGGATTATAGACCTATAGTTTGTGTACAAAATCTATAACATAGATGGAGTGACAGTTAGCAAATGAAGAAAAGAAACGCAGATGATAGTTTTCTTATTAGATTTTATTTAGATAGGTGGAAATAGTTTTCTTATTAGATTTTATTTAGATAGGTGGAAGCCCTCACCATCACTCTGTAGCCCTATTCTTTACTTTTAAGATTATGATGTTCGGGTTGTTTTCATAAAAAATTTTAATTGGAAAAGTTACTTTTTTATCCTGTAATTATAGGATGTTGACACTTGTTGACACTTTTCGACTTGAATATTTTATAATTACACTTTTAGTCTTAAAATTGACACTCTTAATTTCAATTTGTCCATTTTATCACCTTTTCGGTCCTAAATTACACATTTAGTCCTATTTAGCTAATTTTTTTCCGTACATTTAGTCTTGCTACTGTGAAATTGAAAAATTGAAAAAGTTATGGCCAAATCAATTGCTGGAACTTCACACGTGAGGTGCACACTTGTTCACAGCTCATTTTTCCATGAATTCATTCTTCCACAACTAAATCAATTATTTGAAACTAAACTTTTGATTTCCAATTACACCAAGAACATATTCCTTGATGGTCGTACATGAGACCAAACAATAACTTAATCCACCAATTGTTTCCAGGACTAGCATGTATATGCAAAATGGTACATCTCAAAACATAACTCACTTTAAGAGTAACAATCCAATGCTTCTATTAGTCTCATTTATCCCTCTGTATCCGACATACTACGCTCATCTGAGATAAACAAAGAAGGAGGGGTGAGTCCAAATGTGACCCAGTGAGGTAGGCTAACGGTTTGTTTTAATATCTTTGAAACGGAATCTGCAGCGGAAGATTACAAAAGAAACAAGATCACACGTATCATGCATGAAGAAAACAATCTATCAGAATGATGAACATCAAACATGATACAAATAATGAAACCAGAACGAATAACTCATATTAAGATTCATGTCATACGAGTGTGTTTTGTCCCCCAACTGTCCCATACCAATTGGAGACATCACATCTTTTGCGATTTGTAGGTGTTGGGATTCTAGTGGTGGCTCTTATAGGTTCAAGAGGTGGCTCCTGTCTGTTGGGAAACTCAAAATTAAAGCATTGGAAGATGAAAATTTCCCATGTGGTCATCTCGATATACATATTCAAATCCATAAAACGCTAAAATATACCCGTTGTAGAGAAGTGGTTAAAGAATCTGGCTCTTTAAAATTTCTTAAAACTTCTGCAGAGCTACCTAGCTACGTACACCACTCCTTGGATTTTCGAGTCTTCTTGAATCCTTTCTTGATTTCATGAGATCTGATCCAAATAGCGAATATACCCCGTCTCTAAATAATTACACAGATTGACTGAAGAAGAAATTTTTTCTTTTTCTCTATAAGGGGCGACTGCTAGCTATAGAGAGAGGGAGGAGTATTTTTCTTTCTAGCTTTTTAGGAGAGTTTCACTAGGTCAAAAATTACAAGTGATATGTATTTATATCACTTAACTTGTTGAGTAAGACAAACCTCACACTCCTAAGTCGAGGGCCCATGAGGGCCCCCAACTTGCCTATATGGGCACTTTAGCTTGGTTTTGTCTTGCTGTTTAATTAATTTTACAATTAATCAATTAAGTATTTATTTATTCAATAAATAAATAAATAATTAATCAACCAAATTAATTAGAGAAATTAATTTATTAATTTATTTCTACAATAAATTAATTAATAATTATCTATTTATTAATTAATTACTTCATCTAATGAGTAACCAATTAATAATATTTAATTTATCCAAAAAATTAAATCTCCTATGCTCAATAGAAAAATTCTTCATGTTTTTCTTTGTCAGCCCTTAAGCGAGATTCTTTAGGTTTGTCTTGTTTGGCAATGAGAAGAATCAAAAGGAAGTGGGTTACACCTACCCAGTAACGTGACCCACTTTGTAGCACAAATAAGATCGAATGAGTGGATCATTTCGATACCTTCCAATCGTGAATACCGTATACGTATAAACTTTTTGTTCTCGTGTCCCAGTCAAGTGAGAGTCACGATTATGTCAAACTCACTGAACTTGACCACATATCTATATTATAATAATACGAGATCATTGAGTTTACTTACGTGTGCCTAGCACAAACAACTCTATTGCTTTGGCCAAAGACTTTGATCTCAAGTATCTATAATTACATAGGGCACATTCTCATTCACTTATGAGAGAACAAATAACATCTTAATAATGAGTTAAGAACTCACCATCAAGCTGCATTTCGAGGTCGACCCCACCAACGGGTGAATTAGATCTAACTACTATAGTGACAGACTTGATATCACGAGTGCATCTTCAGCCTAATACTTCAGGTCAAAGGTTCACTTATACCTATCAAGAATAATCAGTTTTGTCATTGACAGTCATAGAGTGAATACCCATGTGACAGGACCGACGCGAGTCAAGTTTGAACATATCAGTTCCACTGATGTGCCTACAATCATAAACTCCCACTTATCACATAGGAAATAGAGAGATTGCATTTAATACACGGACAATTATTTTACACTACTTACAAATGCTAATAAGATTTATGTGAAAATATATAATGCCTTTTAGTTTATATTCAAAAATAAATCATGTAATTATCTAACAACATTGATTTAACTTTCAAAAAACTTAAATCTACACATGAACAATATAATCTAATAATATTTTCATGATGAATTAATCATAAACATAAATTTCCATCATACATTTTTTTGAAAAATCATGAAAAGCCATAAAGTTGGCTCTGATACCTCTGTTGTGAATTCTGATTCATGCACAACGGAAATAAAAATATATCCGGATTCACAAATGAATCACTTTTGGGTTTCAATGATTTTATAAAATAAAAGGATGAAATCAAATTTCATTGATTTACTAACCTTATTGTAGAATAAAAATCTTTGATCTACGCGGTAGCAGCAATCCCGAATCCTACCTCTAGATATGTCGTGCCCCAATTTTAGTCCCATAAATACCCAAATTAAAGGCGTGAGTCCATCAATAATGTGATCCAATTCAAAATCTAAACACCATTGTACAGTTACCTACTGGGGTCACAGCCTTAACACCACCAACTAAACAATTAAGTAACTTACTATTCACGCTGTCACACTTCCCCACTAGTAAATGACCACTATACTCAATGATCCTCCAAGCTAGTCTCACTGCTCAATCCACCTATAATTGGAGAAGGAGAAAGGTAGTAGGTTAGCAAAGGCTTAGTCAGTGCCAGTGTTCGTGTGGAATGTGCTTTAAAATAGTTTTTAGACTTAAAATGAAAACTTAACAATGTGGAAAGGATATATATTTTATTCAAAGATCACTGAAATATGAGTTGAATGATTATTTAGAACATGAATTAAAATGACATTTGCATTCACGATAACAATAGGTAGTATGAAACCAAAACATCAGTATATGCAATTATTATATGCATTCAAAGAATAGGAAGTTATAGTAAACATTACATTTTACACTTAAGTAGTAGGGGGCCATGTTAGCAGTATCATAGTGTCCAATGACTCTGCTCATGGCTCTTTGGGTCCCGCTGCTTCTTCCTTGTCACCCTTGAACACGCATCTTAACAGCCATCGCCTTGTACCTCCTCAAGTAGGTTAGCAATGCCTGTTTGGTCATATCCCTGGTATGCCACAATTCAATTACTACGACCCACTCATCCTCAGAACACTCTATCATTGGGTGGTGGGATTCGACTGTGGATTGCGGGAACCGTTTTAAGACCGCAAGCTCGTGCATGTCCAACCGAACCCTAGCCCTATCCATGACTGACACTTGGGCCTGACACTCAACCATATAATATGCAATCACATAATTTCACGATTGATGATACTACAGCCTTTAGGCTCATAATTTAATAATCAATCAATTTCATTGAAAAAGTGTCAAAACATTTGCTAAGAGATACTTTCTTGATAATCATTTTCGCGGCATATGCATTTCAAATGACTCATGACTTTGGAAAAGTATACGATGCAATGGTAAAGTAAAAGTGCTTTTGAGATTATTTGGAAAGCTTTGAAAATCATTTTCTTTTGATAATGGCAAAACATGATCAATTGAATATAAATATATATAGGACGTAATAAAACTTCCTTCCAGATTTGAAAGACATATAAATATAATTTTGGTAGGATACTCATTGTACACTTCAAAACTACTTAGGATCATCGTTGAGCGAATCTCCAACATTACCTGCTTTAGCCAAATGTCACGTTAGAATTCTATTCCCTAATATCTGATCTTAATAACCTACCCAACTTCAATTACCCCAACTAAGTCCAACCGATTAGGATTAAGGACTAGGTAACACTCATAGTACAACAAAATCATTCATGCTTGAGGGACTTGTGATGCACACAAGACACAAACAAATATTTCTTATCTCAACAAGTTCAGTTCGACAGATTGAAATATGAGAAATTAATAAAATCATAGAATCATCAAGAGTTTTCCAAACTTTACAAAATTAGTCTCAACTCACAAGGTATCAAAAATAATTACAGCACTATTTTAAGTTGTATAACACCTCTGTTAAATTTCAAACTGTCACTTCTGCCGAATAAAGCATGAAAATCTATCAATTTTGGAAACGATACTACTAACACGGTAATAGTGATATAGTAAAATTGTCAAATGAAACAAATATGTCTAAGTATGGGTTTTTGGGGTCCAAAGAACTTTTCTGAAACTAGGAACATCCTGGCAGTACAATTTTCCAAGTTTTTTTTTTGAAAATTCATTGTAACTTTAACAATTACGAAATTTTACATGCATATCATGCACATAATTAAGCATATCTAGTAAAAGTTTCAAACAATAATATGCTTATTTGACCCTCCATATAATTTTTAATCTAAAAGAAAAACTTAATGTTGAAGAGTACCAAACTATTCTCCTTCAAGACTTTGTCAAATAAGTTGTAAGTATTCCCCATGGGCAACTTCATACACACAGCATATCATATATTGTCACCATATCCAATAATTTTCAACAATCCATCAATATTTTTCATCATGCAACTCATTTCTCAAGACAAGTCAACTAATTTCTCACATGCATGTGTAATTTTTTCACTTAATTATCAAAATGAACAACTTAGAACCACAATCATATTTCAAAATCAAGAATCCATCTTCTTGTTTGCCCATGCAACAAAATTCTAGATTATATTATAGTATCCCAAATGGGTCTTGAAATATACCTTTATTTGAGCTTCTAGGGAAAAAATAGTGGTAGAGATTGAAGAATGTAGTGTGTGTGTATGAATGAAGTAGCCGAGAGGGAATGAAGCTCACTTTGTTATTTATCTCTATTTTTTTTTTTAAGTCTTGAATGGAAGAGTGGAATGTAAAATGTCTCCAAGGGTCTATATATAGAGAAGGAGAGATGAGGAGGGGCCTAATTCCAATTTTACAATTTAGTCAAATGGACCCTACATCTATACAAGTTAATATTGTTGGGTTGGGTTCTATTCTCCGGGTAGCTCGTGGCAGCGGAATTTAAAATTTAAACGTACAACCACCCGAAAGAGGAATAATGGTGTGCTCGATTATACTATAAAGAAGGTTGCAAGAATTTTTACCTTTCGATTAAATTCTCACAGCAACCAATTTGATCTTTTCAACCACGTGGTGCAATTCCACACGATTCCTTGGAGGAAATCACCCGTCCATTGTATCTCCAGTATTAGTGCTCCAAACGTCACACCTCTAAGATGTATCCACACCTCGTTCAAGTCACCACCTACTTCGTTATTGGTGCTAGCCAACGAAATAGATCCAAGTCTAAAACCTAGGCTAGATTATGTGAAGGGATGGAATATGTGAATCGTTAAGTTCAACACATGAACAAAACGATGTCTTGTTGGAACAATGGAAGGGGGCAATTTTTGGCTTCAGGATGACAAGAAAATTCTCTCTTATTTTTTCCAGCTATATTTCGAATTTCACCTCTTAAGAAGCTTAGGGTTTTTAGTCTTGCAATCATATATATACAGAATATGAGTCCTAGAGTCCTAATCCAATTGCAAGACTTGGAGAAGAAGAAAACCCTTTTCTTCTTCACCAAGAATTCGAATCCCTCATCCTCTTGGGTTAAAATTCGGCCACCCTCTTTTGTTTGGAGTCCAAGAATTAATTCTTGACTCCATATTTAATTATGGGCTAAACCCATCAATTAAATATTTCCATATAATTAAAACCCGATTAATTATATTTCCTTATTCCAATTGGCTTATTTATTTAACTTGAGACAAGCCCAACTAAATAAAATACTTGGACTCTATTAGGTCCATTAATTTAATTAATTCTACAAGATTAATTAAAATAGTTGAATTAATTGAATCGCCTCAATTAATTCATATTCCATATTAGGAAAGTACTAGACTTTCCTAATTTGCTCGATTTCCTCAAATTGATTAATCATATCATTTAAGCAGTGACTCTCACGAGTTAAGTGTGTGACCCCTTTGGCTCGTCTACTATCTAGTAGTAAGTACACTTTCCCAAAGTGCTAGTGTACTTTCCTAAAATAGAAAGTACTAGATTAAATCATTCCTTTGATTCAATCAAGCCTCGAATTAATCACCACATTAATTCTTGGCACTTACAAATCGTGGTTACTGTCTTGCAACGGGCCATAGTTGCTTGCTTGGAACTTTTCCAACTGACTGCTCCTCCATTGAGCAGATAGACAAATCCCGAGATCGACTTCGAGTCGTCCACATCTGTTTGGAAACTCGAATAGGTGTATCCCTCTAACTCCAATTTTCCACGTCTGTATATTAAGAACATGTCCTTAGTCCTGTTAAGGTACTTAAGGATCGCTTTCACTGCATTCCAGTGCTTCTCACCGGGATCAGCCTGATAACGGCTGCACACACTCAATGCGTATGCCACATCGGGTCTTGTGCATATCATCGCGTACATTATGCTACCTATAGCTGAGGCATAAGGTATTTGGGACATTCTTACTCTTTCTTCTAGATTCTTAGGAGACATCGACTTGGAAAGTGTAATCCCATGTCCCATTGGCAAGAATCCTCTCTTGGATTCTTCCATCTTAAATCTCTTAGGTACGCGATCGATATATGCGGATTGGGAGAGTCCTAGCAGCCTACTCGATCTCTCTCGGTATATCTTCATACCAAGTACGTAGGATGCCTCTCCCATATCCTTCATGGAAAATTGTTTAGAGAGCCATACTTTAGTCGACTTCATCATTCCAATATCGTTTCCGATCAAAAGAATATCATCAACGTAAAGTATGAGAAACGTAACCACGCTCCCATTAACCTTCTTGTACACACAAGCCTTTTCAACGTTTTGCACATATCCATGCTCTTGTATGACAGTGTCAAACTGTTTATTCCAGCTTTGGGAAACCTGCTTTAATCCATAAATGGACTTTTGAAGCTTACACACTTTGTGTTCGCTCGTTTTGGATGTAAAGCCAATTGGCTGTTGCATGTATATCTCTTCCTCAATCTCTCCATTGAGGAATGCAGTCTTTACATCCATCTGCCAGATCTCAAAATCGAGAAATGCAGATATAGCAAGCAGAATCCTAATGGATTTCAGCATTGCTACTGGCAAGAAGGTTTCCTCATAGTCAATGCCTTGCCTCTGAGTGAATCCTTTTGCCATGAGGCTTGCTTTATAGGTTGCCACCTCTCCATCGACTCCAAGCTTTCGCTTATAGACCCACTTACAGTCAATGGGTTTTACGCCCTCTGGTGGGTCCACCAAGGTCCATACCTTGTTGGAGTCCATAGAGTCAATTTCAGACTTCATGGCTTCTAGCCATTTTCCCGAATCAATGTCAGACATTGCTTCCTTATAACTCTTTGGATCAGAGTCTAAGGGAGGATCATCTGAGTTCTTTTCTTCCAACAAGCCAAGCCATCCTTCAGGTGCCTTTGGAACTCTTTCAGATCTCGTCAAGGGTTGTGTGTTCTCAGTAGGTGTATTGGAATTAGCTTCATTGGTGTCGGGTGGGTTATTTTGTACTCCTTGATTCGAACCACTTTCATTCATCTCATCAAGTTCTACCGCCTCGCTTTTCCTATCCAAAAGAAATCTTTTTTCTAGGAAATTGGCATTTCTTGAAATAATCACCTTTTGTTCCACAGGGTTGTAGAAGTGGTATCCAATAGTTTCCTATGGATACCCTACAAAATAACACAAAAAGGATTTGGGATCCAATTTGTCTCCCACTAAATGCTTTACATAAGTGGGGCACTCCTATATTCTCAAGTGAGCATACGAGGGTGACTTTCCACACCAAGTTTCATATGGGGTCTTGGGCACAGCCTTGGATGGCGCCCTATTCAACAGATAGGTTGTCGTTTCAAGCGCATAGCCCCACATGAACTGAGGAACTTCATTGAAACTCATCATGGATCGAACCATATCCAACCATGTTCGATTCTTTCGCTCGGCTACCCCGTTATGTTGAGGCGTGCCAAGTGGAGTCCACTGTGAGAGAATCCCATTCTCTTTAAGATAATCAATGAACTCGGAAGACAAGTATTCTCCTCCCCGATCCGATCGAAGAGCCTTGATACTTTTTCCAAGTTGTTTCTCTACCTCATATCTAAACTCCTTAAATTTCTCAAAGGATTCAGATTTATATCTCATTAGATATACGTAACGATACCGAGAATGATCGTCGGTGAAGGTTATGAAGTAGCTAAACCCTCCTCGAGCATTTATGCTCATAGGGCCGCACACATCCGTATGGATCTGATCCAATGGACTTGTGGCTCGTTCCGCTTTACCCGAAAACAGTAACTCGATCATTTTCCCTTTGAGACACTATTCGCAAGTTGTCAATTCGTCTAAGTTTTGGAGACCTAAATGAGTTGCCAAGCTTCGAATTCTTTCTTTGGAGATATTACCTAGTCTCTCGTGCCACGTTAGTGCGTCTGTTTGATTATCTCGTTTACGTTTATTTCTTTGTTGAATATTGAGATTAGAAATTGTTGGGAAAACAGTATAAACTCCATCTTGCAATTTTGATTCCATAATAAGAGACGATTCATAAGATAAAAATAAAGTTTTATTACGAATCTCAAAACAATAACCCTCTCGATCCAAAACCGGAATTGAGATAATGTTTCTTATTATTTCATGAACAAAATAAACAAAATTTAATACTAAATTTCTATCTCCTAGCCCTAAGTAGATCGTCCCATCTGCAGGGTCATGTCTCCTCTACTTAGCTCCTTGATTCTTGTCATCTCCTGCAAGTTATAAGACCTTGGGAGAGACTGAAGGACTAGATCGACGGAAAGGCCTCCATCAAGTACCACGTCCAAATCGTTCATGTTGTGAATCAATTTAATCATCTTAAGGATGTGATCACTGACAGACGCACCTTCACTCATCTTTGCTCCAAACAATTGCTTCGAGATAGCATATCTCTCTCCCCTTGTTCTAGTACCGTACAGCTCTTCAATGCGATTGACAATATCCTTTGCCAATATCGTATTCTCATGTTGCTTTTGCAACTCATTTGACATTGTAGTCATGATAAGGCATCTTGCTTGGATATTGTCATCCGACCAAAGTTTAACGTACTATGTATCCTCATCAGTGCTTTCAGGAGTTATTCTCGGCTGTTCAGCCGTCAGAATGTAGTCCTTCTTTTCATATTATAGAACAATCTTAAGGTTTCTTAGCCAATTGGAAAAGTTGGGACCGGTCAGTTTGTTTGTTTCGAGAATTGAATAAAGTGGATTTTTAGCCATTTCATGTTATCTACAAAACGTACGAGGCAGACGATAAGTAACGGATTTTCAAATAAAGTTCTTATACAATTTGGTCTTTAATTGTACAAGTCTCCCACTATTTTTCCAAATCCCATCACCCTCTTGGTGCGATTCGAAGAATAGTTAAATCTTTAGTGGGCTTGAGATCTATCCAAACTTCATCATATGCCCCCATTTTCTGAGCTAACATATGACTAGTTCGAATAGTATCCTTACCGGGTCTTCTATCTTCCTTGATAGTTCTCAAGATCTTTTTCCTCATCTTTCGCATGTGCCCCATTTTCTGAGATAACACATGGTAGTCGATGTTAGGCTCAACCTATCAAATATCCCATGGTCAATCATCAATTCCATTACCCCCATTTTCTGAACTAAGTAATGAAAACAATGATCCCACAGGGCAGCATATGCTTAGTAATGCTCACAGCCTTTCTTAGGTTCAACCCACCCCATTTTCTGAGCAAATAGATTTGAACTTCAGCGGCATATCACATGGCAATTACTTATGATGGAAGGAATGAAAATAGAACTCCAATTCTATTCCCACATTAGCCTAATATGTTTCAAGGAGGGAATTACATTGCATACATATAGGTCTCATCAGTGTTACAATTATCTTGTTTAGTTATCTATCCTATGCATGCATTTCACAACACATCACATATTGTATCGGAAAGATATATAAACATCCCATAAAGCGGTAAATCGAGGATGAACCACCTCGAGCCCTAACCTACTAACCCACTGAGCCAAAGTGGGCCAGGACATTCTAGAAAGTAAAAAAAACTAGACTATTACAATGGATTCCACCACAGCATACAAGTCTTCAAGTCTTGGCTTTATCTTCTCGCTCCGTCTTCGATTACATAGCCTATCATCTACTACTAATCTACTTGACAGAAAAGTAAAAGCCAAACCGACTATTTTTACAACTCTAGAATATTACATACAATGAAAACCAAAAACATAGACTAGGCTCATGGTTCATCCCCATCACATAAGCATGTCAAGCAACAAATATATATATATGCGACATCCAAAATTTACCCATCCGTCGTCTAAATAAAATTGCAAATTTCATCGGGATAATATTAATTTCCAATTTCCAAAACCCTTTTCAGAAATTATAAGTTTTAAACAATCAACTGGGGTCAGGTTCTTGGGTTACTCGACCTTTCGGCATCAAAATTGAGAAGAAAAAACTTTCGATCCGATTCTGCCGACCACGCCTGGGCGTGAGCAGACCCACGCCTGGGCATGGACAAAGCCACACCTGGGCGTGGGAGACAGCACCTGTTGCTGTACGGGATTTCTCCCCCTTTTCATCCATGAGTGATTCGTTCAGTCAATGATGGACGAATTCGATCCCACCTCGGGCCAGGTATAATCACTCGATAATTGAGCCTTCAGCCCGATCATCTCGCGACGCCCTACCACCGGTGATTCCAAAATCATCCTTCATTATCCAAATAAATCCACGCACACCCAAGATTCGTTCTTTTCAATTGAATTTTTCAAAACCAAAATCATTTTTCACAAAAAACATTATAACAATCAAATAAATCCCAATCGAAAAATGAACTATTCTAAACAACAGACATATTGTTAACATGAACCAATTTACATACGCGTAAATAAACATGCTTAACACATAATATAGCTAATCGAGCCAACCATGGCTCTGATACCACTGTTGGGTTGAGTTCTATTCCCCGGGTGGCTAGTGGCAGTGGAATTTAAAATTTAAACGTACAACCACCCGAAACAGGAATAATGGTGTGCTCGATTATGCTATAAAGAAGGTTGCAAGAATTTTTACCTTTCGATTAAATTCTCACAGCAACCAATTTGATCTTTTCAACCACGTGGTGCAATTCCACACGATTCCATGGAGGAAATCCCCCGTCAATTGTATCTCCTGTATTAGTGCTCCAAACGTCGCACCTCTAAGATGTATCCACACCTCGTTCAAGTCACCACCTACTTCGTTATTGGTGCTAGCCAACGAAATAGATCTAAGTCTAAAATCTAGGCTTGATTATGTGAAGGGATGGAATATGTGAATCGTTAAATTCAACACATGAACAAAACGATGTCTTGTTGGAACAAGGGAAGGGGGCGATGTTTGCCTTAAGGATGACAAGAAAATTCACCCTTATTTTTCCAAGCTATATTTCGAATTTCACCTCTTAAGAAGCTTAGGGGGTTTAGTCTTGCAATCATATATATATAGAATAGGAGTCCTAGAGTCCTAATCCAATTGCAAGACTTGGAGAAGAAGAAAACCCTTTTCTTCTTCACAAAGAATTCGAATCCCTCATCCTCTTGGGCTAAAATTCGGCCACTCTCTTTTATTTGGAGTCCAAGAATTAATTCTTGACTCCATATTGAATTATGGGCTAAACCCATCAATTAAATATTTCCATATAATTAAAACTCGTTTAATTATATTTCTTTATTCCAATTGCCTTATTTATTTAACTTGAGTCAAGCCCAACTAAATAAAATACTTGGACTCTACTAGGTCCATTTATTTAATTAATTCTGAAAAATTAATTAAAATAGTCGAATTAATTGAATCGCCTCAATTAATTCATATTCCATATTAGGAAAGTACTAGACTTTCCTAATTTCCTCAATTTCCTCAAATTGATTAATCATATCATTTAAGCAGTGACTCTCACGAGTTAAGTGTGTGACCCCTTAGGCTCGTCTACTATCTAGTAGTAAGAACCCTTTCCCAAAGTGCTAGTGTACTTTCCTAAAATAGAAAGTACTAGATTAAATCATTCCTTTGATTCAATCGAGCCTCTAATTAATCACCACATTAATTCTCGGCACTTACAAATCGTGGTTACTGTCTAGCAACGGGCCACGAAGACCTAGATAAAGACGAAGATAAAGATACGCCTTTCGTGATCATGATCCTTGTATAAGTAAGATCCCTCTATCTAATCTCCCGATTGAATCTAGAGCAGTGGCTAAGGTCGAAGCTCTATTAATTCAATAACTATGTTTCCCAAATACGGTGAGATCGACTTTCGAATATCCAAACGAGGAAACCTGAGGCCTCTTTAGATATCATACTTCGGCCGAAGATTCCTAAAGTCGATTCACTATGTAAACATAGGAGATTCGCTGACAAGACTAATGTCAGAGATAGATCCCATCTTGTTTCTCACGTGCCTTCATACACAATCAACCCATGTCTGATTTTGCCCATTTGTGATCATCTAAGTAATCATGTAACAAATCAAGACATGTTCGATTGTGTATAAGACATCCAATGGAACCTCAAGTTCTAAGGATTACTCTTATACTACAAGACTACTGGAAGTTCAAGATTCGACTGAGATTCCATTTAATGGAACTTCCATGGGGTTGTTCAGTGTACCTATTCCCAAAATAGGAACCCTCATATATGCATAGGCTTTCACTGTGCCAATATCTACGGAACGAGATACACTCTATCAAGAGTATGCACCATATAAGCAAGTCTTTTAGGTCTCACCGATATCCGTTCATCTCGACGAGCCCATTCACGACTTGGAACATATGTTTTAAGGATCACAGCCATGGAGACATATTCCATCATTGCCATTCCCGATGCGCAATGATGTCCCATAGCTATGTGTGATCCTTCGGGACTTTATTCTAAGTTAAGACAAAGATATATACATGAATAAAGAATGCCAAAAGATTAACTTTATTTATATGAAAAAAGAACGTTCAGCTAGAGTTATTATTACATAGAATGGCGCCCAAAATTGGTGCGCCGGGCATAAACTCTAACAAATATTAGGCCCTTGCATAATTTTAATCTAAGACTCAAGTCCTTACATACATATAGTTTAACATTCACGTCTATCTAATTACTTAAACATAATACTAGTGCATATTTAATCAAGTAATTTCCGAAAATGAATAAAGTTAGAATAAATTCTCGTAAATAGAGCTTTTTTCTTGATCATTTATTTTATATGTGCATCTACATCAGAGTGAATATTATATTTCTCACAAGATCATAAAAATCATTAAATTAGTAAGTATATCTATAAGGGGAAAAAAACTCTATTGTCATTATTTCCAAATTTTACAATAATATTGCTAATGTTAAATTATACAATCCGCACAATCACAATCAATATATATATATATATATATAAATGCAATTATGTTACTCAAAATTATAAAGGGGTATCACAAGATATCAAGCCATAAAAAGTTTGAAGAAAAAACAATCCTCTTCTGGCTCAGATGAGGCCGGCGACTATAGGAGAGAGGGAGAGAGAATTTTTCCCCTCTTTTCTTTGTTGTCAAGTTATGAGAGACACTCAGGTTTTTTCAACTAAGGCATGTGAATTTATATGGGATGATGGGCTTGCAATTAATTAAATCCTTGAGCCTATTAATCCAATACTACACGCCTACCTCCAATCCTAATTGGCTAAGTTGACTTTCAACTTAGTCCAATTATTAATTAAGTCCAACATATTTTAATCTAATTAAAATACAATATTAATCAATAATCAACCAAATTAATTAATTTAATAATCAATTTAGGATATGCTAAATATAAAAAATTAAATCTAATTATTTATTATTAATTTATTTCAATTAATTTAATTAATTAAATAAATTAATTTGTCCATGAAATGATAAATTACCTAATTTATGTAATTTGACAACACAAGATTTTCTTCTCTTATTTCCTTGAAAGCGCGACTCTCTAAGTTCGTCTCAATTGGCATTGGGAAGAAACCAAGGATATGAGTGTCACCAAGTCAATCATGTGGACTCACACCGAAACCCAATTGAGATCAAAACTATATACAAATCTTTTGGTCACAGACACGATGTGAGTACAAGCCCTTCATTGTAACATCCCGATCGAGTGAGAGTCACGGTATATGTCAAACTCATGGGACTCGATGCGATGCTTAATAAATCATATTAAGATGAAATTACCAAACTACCCTTTGTGTTCCACACAAGTTAGTGTTTTTCCTGCTTTGAACAAAGACTTATAATTTCATTTACTTATGATTGCACGGGATGTTAACTAGTTTACTACTCGAGCGAGTAAATTCTCTTTTGGCAATCACCGAGCAATTGTTACTTGTCCATCTGAACCGCACTTCGAGGTTGATCCCACCGATGGGTGAATTGGATCAAACTACTATAATAACTAGTTCAGTGTCACAAGTACAATATTCGTGAATCCTCAGATTTAAGGCTTACGCACACTACCGCCACCTATAACTCAATCATTGACAATCACCAAGTAATTATCCATGTGATTGAATTATGGCGAGCCGTGTTTGAATATGTATCAATCCATCGATATGTTTATGGAACAAGCTCCCACTATTCCATGGTGACTGACTGACACTCCTTGTCAAAACTCGTGTCATATAAGTCTGGTCATAATGTCCAATTAAGACTTTTCAGCCTGTGAACCTTTTTTAAGGAATCAAGGAACCAACACTTCTAGTGTCGATCTCCTCAAACCATGAGGAGTAGAAGCTCCCTCTTGATCACTCGGGACTTATATGTTCAATACTTCATTAATGCCATTAAGATTGATAAGAACAAAACAAATGCCTTTTATTAATTAAAGATAGTCTTTACAACATAAAGCTAAAAGCCCTAAACATTCTAATTCCTCGATGGCATGGAGGGCATAATTCTAACAATTTTATCCAATAAAATTAGCTAATTAATACTAATAATTAATTTATTAATTTATTTCTTCAAGAAATTAATCATTTAACTAATTCAATTAGTTATTCAATCAATTCATCTAATGGATCAATTGACATTATTTAATTTATCCAACAAATAAAATACTCTAAAGCCTGTAGAATTATTCCCATTATTTATCTCTGCTATTCTTTATAGCGCAACTCTTTAGGTTTGTCTCGTTTGATAATGAGAGAAAACCAAAGGAACTGAGTAACACTTAACCATTCATGTGGCCCAATTTTGTAGCCCACACGAAATCGAATGAGTCATTCTGAAACCTTTCCAATCATGACCGTATATGTATAGCCCTTTTGTTCTCATGTCCCAGTCAAGTGAGAGTCATGGTTATGTCAAAGTCACTAAACATGACCATATGTATAAACTATAATAATACGAGATCACTAAGTTTGCTTTTGTGCCTAGCATAAGTAACTCTAATGCTTTAGCCAAAGATTTTGATCTCCATTATCTATAATCACATATGACATATTCTCACTCACTTATGAGAGAAAAAATCTGATCTTAGTAATCAGTTAAGACTACCACTCTCCCATCAAGTTGCATTTTGAGGTCGACCCCACCAACGGGTGAATTGGATCTAACTACTCTAGTGAAAACTTGACGTCACAGGTGCATCTTCAGCATGATACTTCAGGCCATAGGTTTACTTATACTTATCACGAATAATCAGTTCTACCATTGACAATCACAGAGTGAAAACCCATGTGACAAAACCCATGCGAGTCATGTTCGAACATATCAGTTCCATTGATGTGTCTACAATAATAAGCTCCCTCTATCACATAGTATCCGACTGGCATCCTATGTCAAAGTTCAGATTGTGGAAGTGTTCTAAATCTTTATTTGCCCATTAAAGACTTCATATCACTTGCCAACGAGTTAAGTAATCATGATTAATCTCTCTAGTGTCTATCTTCCTATCTTATAGGAAGTAGAGAGATTGCACTGAATACATGGACAAGTGTTTTACACTACTTACAGATGCCAATAAGATTTATGTGAAAACTAATATGATGCCTAATATTATAAATAGAATAAGTTAATTACAAATTAAATGCCTTATACAATCTATCCTCTATGGCATTTGAGGCCATAATCCTAGCATTTTTTATTTCGTTGCGCATGTATACAGGATTCCTAACAACTATGACGTGACGTTCCGCATTTAGGTATATGCATTTTTTTAAAATTTATTTACGTTTCTATCGGGTATTCTAGGACTAATATACTTGATCCCAAATGTAGTGCCCACTGACTAGTGTGGCTCACCACACCGCAACGCTAGCTCGATTTAGGAGATCATCCCTTCTCGAGGCAATGCTTAGCATCAGAACTATACAAATACTTCATATAGTCAAACTAAACTTTCACATTTCACTTAAACCAAAAATATATTCCTCATCAATCTTACATGAGTCCAAACAATAACTCTATCAACCAAATGTCTCCAATACAAAACATCTATACCCAAAACGATACATATCAAGACATAACTTCTCTAAGAGAAACAAGCCAAAGCTTCCTTGAGTCCCCACTTCTCCCTCTAGACCACACCTGCTAAGCTCATTTGAAAATAAAAAAAGGAGGGGTGAGTCTAAATGACCCAGTGAGGTAGCCTAACGGCTTGCTTTAAACTTTATCTTTCAAATGGAATCTACAGCGAAAGGTTAAAAAAAAAACCAAGCATACATGTATCGAGCAAACCTTTGACAACAATAAGCTTCTGAATGATGAATCTCAAATAGAGTAGGAATTACAAAATAAAAATAGATCATTCATATACTTTAGAAACATGCCAAACGATTGTGTTCCGTCTCTCCACTGTCCCATACCATCAGGAGACTTTGCACCTTTCAATACATTCCATACAATTTCCAAGCGTCGGGACTCTAGAGGTGGTTTTTACGGGCTCAAGAGGTGGCTCACGCCGTCATGTAGCACCTATCTCCCTTCACTCTATCTTTAAGAGTCAAATCTTTAAATCAAGAAAAGGACATATCACGGATGGATGCTGGACATCGAAAATCTAGAGGTGGCCCCTGCGGGCACAAAAGGTGGCTCCCGCCATGTAGCACTTTCGAAGCCTCAAGAGGTGGCTTCCACGCGCATAGCACTGTACCCCGCATATCACTTAGCTCTCTTAGCCGACGGTGTAGAGCTAAGAATTACAAAGGTTTCAACGAGTGACAAAAATACAAACTTAGTATTGGGGATACGAGAATTGGAGCCGAATGAGATATTTAAGAATTTACAATCATAGGAATCAAGGACCAAAAATATGTTAGGTATATGCCCTAGATGCCAATGAGGACAAATAGTTAGATTAGGGTATCTAATTATGTTGTACAAACTATTAAAATGATATTAATAAAGGCATCTGTATTTTGTTCATATAAATTTTTATGGCATCTAAATAAGTATTGAACATATAGTCCATGTGAATAAAGGTTTGACTCTTTGCCTTTTATGGAATAAAGACGTGACATGGGAAGAGTCTTACACCTTATCACTTAAAAGGGTTCGCAAGTCAAAGAATCTTAAGTGGTCATTAAGATTCGACTTGTATGACATATGCTCTGACGATGAGTGCCAGTCGAACACTATAGGGATAGTGGGATTAAGTATCATAGATATGTCAATGGAATTGACATATTCGAACACGGCTCGTAGTAATCCGGTCACATGGGTATTTACTCAGTGACTGACAGTGATTGGATTACTGATCGTAATAGTATGCGTGAGCCTTAGACCTGAGGGTTCATGATCAATGTGCTTGTATTATTGGATCTGCTACCAGAGTAGTTAGGCCCATATCACCCGTCGGTGTGGTCGACCTCGAAGTGCGATATCAATGAGACAAGTGGCAGTTGATCAGTGATCGCCAAGATGGGATTCACTGTCTCGATTATAGGCTAATGAAATTATAAAGTCTTTGGCCAAAGCATAACAACTAACTCATGTGGGACACTGAGGGTAGTTTAGTAATTTCATTATGCTATAATCTAATGCACAGTATCAAGTTTAGTGAGTTTGACATTTTCCATGACTCTCACTTGATCGGGATACGTCAGTAAAGGGCTTATACTCATACGACATTTATGATCAAGAGGTTCATAAAATGATTCGTTCATTTCGTACTCAATTGGGTTACGATGTGAGTCCACGGGACTGGCTAGGTGACACTCACATCCTTAGGTAATTCCTCCATTTGCCAATTGAGACGAACCTAAAGAGTCGCGCTATAAGAAACGAACGGGATGTATCCTTTTGTGTAAATCTTTTAGAAAGAATTAAATGGAATGATTGATTTAATTAGATTAAATCAATTAATTAAATAAAATTATTTAATTAGTATATTAATTTAAAGGAATTAATTAATAGTATATATTATATTTAAATTGGATTTAAATTAAATATATACAGATGGGCTATAAATTAGACAAGCCAATTAAAAGCCCACCCAGTCCAAGGAAGCCCTAAAGGGGGCGGCCACTTAGGGTTGGAGTAGCCTCCTCCAACTTGTTCCACAAGCTAGTTGAGTTTAAAAGGACTCCTACAGTGGAGCAAACCCTAAGGCAAGAGAAAAAGAAAAACTATACGTTTTACACAACACAAAAAGAAAAGAACTCTCTCTCCTCTCTCCTCTCTAGCCATCCACTCCTGCAAAGAAGGAGTTTCGGGATTTTTGGAAGGCTCATTTCGCGTGAAGCTTTAGAGACAGAAGCCCTTGGAGAATTGTTGTTCTGTAGAATCAGTAAACGAATCAAAAGGGTATTTTTATTCATTCTATTTTTCGCGAAACCCAATAAAAATCATCAGATCTATTTTTGTGATCTGCCAGTAGGAATCCTCGAATCTTCCGCTGCAATTCTCTGTTTTCATGTATAGGATTCCTAACAAAATACTGATAAGATAATCGTTGAAATGAAGCAAGTTGACACGCTAAAAGCTAACGTGCTATGATAACAAGTGTACTAGTCGTGTGTAGTAATAAAAGTGGACGAGAAGTCCGGATTGTCGAACCACAAGGACTTGAATTCTAGTTTAAGATTTTATAACAACAAAGATCAAAACAATAAAGGTAAAATGAGTGTGAAATGCGTAAGATAAGAACAAGGTTGAACAAATGATTTAAAACAAAATAGAAAGGGAGACTAAGGCACATGCTAGGTTCAAATTGATCAATTATACATATAAAGATTCTCTTTGAAGGATTACGCTTATATTGTTATGGTGAGAGCTCCGAGGGTAAAGAATAACCGATGTCTCGCGTATAAACTCCTATGCTTAGATCGTGATTTCCCAAATATTCTTATCCGGAAATCTAACCACTAAACATGCATTAACGTACTAGAGTTCACTCGATTTGAATCGAACAACTTCACCCGGGAATCTTTACCTATGTCTAGGGCAATTCCTCATTAGTTACGGGTCATGATGTGAATTTCTTGCACCCTAAGTCAATTTCTCCCGAAATATTAACCTAGGCATAAGATTCTAACATATAGTGATCAAGTATATGCAAGATAGGCAAAAACACAAATTCACATCACATAGCAATATAAGAACAACCTCAATAATCATCTATTATAAGCATATATCACAATTTGGCCTTACATGGCCCTAGTCTTATGAATTTAGTTCATAATGGATAATATGAAAAACATAAATGAATTAATACACATGTTCATAAACATAATTGAAATGAAAAGCTATAAAAACTCCCTCAAAAGAGAATAATGATGGAACTTCAATTGAATCTTCCTTCTCCAATGATGATGATGAATCAAGAATCCTTCTCTCTCCCCTCTTTTCTTCTCTATGGATCGGTCACTTCCTCCCCCTCTTCTCCAAGAATCTGAAATTGATAGTGAATGATGAAGAGTATGGGTTCCCCCTCCTTTTATAGCCAAAATTCCACTAAAGTATGCATTAAGAATTCCCATTAAAGTTCCCCAATGAGAATTCCACCTAAGGTGATGCTTAAAGTTTGGCTTTTAAGATTCCAACCAGCTAAAAAATGCTAAACTTTCGGCCCTTAATAATTCCACCAAGCATAACCATGTGAAAACTTCAACAAAACACATGCATGCTGCCATTTTCTTGCTTTCCAGCGCAGTCGTAGTATTTTTCTCATAAAATTCTCCACAGATCTCCAAATTGGATGATTCAAGTCCCCATGTTTAGATAAAACATAGATCTACAACTCCCCCAAACTTATCAATTGCTCGACCTCAAGCAATAAGAGCAATAAGGCAAGACCAACATCATTCAATGGGAGAAAACAAAACAACTAACTAACTCACTTTCGTGGAGTAAACGATTGCACTTAGCGGGTGCAACAAGCCTTTAAACCTTTGAGTTACCTCAAAGGACGAGTTATAGTCTCGTGAGGGTTTGCATACGATATACCCAAAAAATCTAGCAAATTTTCAATCCCAACCGAATCAACACATCTCAATATGATCAACAAGAATGAATGGCATAAAATCAACCTTTTAAAGTTCACAAATATATATATACATATCAACTACTTTTGCTTATGTGACACCAATACTTGAAACGACTCCCTAGGGTGTAGTGAAAAATAAATCTAGGGTAATATAGTCGAGAGGCATCCTTACCAAATTTTGGACATTAATCCCATATCTATCAACTTTTGATCAAACACAAGGCACAATAATTAGAGATAATCTCATAGCCATTTAAATTTCATTATCTCAAATATTCAACATTCAATTCATATGGAATTTCCATTAAACTTCATTAAGGCTAGATCATGTGCAATGTTTTATTCCATTAGGCTTTCTATGACACCCATGTAACAAGTTTTAGATCAATGACTCCCAAACTAGATAGTTTTGGGGCATTGAGTGTAGAGACACTCCTAAGGATTTAATCACTCGAGTATCAAAGGCCACGAAATAAAACTAGATCTTTTAAACAATTCACTTCTTTTGGCTTGAGCATAGCTCAAATTAGCATAATAGTACAGTATATAGGTATGAAACTTTTCACCTCCGGTACGTATTAGCCTGACCACTTTTGGTCATACCAAAATTCAACCTTTTCAATTCATTGTTAGCATATAAAATTACTACTCAACTTATAACTTTATGAGAAATCTAAGTTAATATTTCTGGGAATAATTCCTTAAGTGTCTCAAGATGGTTATCCTCTCAACTCCTCTACCTTCGATTTAAGTGCATTGTGAATCATCTAAAGAATCAATTCTAGTCTAAGGTCTCCACGAGCAATTTCAAAGATATATATTCCATTAAATTCAAATTATTTCAAGAATTCATGCCATTTTTCCAAGTCAATCAATTTCAATGCATCAATTGGAAGGACTAAAAATTTTTCATGCTTGATTTTCTCAACAAAGAAGCATATAAACATGATATCAAACAAATTTTCCCTAAAATTAAGCTAAAAATTAGGATTGCACCATGAAAGTTCAAAATAAGTACTCTTCTAAACACCCCCAAACTTAAATTCAACATTGTCCCCAATGTTGTTACAACAAGCATACACAACAGTAAAAGAACACTTACAACCAAGGATGTTGAAAAACATCCTTAAACTTCCAATACATAATCCTATAGCTTCTCCTCCTCTCGAGTAAAATGAGCATGGTCCAAATTTGCATCATATCTAACACTTCAACTTTTCAAACCATCAAGCATAAGAAAACATACATGCCAAAAGTGCATGTTTGAACACAACATAAAGAAACAAACTAAACAAAACAAAAACAAAATCAAAAAGAAAAACAAACTTACAAACTTGGGTTGCCTCCCAAGAAGCGCTAGTTTAGAGTCGGTAGCTCGACTTTGTGCTCTTTGAGGTTCAAATAGGTGGTCCATTTAACACGACCAAATCCTTGTCATGCCTCCTTTTAGCTCCATGGTCTACTTGCTTCCACTCATATTGCGGGATTTTGCAATAAGCCCTTTGTATTGGATGAGTCTTTTCAATCTTACGAGCACGGCGATGGGGTGGAATGTATTTCATGCATAAATCTTCTTTTCCCTCTTTGTTGTGTTTATCATAGGGAATCTCATCCTCCAACTCGAGTGTGCCCTTAACCTTGCCATTTGCACATTTCTCATCAAGAGAAGGGTTAATAACATCGATATTGGAACAAGTAAGATCATCCATAGATGGTTTCCTGTTATTAGAAGCATCAAATATCACTTTTACATCTCCTACCCTCAATGATAACTTACCTTTTCCCATGTCGATCTTGGCATTGCTAGTGACTAGGAATGGTCTTCCTAGAATCAAGGGCATCTCAACATCTTCCTCCATATCAAGGACCACAAAGTCAACCCGGAAAAAGAATTTGTCAACTTGTACAATAACATCTTCTATTATCCCCTTTGGTCTCTTAATTGATCCATCGGCGAGTTGGAGGCTCATTGATGTCGGTTTGGGATTTCCAAGGCCCAACTTTTTGAAGAGAGAATACGAGAGGAGATTGATACTTGCTCCCGTATTGCAAATAACCTTTTCAAAAGTAAGAGGGCCAATGGTGCACGGAATGGTGAGCCTCCCCGGGTCCTCACAAAGAGTCGCCACAATCCTACGGAAAATCTGATCCATATCCTTCTTTTTCGTTTTTTGTGCATTTGGAAATGGAAGACGAACCTCCATGGGATGATGCGTTGGAGTTGAAGGGCCAGCTGTGGAGGATACAGAATGTGGCGCTTGGGCGTGACAATCGGTGCCTTGGCGCAGCGACAAGGGCGCCTGGGCATGGATGGATGGGCCCTCGGGCGCATCAGTGCGAACATTATCACCTTTTACCTGTTCGCCACTTCTCAAGGTAACTCCATAGCATTGCTCTTTCGGGTTCTTTTCCGTGTCACTTAGTAAAGGTCCCTGGGCTCTCTCGCTGATTGTCTTTGCCATTTGACCCATTTGTGTCTTCAAATCCTTCATATCCATCATTAAATCCTTCATCATAGTACGAAGTTCGTTGATTGCTGAATCCGATTTCTTTATTTCCTCATCAAGACGTTCATCGGTTGTAGGAGGCCCAACTTGCCTTTGTACATGAGGATTACCTTGCCTTTGAGCTTGGTTATTGTTGAATGGGGGCCTTGGTGCTTGATAGACGCCGGGATGGGCATTTTGTGCCGGATTGGGCCTCCTTGGAAAATTTTCGGGCACATGGAAGTTCAATTGAGGTCGATTGGCATTTCCAACATAGTTTACATTGCCAACCATTGTTTCCAAAGCAACTTCTTCGCCCAACTCTTGAACATAAGCAATCTTTTTAGTGGGTGTGATTTCTTCATCATCGGGATAGAGTTCATCTTCCCGGGCTAATTGCTCAATCTTGTCCCACACACTTTGGCAATCGAGCCCAAGGAGATCACCACCGGCGCCGGCATTGAGCCTATTTTGGATGCGCGAACGGACTCCATCATGGAATCGTAATACTTGCTCGCTCAATCTTAGGTTGTGATCCGGACATTTTCGGAGCATGTTTTTATATCTAGCCCATGCCTCGGCTAAGGACTCATGATTCCCCTGCTTAAACTCCTTAATGTTGCTCCTTAGCTCATTGATTTTGGAGGGTGGAAAGAATTTGCTCAAAAAGGCATCGACCAATTGTCCCCATGTTGTGATGGATTGGGGTGGTAGAGATTTGTACCACATGGTCGCCCTTTCCTTTAATGAGAAGTGGAAGACTCTTAGACGAATTGCATCGAGATCCCGTGGATGAAATTGGGTAGTCATGAGAGTATCGTCTAAAGTCTCCAAATGCTCATGAGGTGATTCATGGGGCTCTCCATAGAAGGGTTCGCTTTGCACCATGCTAAAGATGTGTGACGGAATGTGATAATTTGGTGCAAAGAAATTTGGAAAGACTACGGGCCCCGGTATGGTGTGGACCCTTAGAGGTAGACTTTCCCGGACCGATGGAAGTCTTTGAGGAGGTGCCGGTTGCATAGCTTGGAAAAGATTTTGCAGCCATTCCCTGTTTTCCGGAAGATTTATGTCGGGAAAATTCCCGTTTGGATTTAGATTGTCGGCCATTTCTCGAGCTTGTCTACTAGATCGAAGAACACGCTCTATCTCCGGCTCAAAATTGTATAGGGGCTCGTTAGAAGAGCGGGTCATGCACCGCAAATTACACCTAACAAATAAACACAAGAAAAAAAAATTAGAATAATAAAATAAAAGAAAGGTTAGAAATAAACGAAAAACTAAGAATTATGAAAGTTTAAACAAAAAGAATCAAAAACTAAAATGAAAAAGTCCCCGGCAACGGCGCCAAAAACTTGACACGCTAAAAGCTAACGTGCTATGATAGCAAGTGCACTAGTCATGTGTAGTAATAAAAGTGGACGAGAAGTCCGGATTGTCGAACCACAAGGACTTGAATTCTAGTTTAAGATTTTATAACAACAAAGATCAAAACAATAAAGGTAAAATGAGTGTGAAATGCGTAAGATAAGAACAAGGTTGAATAAATGATTTAAAACAAAATAGAAAGGGAGACTAAGGCACATGCTAGGTTCAAATTGATCAATTATACTTATAAAGATTCTCGTTGAAGGATTACGCTTATATTGTTATGGTGAGAGCTCCGAGGGTAGAGAATAACCGATGTCTCGCGTATAAACTCCTATGCTTAGATCGTGATTTCCCAAATATTCCTATCCGGAAATCTAACCACTAAACATGCATTAACGTACTAGAGTTCACTCGATTTGAATCGAACAACTTCACCCGGGAATCTTTACCTATGTCTAGGGCAATTCCTCATTAGTTTCGGGTCATGATGTGAATTTCTTGCACCCTAAGTCAATTTCTCCCGAAATATTAACCTAGGCATAAGATTCTAACATATAGTGATCAAGTATATGCAAGATAGGCAAAAACACAAATTCACATCACATAACAATATAAGAACAACCTCAACAATCATCTATTATAAGCATATATCACAATTTGGCCTTACATGGCCCTAGTCTTATGAATTTAGTTCATAATGGATAATATGAAAAACATAAATGAATTAATACACATGTTCATAAACATAATTGAAATGAAAAGCTATAAAAACTCCCTCAAAAGTGAATAATGATGGAACTTCAATTGAATCTTCCTTCTCCAATGATGATGATGAATCAAGAATCCTTCTCTCTCCCCTCTTTTCTTCTCTATGGATCGGTCATTTCCTCCCCCTCTTCTCCAAGAATCTGAAATTGATAGTGAATGATGAAGAGTATGGGTTCCCCCTCCTTTTATAGCCAAAATTCCACTAAAGTATGCATTAAGAATTCCCATTAAAGTTCCCCAATGAGAATTCCACCTAAGGTGATACTTAAAGTTTGGCTTTTAAGATTCCAACCAGCTAAAAAATGCTAAACTTTCGGCCCTTAAGAATTCCACCAAGCATAACCATGTGAAAACTTCAACAAAACACATGCATGCTGCCATTTTCTTGCTTTCCAGCGCAGTCTTAGTATTGTTCTCATAAAATTCTCACAGATCTCCAAATTGGATGATTCAAGTCCCCATGTTTAGATAAAACATAGATCTACAACTTTCCAGAAGGACATTTTGTCTAATTCAGTCGCTACGTATACCTAAATTACGTTTCAATATGGAGGTTGTTTCTGATTTGGCACCCATAAAGTAAATCTACCAAGAAACACACTTATGACAACCCCTCAACACATGTGCTGAATTATGGCCAAAAGTGATTCTTACCCATCATATAATGCTAGAATTTAGGCTGAAACGGAGTAACATTCGGACTATCCATGCCTAGGCATGACTATGAGGGCGTTGGGGCGTATCCTGGCAAATGTACTTCTCTGTTCGGCGCAGCATTCGTATTTCCTTCACAATTATCTCTATAGACCTCCGATTTGGATGTTTCAAGTTCCTATTTGAAGCTAAGACATACATCTAAAACTTTTTAGAAGGAAACTTTGTCTAAGTCGGTCTCGAAATGTACGGAATTATCGCTCGAATGTGGTAGGAGATGCATAAACCGCTTAGGTGTTGAAAAACATGCTTGAACTTGTTTTGTACATCGTTTTTCTTCCCTTTTCTTCATGTATTCTCATTTATTACCTATATTCACTTAACACACCTATTAAATGCAAATGTGACATGATTTAAGCAATAAGTGAATCCAAATCATAAGAATTACGGTCTTAAAAACACGTAAAAACACCTCTTATCACAAGTCAATAGAATGATATATATGAAAGCAGGTAAAACAAAGTCAAGTAGTAAGAATGAAATAGAAACCCTCATAGTTACAACACTGACTTGTAGTCTCGTGCCATGTCTGAACCACGAATCTATCCAGTTGTCCAAATACACTGTCATATTCTTAACTTATAATACTTTATAATCCAACCAAGTACAATAAGTTATCCTATATATATAGTGGTATCTAAACATATAGGCAATATAATTCAAATGAGCTTCAAGTAAGCTACATACTTGCGCAACTTTATTACACGAATTTTATAAATTCTACACCTATTATTTTGCTTTCAAACTTTGCCGAAACAGAGGCATCACCTTAAAGAACATGTCATACAATTTATAGAATCAATTAACATCTTTAAGTTGGTGATTAGATCACCAAAACATGGCTGCACCAGGAACATTTTCAAAAACAACACTTTAATTTTAAACAATTTTATAAAATTGTCTGTTAATTGAAACATTCCCAAATTTTGGATACAAACTTCCGTGGCAAATATATACGCACAGTAAAAGTTTTGAAACGAAATAAAATCTCTAAATATGAAAATCAAGCTAAAAGCATAAACTTTCTTAAACCCGCCGAACAGCCTGACAGTTTTAATTCACTAATTTTAGAAAAATCGAAAGAACTCCAATCTTGACCTAATTTTTCCGAGAATCTCAAACCACAATAAAGTTAATCCAAAAAATTTCATAGAGTCAAATTCACATGTTTAGTATCCTAACTAGAGTCTTAATTGTCATTAACAGAAACTGAAATTTCGATACACATGGTATCATGCATATTAAGTTAACTAAAATACATAAATATGATAAACTAATCTGTCATTTATATCCTAACTATTCAAACAATTTCAGCAAGAAGGGAATTGCATATATTCATCTAAAAAAGTACATATACCCATTTGCTCACCGTCAATGCACCTTGAGACACATACCACGCACAGCCACAATCTTCAGCCAAATTTGTTAGCTCAGCATGAAATTCCACCTAAAACCAATATTATTTCTTTTAGCTCTCCCTTTCACATTTCTGTAGAACTTTTGGGGTGGAAGTGCTTGAGTTAAAGGTGAAAAGTGAAGAAAGTTGATGGTGAGAGTAATAAGTAGAGCATAAGTAAGATGGGCTCTTCTTTCGTTGCAGTGTAAAATTTGGAAGGGATGTGTAATGTCTTTAAGATTGCCACCTTTGTTCTCTTTTCCTCCTCTTATCTATATATCTATCTATGTATCTATCTATATATATGTGTGGGTGTACACATATAGTTATGTATATTAGCATCTTAAAACATATCATATATGCTTTTAAATTATTCTATATACAACTAGTCCATAAAGAATAATTGTAAGTACTACTAACATATTTTACATATAGTTAGGGAATAAATTTAGCTATACAAGCAAGTAGTAAAATATTTAGGGTTGAGCATGAATAGTTAGAATCGAATAAATTACGAAATTTATTTGATAAAAAAAAAAGAATAAATTACGAAATCTAATTAACGGGGATTATAACGCTCACCTTAGTCTATATAATATTAGGAGTTGAAATGTAGGGTGTTACACTATCAGTAGTATCAGAGACAAGATATTCACATGGATCAAACATTGTGTTGGATTTATGCGCTTTAAATTCTAATATATATATATATATATATATATATAAAAGTATGTCTAATATGCTCACCAGGCAATGTGGCATCTTCGCGGGTCGACTTGCAATTTTGGACGAATTTCCAGTGAGCTTGGCAATTTTGCACTAAGAGATCTTTGACGTATTAGGGAGTTGATATCAAAGTTCATATCAAATTACAAAAGGCAGGGAATAGAATTATGCCGACTTTGCCAATTGCCACCCAAAAATGGCTTAGTGCAAGGAATTGCAATGATCGTGCATAATTTAAAATTTGAATTCTTTGGCTTACTTTCTTCACATAGCTACTAGATTCTCCTCATTGCACCATATATATATATATATATATATATATATATATATATATTTCACTTCTTGTAATGCACTTCACTACGTCGAGTACAGTAGTAATAAGAATTAAAACGAATTCTCTTTCTTTTTTCCTTTTTTTTTTTAACAAACAATACATAATGTACTCAAAGAAAGTAATCAATGAAAATAACAATTATTACATTTTAAATCTAATTATTTCACTTGCCATTTCACAATTGAGTGTGATGAAACCAATTTTTTTCCTCGGGGGGTGGGGGGGTGGGGGTGGGGGGAGATTTGTAGTACAATGATTCTACCCTTTCTTGTGTATTAAATGCAAAAAAGAATCCCTTTGGGATCGAATTACAAATACAATTAGTTAAACAAAAGTACATGTGAACATCAAGTACCCCACCCCTCATAAAACATCCAAAGTAGGGTAGTGTAGTTAATCTGTTTCCTCGTGCTAACCATCTAATAATATGCCTTAGTAAACACAATTTCTTTTCTTCCACTCCACTAAACGTCTCAGAAACTGCATAACCTGCCGAATACAAAAATATAATACAAATTTGTTAAGAATACGATGTGGCCTTTTTGTATTGGTCATTACAAAAATTAACCTTAATTAGGACAAAATTAAGAATAATGTTATGTCAATTGTACTTGCCTCTGATGGGTCTTGCAAAATGTGCGACGCATTTGTTTCTTTAGGAGATTTTGATACGAGAATTCCTAAACCTTGCCCTCTGTTGCGCAAAACCTGATCACATAAATACAATAATGAGTTATTATTGTAAGTTATGTGAAGACCCGCCAAGAAATTTTAAGATGAAAAATACAAGAATGCCATACTTTGAATGCGTCTTCATCCGTGCGATCATCACCAATATAGACGGGTAAAACATCATTAGATTCTGCGTATCCTACAGATTGATAATAATCAATATATAAAAAGCTTTAGCATAAGATTTGATTCATCAATATATTAGATATAGTAAAATTATTTCTTTAAAACAATATAAGATTTACCTAATGACTCCAACAAGAATTCAAGTGCATTTCCCTTGTCCCATTTAATGGTAGGACGAATCTCCAAAACCTTCCTTCCTTGAGTTAGTCTAAGCTGTTGATAATCTTTAATCACTGATTTAACTTCATCACCTAATTCACCCCATCTCTGCAACAAGTCCAAATTGTTTTCACAATTAAATATAATAAAGGGTAGTTTCTTTACCCAAAAAACAAGAAAAGAAAAGAAAAGGAGATCTACAATCTTTTGTACCTTTTCCTCAACACAACGATAGTGTACAGATAGACAAAACTTGTTGTTCTCAACCTTTGCCCCTGGGATGTATTTGATTTTCTCTATCAAAGCTTTGTATACCTTAAATAAAACAAAATTAAATTAAACATATAGTTATTTACGGGTAAAAAACAAATATTAGCAGTAAAAAGTTTCCCTATATATAGTATAGAGAGAGAGACCAACCTCATCAATGATTGGGAGAAATTGTGTGGCGGGCTGGCAGAGAACAGTTTGATTTCCCTGAATATAGAGTTACAAATTAAATATAAATCTTGTCAAAATTGTTCAAGAAAAATATGTTTGATTGATAAATGGTTATATATATATATATGATGAGTTAAGTTATCGATCAAACTCACTTTTGTATGTTTATTATTATTTCCTTTTGATGGACCCATTATGTCCATTCCATGACTGCCCGCATAATAAAGCTCCGACAATCTTACAAAGTTATACACCTGCAAATTTAGCATTCCTCAGATTATATCTATGTATAACTAAAGCCTATTACCAAATGATGTTGAATAAGCCTATTACCAAATGATGTTGAATATAGTAATTATGAATTTGTACGTACCTTGGCTCGGGATCTCCCACTCACAATTGCCGTCGGGAAAAACTTTGCTACGTCCCTCACAGCATCTCTCATCTAATCATACAAGGAAAAGAAATATCATATAGCGAATAACGATCAACCTAAGCGCTTAAGAATCATCCATAAGAGATGAGAAAGAAGAACGAACCTCACTAGTCATGAAAGCGTAGTCAGGATCCTCCACAATGGGCGATAAAGTGCCATCATAGTCGAGGAAAACTACTATCTGCTTCCCTTTTGAGGCCGACATTATCTCATCGAACATGCTCAAAGCCGAGGGATGGTGAAGCTGCTTTATATAAAACGCATGTGACTCAGATACGCCCAAACTCAATTAAATAGTACTCTTAACACATATTTAATTTTCTTACAGTCCAAGAATTTGGATCTTGGTTGTCTGAGACCTTTCGTGTGGGGGAAGAAGCCCGCATAGAATCGAGCAAAGCATTAATCCTAGAACCATTTCTATTACTTTCAAGCTTTTTGAGCAGCTTTTTCCTTGTGAAGTATCCATTAATTGGTGGCTTCGGCACCGGGAACAGAGTCGAGTCGGACATGGCAACAGCTATAGCCATGGTGAGGCTTATTTTTGTATCAGAAATCACCATATTCTGGTTTGTCATAATCAATATTTTTCCAATGTACCTGTCACAACCAGCATTGGCATTTATAGTCAGAAAAGAATAATTAAGAATAATAATGATAGGGTGAAATTATGTTAGAAATCATATAATAATGGGCCGTAAAGTACCAAGGCAGAGAAGGGCTGGAAATTTGCTTGAAATGAAGTGAAAAAACAGAGAAAAGGAATTTGAAGAGAAGAAAGAAGAAGACAAGAGAGAGTTGGAGAAGTAGACAAATGAGGAGGGAGCACTCAGAAATAAGTAACTAGGGAAATGAAAGAGGTAGTCAATTTATAAGCAACTCCACAGCACTAACACACCAACTATCCCTAACTTTTTGTTCTACTCCAAATCTTATTTTACACATCTATTACACTTTTACACCTATAGACGTGTGACAATTGTATATATGCAATATATATCCAGTGATATGATGTGGAAATATTTGTGAATCTTCTCAATTTTCTTTCCCTTTTTTCATTTTAATCACTCATTTATACACTTGAAATTTGCTACTATAGTATAATAAAATATTTAGACTGAATTTTTCCATCTCTTTCAACATTATAATCATCTCTTTTTCTTGGACTTTTTTAAAAAATAATACTGTTTTAAATAATATTTATATAAATAATAGACAAATAAAAAAACTGCCGAAAATGGCACACTACGCCATTACTAATGGTGGATCCAACCTGGATTTTTATTTCCGGATTAATGAGTTATTTTTTTTTTTTAACAATGTGCCAGGATCCGCCATTACTAATGGTGTATCCAGTCACACGTCTCTGGATCCGCCATTAGTAATGGCCGATCCAGTCAGCAGGCTTTGACTGGGTACGCCATTAACAATGGCGTACCCAGGCACAATACTTACCCCTTTATTTTTTTTCCTTCTCTTCTTCTTTCTCTTTTCTTCATCCCTCGTTCTCTCCGCTCTTCTGCTCTATCTCTCCCTCTGCTTCACCCACCATTGTTCTTCTCATTTAGCATTTTATCCCTAAATTACAAGGTAATTTTTTTATTCTATGTTATTATTTTATTGACTATATTTTTGAGTTAGTTAATTAGTTTAATTTAGAGTTTATGATTTAAATATTTATAATTTCTGTTAATTTAAAGCCTAGTTTTCAATTATAATTTTGAATCAAATTATGATCTAAATTAGTTTAAATGTTAGTCTTTAAGTTTATGGTTTATATATTGTTATTGTATTCTAATTTTAGGTGTAATCATTTTGGGTATAATATCGACTTTAGTGTTTAGGTTATGAATTTTGATTTAATGTTATAGTTTTTATTTTGTACTTGAATTTTGATTTTTTGTATAATTTTGGAGGTGTTTTTAGGGTTTGAATTTTGATATAATATTTTAGGTACAATTTATAATTTTTAGGTATGATGATAAAGATGTAATATCGAATTTAGTATTTATGAACGATATTTTTAGGTTTTTTAAATGTATGTGAATGTAATTTATGTTTTCGAACTCTAAATTAATATTTTATATTTTGCAGAAATGTCGAGACAGAACGTAGTTGATGTTGGTATATTTTTGGATGGACAAATAATTGAAGATTCGAACTATATGTTGAGTTATAGCAATCCACCAAAAGCTTACATGAGAATACCCCGTTCAATCAAATTTGTTGAATTGTTGAATAAGGTATATGCGAGTACAGGAATTATTCCCAATCAATTCTCGTTGAAACTATCTTTGAAATACTCATTTGAAGATAGAAATTTGCTTAGGCAGAGAGCAATGGAGGTCAAAAACGATGATGATTTAATTTTTTTCTTGGATCCTTATACTGGTGTTAGTACAATGGATCTTTATATTGAAAAAGAGCCCATACAATCTCAGGGTCCATACACATCGCTGTTAACACAAGTGACGTCGTATCAGCCAAACCAATTCTTACCATTTTGTACACAGCCAGTATTACCGGATTTAAATATCGGTACTTATCCAAACCAAGATGTGTATGCAGGTAATTTTTATTTTTATATTTACTTTGTATCATTGTATTTTTTAATAAATGTTATAATTGTCTAAATATTTTTATAAAAAATTTAATTTGTATTCTTTTCTTATAGTTTGTGTTTGTTATGATTGCCTTTTTAGGATGTTCTACATCGGCGATTCATGGTTTAGGAAGTTATTCAAATCCGGATGTAGATGAAGGTAATAATGAATCGTCTACACATTTGCATAATTTTAGTATCCTATTTTAACGTATTCTTTATCATTGCATTCTATCAACATGTATTATGATAAATCTTAATTTGATTTTAATTTTTGTACATGTAGGTCTGTCTACACACAGTCATCATGAGTTTGGGCATTTTGAGGAAGCCAACTACAACGCTCATTTTTCTCATCAGGGAGGGGCGAGTAGTTCGATACCACCTCAGAACGATCAGTTTGAGGATGACAACGACAGTGCTTGTCGAAATTCGCTTGATAGGCATTCAGACCCGAACTTTGATGAAGAACTCAACAACGAACCGACTTATGAGGAAAATGTTGAGGAAGATGTTCCTCAAATAGGGAGACTCATTAGATCGACCAAATGAAGCAAGGGATATGACTTATGATTATCAGATAGGTAATCTTGGTTTGGGATTGACATTTGATAACAAAGAAAGCTTGCAAAGAGCGGTGAAAGACTACCACATAACACATCAAAAACGAGAGTTTACGGTGGTAATCAGTAACCCGACAACTTATGCTATTGTATGCAAACACAAAGACGAACATGTAGGGTGCAATTTTAGACTTCGAGCTCATTTTAGCAAGAAAACACATTTTTGGGAGATATCGAAGTATAGAGGGCCACATTCATGTCTGTTCGAAACTGTGGCACCAAACCACCATAATTTGGACATGAATCTGATTGCCAATGAACTTCTTGGACAAGTTCAAATTGATCCCTCAATTAAGATTGCACGAATAGTTCAAATGGTAGCTGATAAATGGGCATGCAATATTTCGTATGGCAAGGCTTGGCACAGCTTGCAACGTGCAAATGAGATTGTATATGGGACTTGGGAGAATTTCGTTTCATTGTTACCTAAGTTCTTAGGAGCTGTCCAAAAGTGAAATCCAGGCTCAGTTGTTGAATGGAAACACAAAAGCGTCTATGGAAATTCAAAAATGTTCATGTATGTGTTTTGGGCGTTCAAGCCATGTATAGATGGATTCCACCATTGCCGGAGAGTTATTTGCGTTGATGGGACACATCTATATGCACGCTACAAAGCTAAGTTGTTGATCGCAACGACTCTTGATGGAAATAATCAGATTTTGCCTCTTGCATTTCCAATTGTCGATAATGAGTCGAATGACTCGTGGTTGTGGTTTCTGCAATTGGTGAGCAAACATTTTCTTCGAAGGAATGAAGGTGTGTGCCTTATTTATGATCGTCACAACGGCATACTTCATGCATTTGAGCTTGTACCCACCTTTTGCCCTCCTCATGGAGCTCATCGATATTGCCTACGACATGTGTCTTCAAACTTTAATAATCGTTTCAAAAATAAAGTTATGAAGGCTCTATGTTATCAGACAGGTATGGCACATAGTATTTCTAAATTCGATAAAATCATGAACGATATCCGACAAAAGGATGAAGATGCTTTCATTTATCTGAGTAGAATTCCATGTGAAAGGTGGACACTTGCACATGATGGAGGGATGCGGGAAGGCATTATGACAACAAATATGGGAGAGAGCTTAAATGGTGTGTTGAAAGGTGTTCGCCATCTTCCACCCACCGCTATTGTGGAATGCACATTTCATCGTTGTGTTGATTATTTTTATAAACGACACCAAGATGCCTTGACAATGGGGAGGGGGGGATTCGGGCTTGACAGAGCATGCCTACAATATGTACTCGGAATCGGCAAAAGCATCCGAAACACACACTGTCAGGCACTTTAATTATCTTGACCAAAGTGGCCAAGTTAACACCAAAGCCCAGTTCGGATATCGTAGTCTAAAGTTTGTTGTTGACATCAATGCAAAATATTGTTCTTGTGGAAGATGGACCACATTTAAAATTCCATGTTCACATGCAATTGCGTTATGCAAAGATTTCCAAAGGAGGTCGATCTCATTGGTTGAAAAATATTATAGCGCCAGTGAGTATTTACAAATATATCAAGGGACATTTCATCCTTTGCATGATGCTCATTTTTGGGATGCACCAGATTTTGAGCTGGTCCATGACCCTCATTTAAGGATACAACGACATGTAGGTAGAAATGTGACTACTCGAATTCCTAATGAGATGGATTGGTAGTTATATGTGTTGCAATTGGGTGTTGAAGTTGTGTATTTGTTAGACATATTGAGCTATTAAAAAACTATTTTTTTTATGTTTTCTGGCTCTGATTTGACCTATTTCTGTACATTTTTTGGCCGTGACTTGAACACAAAAATTGTAGGTGATGTTATAAAATTTTTAAAACTATAAGATTTGGCTCATTCCGACACACGAGTGAAGAGATATGGACGCGCAAAGCTGCCCCACTTGGGATTTTTATGCCAAAAAAAAACAGTTTTTTTTTTGTTTTCTAGCTCGTATTTAGCCTATTTCTGTACATTTTTTGGTCATGCCTTGAACATAAAAAATGTAGTTGGTGTTACGAACTTTGTAAAACTATAAGATTTTCCTCATTCCGACACACTAGTGAAGAGATATGGACGCGCAAAGCAGCCCCGCTTGGGATTTTTATGCCAAACGAAACCAGTTTTTTTTTTTTTGTTTTCTGGCTCGGATTTGGCCTATTTCTGTACATTTTTTGGCCATGATTTGAACATAAAAAATGTAGGTGGTCTTATGAAATTTGTAAAACTATAAGATTTGCCTCATTCCGACACACGAGTGAAGAGATATGGACGCGCAAAGCAGCCCCGCTTGGGATTTTTATGCCAAAAAAAACAGTTTTTTTTTTTGTTTTCTGGCTCGTATTTGGCCTATTTCTATACATTTTTTGGCCATGACTAGAACATAAAAAATGTAGTTTCGTATTTTTTTGGCCATGACTAGAACATATTAATTTTATTTCCGTATTAGTTTCGTATTTTTTTCGCCTTCAAATAAAACAATGATGTTTCATATTTTTTTTGGTCTTTCAATTGAAAAAGCACGTCAATTGGTGAAATATTACAAATTCAAAAAAAAAACAATAAATACAAATTACAAATTAAAAAGACTATCTATGTTGACGCGGACCTCGATGTCCCCCCGTGCCACAGTTTGGAGCACGCCCCCTCCTTGTTGACCGTCTAGGTCCTTGCATTTCTTCTTCCGTTCTGTTCATATCAAAGTTGAACGGAACTGGAGATGTGTCGAAATGTAAAGAGACTGGAGGTGGATTCTTGGTTACGGGAGGTGGATAATTCGAGTGGTCCAGACTCAGACCCGTGTGAGTCCCTATATATTGATCCCACAAATTATCGGGCGTTGCCCACGCTAATGATGAAGGCCCCTCATCTTGGAATGTGTAAGTTAACTGAGGCTCTGGTGTTCGATCAACCATCTGAGGAAAGTAATCGCCGGTAGCATAAGGATCTGCTACAGTCGAAGACGATGGTCCGAAAGTGGGGGTGCGAGGAACTTGACTCAAAGTCCCAGGTTCGCCCACACACGGACGTGAGTGATGCCGTACAAGTTCTTCTTCGTCCTCTGAATCCTATACATCATCGACGTCTCTTTCGACACTACTTCTCCTCTGTGGACGCATGTCTTCTCTGCCTGTCTGAGCAAAATGAACACCCGCTGCTGCATCAGAACGATGGCTACATGACACCATCCAGGACAGCTGTGTAAGACCCGATCTCAAAGACCCTAACAGCCCCTCAACCTTTTGCCTCGAGTCAGGGGTATCTTGGACAACCCTTTGCAATTCTTGAATCTGTCTATTCTGTAAATGATAAACAAAAATATAAGACAAAGTAAAACTAAATGAAGCAATGTAATGTTAACCTAACACAATTATATATACTAACCACATCATGTAATAGAGGTGCCGACCCTGTTTGGAAGCCGACATTCAATCTATCCAACTCCTTTGAAATATACCAACGTGTGATCCTATCATACCAGTCGGAGTAATCCTCTGTTGTGCCTCCACCCAAGTCCCCTACCACAACATTATGTAACCGTTCATTCCATTGATCGATGAAAATGGACCAATCCTCATTATCCCTCCCAGCAAGGTCAATCCTTTCGAACTGTGCGTGTGTACTCAGATGTCGTGGAATTCCTTGTCGGAATCCAAACTGTTGAAGAACTCGCTCAGGACGATGATACTCCACAATGTTGAGGAATACCATTGGAACTGATGCTCTCCACACACCAGGGGCAAAACACTTAGGCGGCAACTCAGCAATGTCGAGATCATCAAAATTGTATAAGTCCCAAACAAACTGAAATAAGAAAATTGAACAACAGTATTTTTAGTAGGAGAGCATTATAGAACTTCGATGATATAATGACCTGGAGATAAACTTTTACTCACATGATGATAGGTCATCTGATCTAATACTTCTCTAGCTGCCAATAAACAGCATGTCGTTGTGCGAGGATTACTCACGGGTCTATACCACCTACAACATCAATAACGCAAATAATTAAAAAAAATAGTTGTTTCTAAATAAAAAAATTCTAGTTAGATAAATTACTGTTTCCCATAAGGAGCTCGTGCAATGTTACTAACATCAATTTTTGCCATTAAATGTGGAACCGTAGATGGCCTCACAACCATTATTCGTGACCATGCCCATAACTGTTAAACATAAATACATTAATTTATCGAACATTGAATATTTTAGAGAAAGATATAACAACAACAAAAAAAATACATTATACCTGTAACAATGTCATTGGACCACACACTTCTTTGTGAGTCCTTAGGGATCCATGATGTAGCTGACAGTACAAAAACGCCAACACACCACTCCCCCAACTATAGGAGTTTACCTCATCAATATTTTCAAAAAATTTTAACCACAAAATCGAAATCACTTCCTCGCTGCTGTCGGGTAACATGACGCCAAGCAATGCAAAAGCCCAACATCGTGCAATTTGATCAACCATATGCTCGGGGGGACTCGTCTGTGATTATTGCCTCGGCCTATTTTAGGTATTCACATAATTTTTTCATTTTTAATCCCATATCCGTTGGTTTAAAATCATTCCGTCCAATTTCAAAACCTAAAAGACGATGAACCAAGGCTGCATAATCCCTAAACCCATTAAACACGCGATGAATAACTATTGTCCTACCATCGACTAGTACACCTCATAGTATAGCTACGTCTTGGAGAGTAACAGTAGCCTCTCCACTTCTGAGGTGAAACGTGTTAGTCTCCGGGCGCCACCTCTCAATCAGTGCAGTCACAAGTCCCATATCACATCTAAGTTGCCCACACATGGTTAACAAATAAAAGCGATAAAACCCCATTTGATGGAGTTTTGTAATACTCGACGATGTGGTGGAATAAAATCAACGGATTTCACCAGTTTAAAATAATGACCATCTGCTCGTCTGGTTCACATTGCTGTATCACCCCCTAAAAATACTAACTCAGACCTGTGGCTTGTCCGATTCGTCAACACACTAGGATCTACAGGTCATATACATCACGATTGTATAAATTTGTTATCTTGCATTTATAAAGTATAGCAAGTACAATTAGAATATAATGCATTAATTAGATTATTATTCATTATTCTAAACACTAAAAACTCAAATTTATATCGTATCAAAGTTCAATAATCAACACTAAAATTTGACTAAATTAATCAACACTTAACAAATTAAACATAAAAATTTAGCCTGTTAGCTAAATGTTATACCAAAAAATCGAAGCAATACTTACAAATTTGTCTAAAATTATATCAAAATTCAATCATTAAAACTAAATATCTAAATATAATGTTTAGGTATTAATCCGATTTTTAGTATTTTTACATACCTAAATACCTAAACGTATAATGTCTACATATATATGTAGGTTCAAAAATTAACACTAAATACTAATTTATATTATATACACATAACAACTGTTTAAATACCTAAAAATGTTTACATATAATATTTACAAAAATTTCTAAAATACCTAAATTCTACTACAAAAATTCGAAAATAATACCTTAAAATTTAAAATTCTACCATAAAATCCGAAATTCTACCCTAAAATTGAAACATAAACCCTAAAATTGGACATTCTATACTACAATTAACCAATAATCCCTAAAGTCCTAACTTCTCCCCTAAAATTCGAAAATAATTTTAGAGATAATTACTAAATTAAATGACAATCACAAATTCTCAACAACAAACTGAAAAATTATATCTAAATTTATAAGCATAAAACTATAAATTAAATTAAAATAGATATTTACCTTTAATTAGAAAAAGGAAAAGAAATGAAGATCGATCGGTATAAAAGTTAATTTGTTCTGCGTGAAATGAAAAGAGATGGTGTAGGTGAGGGAGGAGATGAGATGAGAGTTGATGAAGAAGAATTGCAGTAAATGTGTGAGTTTTTTTGGTGAGAAAGAAGAAGAGAGAAGAGGGGAAGAGAAGAGAAAAGAAAAAGAGAGGAAAGAGAGAGATTCGGCAAAGAAAAAAAAAATTAATATATTAGAGGCTACGCCATTCACAATGGCGTAGCCTCACATATATTTTTTTAAAAAAATTTTGACAGAAATTAACAAAAAAAAATGGGTCAGGATACGCCATTACTAATGACGTATCCTCACCGAGCTGACTGGCTATGCGTGGCGTAGCCAGAAAAATTTGTTAGGATCCGCCATTAGTAATGACGTAGTGTGCTATTTCCAGAAATTTTTTTATTTGTGTATTATTTATATAAATATTATTTAAAACAGTATTATTTTTTAAAAAAGTCCCTTTTTCTTTCTTTTTTCTTCCTGTTTTAGTGTAATCTATAATACGTAAACCTCACTTTTGAGTTCCACCACACCCATAATTGTAATTGTCTAGGAATCAAAGTTCTGAAACATCTTAAGAATGGCACTATACGGGATCTACATATATATATACATTATTTTCCAAGTTTTTTTTTTTTCGGGATTCTTTATACCCTACTTTTTTCCTTTTTTTCATTTGCTTTTAAGGACAACCTAAGGTATTTTTATGGCACTCTTTCTATAGATGCATGCAAGATTAATAACGATGTGTTTCCTTTTCTTATATATATATATATATATTTAGACCTAGAATTTTGTTTTAAAAAATATATATTTCTCAATTACTCGTTCATTCATATTCATCTAACTTGTAATACATGGAGGACCATTAATCTGACATATATTATCAACAAATACGAATCAATCTTACTAATCTTCCAACTGCATTTCCGTACGTATATTTAGAAAAATGGTAAATACCACCGTTTTTATACCACCAATTTTTCACCTCCCCTTAATTTAGAAAGTATGAATGCATTAAATTCATTAAAATCAATTAATTGAAAATGATTTCTTACCAAAAACAGGGGGAGTGAAAAATCGATGATATATAATAGGTGGTATATAGCATCACTTTATAATCAACTCGGGGGAGACTAACAAATGTTTCCATATCTAAAAAGTTCTAAAACTTCACTGCAAAAATTGAACACTTCTTTTTGCTATTAAAGAAACTTTATCTAGGTTATATATTTAGATATCATTGACCATATATAAAGTATTACATATTTACGACAATCCACAGGCCAGCCACAATTGGTCGAAGATCACTTATAAAAATAACACTCGCATAAAAGAGGAAACAATTTATAAATAATCCTAAAAAAAGTCACTAAATCAAATTTTAAAAACTTGGTAGCTGCCCATTGGAATTTTTATTAAAACTGACAACTCCAACTTAACCTGTTTGCCTGAAAACCAACAGCGTATATCCGTTTTGGCACGTGAATTAAAAATCTTAGAATTATTTTTCTTCCTCTCTATATATGGCCTTTCAGATTTCGTTGAGTCAGGAAATCACATAAGAATGCGACCTTCTATAAAAGAATCAAATTCTAAGAATAAATTAACCATTTCTGAATTATTTTTAGTTCAAAATGACAAAGATTGAGGCCCCGTCGAAATTATATCCTAATTTCAAATTTTCAATCCCAGCATCTTTTAGAGCATAGTGGGCAGGGGTAACTTACATTATGGAGGAAGGTAAGAGCCTATATATTTTTGGAGCTTATAATTGTTTCAAGTATAGCGCATATTACCCCTGTGTTTAAGAAAAGAACCATATTACCCCTTGAGTTATAAAAATTGGCTGATTATCCACTTTATTTTAAAAACTGGGCCAAAACACACCCGAACTCATTAAATTGGTAGAAATACCCTTTTTGCATATAACAACGAATTTTCTTGTAATATATATTAAGCAAATTTTGTTTCATTTTTTGTAACCATTAATTTCAAGTAATAGTTATTAAATAAATATAAGTAATGAGCATACTTATTAATATGTGCTTGTTGTTCTAATATATATAAAATTAAAATAGAAAATATCAATCTATGCACATATTCTTTAATTATTGGTTTTATAACTAATTATATCATAAAATTAACATGATAAAGTAATATACAAGAATTATAATGTTCTATATGTTTGTGATGTATATATGGATTTGTGAGATTTTTTCTTAAGATGTTTTTATTATTAGTATAGATGTCATATAAGAGAAATCTGACGTTTTACACTATTTTAAGTACAAACAATAATGAGAATATTAAAAAACAATCATTTTTTATTTCACATCTTTTAAAAAAATTACATATCAAAACGATTTTTATATATATGTGTGTGTGTGTGTGTGTGTGTTAGGAATCCTATGAACGAAAAACGCAGAGGAAATAAAAAGGATTCCTAGAGTCGAATCACTTTAATGTGGGTTTGATGATTTTCAAGGTTTTACAAAAATAAACGAAATCAAATACCTTATCGATTTCGTTTTCTGCAATTCGCGTAACAGCAACTCTCTTAGAATTCCTGTCTCTAAAGCTTCACGCGAAACAAACTTTCCAAAGATCCCCAAAAGTCTCTCCTTGGTGGTGGTGGACGGCTAGAGAGAGAATTAGGGTAGGACTTTCCTTCTTTTTGTGTTATGCAATTAGGGTTAGGTTTCTTGTTTAACAGTTAGAGGTATTTAGAACTCTTATAAATTTTGCAACAAGTAGGGCATCCCCTTGGGACTCCTAGTGGCCGCCTCCTAGGGCACCATGGACGGTCAAGGTGGGCTTTTAGTTGACCCGGCCAACTTAGTCCACCTTTTAAAATAAATATGATTTAAATCCTATTTAAATCCAAATATATATATATGTATATTAATTAATTCCATTTATTTAATTCTTTACTTAAATAATTTAATTTAATCTAATTAAATTAAATATTAAATTTATTGATTTATCACTAAATCAATCCGTCCAATTAATTTTATCTTTCTAAAAGATTAACACAAAAGACATCCTGTTCGTTTCTTATAGCGCGACTCTTTAGGTTCGTGTCAATCGGCAATGGGAGGAATTACCAAAGGATGTGAGTGTCATCATGCCAGTTCCGTGAACTCACATCGTAACCCAATCAAGTATGAAATGAACAAATCATTTACGAACCTCTGCACCATAAATATTGTATATGTATAAGCCCTTCACTGACGTATCCTGATCAAGTGAGAGTCATGGTATATGTCAAACACACTCAACTTGATACTGTGCATTGGATCATAGCATAATAAAATTACCAAACTACCCTCCATGTCTAACATAAGTTAGTTTCATTGCTTTGGCCAAAAACTTATAATTTCATTTGCCTATGATCGCACAGGATACTTTTTTGTTTACTACCGAGGCAATGAATCCCATCTTGGGGCGATCACTTCACAAGTGCTACTTGACTCATTGAGATCGCACTTTGAGGTCGGCCCCACCAAAGAGTGATTTGGGCCTAACTACTCTAGTAACAGATTCAACAGCACAAGTACATTGATCATGACCTCTCAGGTCTAAGGCTCACGCATACTATTATGATCAGTAATCCAATCATTGACAGTCACTGAGTAAATACTCATGTGATTGGATTATTGCGAGCTGTGTTCGAATATATCAATACCAATGGTATATCTATGACACATGTTGTCACTATCCCATATGTCAACCTGGATACACATGGACTACTGATTCAATACTTATTAATGCCATGAAGTTTTATATGAACAAAAGAATAAATGCCTTTATTAATGATAAGTTCGTACAACATAATTGGATACCTTATAAAATCTATTTGTCCTCATTGGCATCTAGGGCATATACCTAACAATCTTTCACTTGCACTCAATGTTAATTTCCATGGTATCTAATATCCATCTTCTCAAGATGTCGCTTTAGCACCCCCTGCGCCAATGACTTAGTAAGTGGGTCAGCCACGTTGTCCGTTGAGGCTATTTTCTGCACGGCAATGTCGCCTCTTCCAACAATTTCTCGAATTATGTGATATCTCCTCTTTATGTGTTTGGATTTGTTATGAGACCTTGGTTCCCTAGCTTGCGCGATGGCTCCATTATTGTCACACCAAAATTGCAATGGTAGCTCCACACTAGGAACAACTTGAAGTTCTGTCATGAACTTCTCAATCCAAACAGCTTCTTTGGCTGCCTCTGAGGCTGCCACATGTTCAGCTTCAATAATGGAATCAGTAGTTGTGCTTTGCTTGAAACTTTTCCAAGACACTACTCCACCGTTCAGAGTGAATATGAACCCAGAAGTGGACTTTCGGTCATCAATGTCAGATTGAAAATAAAAATCGGTACAATCGTCCACTTTCATTTCTCCACTGCCATATACGAGAATCATATCTTTTGTTTTTCTTAAGTACTGCAAGATAGATTTCACGGAAATCCAATGCTCTTTGCCCGGATTCGCTTGAAACCTACTCACCATGCTCACAGCATAGGCAAGATTTGGTCTTGTGCATAACATTGCGTACACGAGACTTTCCACTGCTGAGGCATAGGGAACTATGCTCATCTCTTTTCGATCTTCCTCAATTTGAGGTCTCATCTTTTTAGAGAGATGAATTTCATGTCTCATGGGCAAAAGATCTCTTTTAGAGTTCTTCATCCCAAATCGTTTTAAAACTTTCTCTTAGTAGAGGGCTTAGGAGAGTCCTATCATCTTATTTGATCTATCCCTATAGATGTGAATTCCTAGGATATAGGTGGCTTCTCCCAAGTCTTTCATGGAGCATGTGCTTGAAAGCCTTGTCTTAATCAAAGTTAGCAGATCTACATCATTCCTTATAAGTGGAATATCATCTACATATAGTACCAGGAATGAGATTTTGCTCCCACTTACCTTTTTGTAGACACATGGTTCATCCTCGTTTTTGATGAAGCCATAGCTTCACACTTCTTCATCAAAATGAAGGTTCCAACTGCGAGAGGCCTACTTGAGTCCATAAATGGACCTATTCAATTTGCAGACCTTATGAGAATTCGCACCTGATATGAAACCCTTGGGCTGTTCCATATAGGTTTCCTTCTCGAGGAATCCACTTAAGAACGCGATCCTTATATCCATTTGCCAGATCTCATAATCTAGGTATGCAGCTATGACAAGTAGAATTCTAATGGATTTGATCATAGCTACAGGCAAAAAGGTTTCCTCATAGTCAATTCCCTCCGTTTGACTATACCCTTTCGCCACTAGTCTGGCCTTATAGGTGTTTACCTCGCCATCAGGACCAATCTTTCTCTTATAGATCCATTTGCACGTAATGGGTGTAATACCTTTGGGTCGATCTGTTAGAGTCCTGACATAGTTCGAATACATCGAATCCACTTTTACTTTCATACCTTCATGCCACTTTGCAGAATCCATGTCCATCATTGCTTGGTCATAGCTAGAGGGATCATCTTCATGGTTTTCTTCGCTACTGCATACAGATTATTCTCTCCTTGTAGTAGATAATCGTATCTCTCAGGAGATTGAGATACTCTAGTAAACCTTCGCATTGAAGGCTCTGTCATTTCTGGTTCGGGTTGGGTCTCTTGAACAGTGTCTTCCAAAAGAGATTCATTTTGTTCTTCTAGAACAATTCTCCTACCAGCTCCACCTTCTCGAATGAATTCTTCTTTGAGAAAGATCGCCTGTAAGGCTACAACGATCCTTTGATCATCAAGAATGTAGAATAGGTATCCCATGGAATCCTCGGGATATCACCAACGAATCGTCCTTTCAAGGACCTAACCTTCAATTTCTCTACCTTGGTCTTTTTCACATAAGCTTGGCAACCCCATATCTTTATGTGTTTCAGATTAGGCTTCCTTCCATACCATTTCTAATATGATGTTTTAGGAACAGATTTGGAGGGACATCTATTTAGAATGTGAGCAGCTGTGAGTAGCGCATGCCCCCACAATGAAATGGGCAAATCCGTGTAGCTGAGCATGGATTGAACCACGTGCAACAGTGTTCGGTTCCTTCGTTCTGCTACGCCATTTAATTGTGAAGTAGCTGGAGGAGTAAGTTGTAATAATATGCCATGTTCTCATAAGAACTAGTCCAATTCGGTACTCATATATTCACCACTGCGGTCAAACCAAAGTGCCTTGATATAATGTCCGGTTTGGTTTTCGACTAAAGTCTTAAATTCAATGAATTTTTCAAGTGATTCGGACTTGTACTTCATCAAATACACATAGCCATACCTAGAATGGTCATCGGTAAATGTTATGAAGTATTGAAAACCACCGTAGGCCACATTTCCAAAAGGACCGCACACATCAGTATGAATCAATCCTAAGACTTCAAGGCTCTTTCGAAATTCCTTGTGAAGGGGATTTGGTCATCTTGCCTTGAATACAATACTCACAAGTGGGATAGTGATCCGATCCCGATGAGTCTATGACTCCATCCTTTTCTGACTTATGTAGTCTCTTTTCCCCGACATGACCTAAACTTAAGTGCCTCAGTTGTCTTAAGTTTGTATCAAGCAAATTGCGCTTTCTTGTTACAGCATTAACATTGCAATTATCTTGGACATTAACATAATATAAACCATTTATTAAGGATGCATTGCCAACACATTCATTTCTAAAATAAATGTCACAAGAATTGTTCATGAAGGAAAATAAATAACCTTTCCTAACCAAAATAGGAATTGAAATAATATTCTTAAGCCCATTGGGCAAAACAAGGCAATCATCTAAATGTAAACAACATCTAGATAATAATTTACTAGAAGTGGTCCCAATGTGTGTGGCTGCTACACTATGTCCGCTGCCAACATTGATCATCACTTTATTATTCTCCAACTTCTTACTTCTTTCAAGCTCCTAATTCAAAACGCATATGTGAGCACTAGCCCCTGAGTCTAGAATCCAGGAAATAGAAAACATAGTAATAGAACCATTTTCTCTAAAACATTAAGTTCTATACCTGAAGCAATCTCCTCTTTTAGCTTGGGACAGTCACGTTTCCAATGTCTGTCTTCTTTGGACCATTGGTCTTAAACTTCTGAGTTTTTGTAACTCTGGTTTCTCTGATTTTACCAGCCAATTCAGTATTTTTCAAAATAATAGGAAACTTGAATGCACCCCACTTTTCTTTCATTCGTTGTTGTGCAATCATCAGCTTGATCATAAGTGTTGAAAGTGATCCTTCAATGTCATCCATGTCAAAATTGATGACAAAATCGGAGAAGGGTCTAGGGAGTGATTGGGGAGTGAGGTCCACCTGAAGATGGAAATCCATGTAGAACTCCATAGACCGCAGCCTCTCTAACATGGAGATCGTCTTCAAAACATGATCTTTAACGTCCTCATGCTCTCTCATCTTTGGGTTGAACAGTTCTTTAGATACATAGTATCTAACGGACTTTTTGTGTTCTCTGATCAGCTCCTCCAAGTGTGGCATGATTGATTTAGAACCATCCATATTCTCATGCGTACACTGCAACTCATGGAGCTCAACATATAATCCCTAACCTTACGAGCATCAGAAACCCAATCCGAGTATGCCATTTGGACCGAATCATCCTCGTTGACCCCAGGCCTCGGTGGTCGATCTAATTCTAGCATATACTCAACATTTTCATCATTAAGGACAGTCCTCGGTCCTCTGTTCCAATTAGAGAAGTTATGTCCATTCAAGACATTCTTTTCAAGCAAAACTTTGAGTGGGTTAACCATTTTTGAGAGAGATATATGTGACTGCAGAAAATAAATTAAGATTTCATTAGATGATCATGTTGTACCCAAGTAAAATTAGGACTTTAATTTAACTTGGCTCCCACTACATTTTTCAAAACATTGTACTCCCAGTCCAATGAACGAAAATCTCGTAAGACAGATTTCGTAGTGAGTGATTGAGTTCTTCAAAATTTTCAATGAGTTGCAATCTGTAACAATATATGTCTCATTGGAATCTTTGAAGTGGCGTTCCACGTCAATCAGTCCCACTAATGGTTCAATCTTACTTTTGGCTCATAGATCACTTAACCTCAGCCTATAATGAAATATTGGTGGTGATCCATCTAAGTACTTTCCCATCAATTTCTTTCGATCTAACAGATGAATCTCATCTTGCAACCTGTAATGGTGTATGGGATGAGATTTGCTTCGACCGATGGCATCAAATGCACTTTTAGAGATTTGAATTATGAATTAGTGTATAACCCCCGTTAGTCGGGACGATGCTATACATAACCCATAATACTAATTCTCAAAGTTTGATGGAGAGCCAGGATATCCAATATCCCTTTCTTGCTTAGTGTCTTTAATTCGGGAGAGTTTGTTAATTTTATAAGGCCTCACTTTGCACATTAATTTATTACGCGCATATGTGGAATAAATTCAATTGACCATGCAATAACAGAAAAACCTAGTAATTCTAGCATCATGCATTCCGTGGACATTCTAGATTGATCTAAGTCAATAGACTAATCAGGGGGGCCTATATCAAATCTAATCTTGATAAGCTCCGGGCTCCAAGCTCTAGAAAAATCCTACTTCTAATTAGATATTTAGAAGCGCCCAATACATTATTCTACCGAAAATAAAATACAAACTTGGGGGCACTAACCGGCTCATTACAACCCAGATAATACAAAGCGGTAAAAACCCTAAGTTCATGTGATGCATCCACCAAAACATACATCAAAGCATGTAAATTAACTATTCATAATTATGTTGGCATTAATTTAAAAATTGAAAAAGAATTCGTAATTAATTAAATCTAATTTAATTACAAAAGAATGAATTTAATTTCAATTTAAGAATAAATAAATCCAATTTATTACTAAGAACTAAGTCTGACTTATTCATAATTATTTTGAAAAAACCAAACTCAACCATAAATGAAAAATAAATCTAATTTATTTAATCGTCTTGAATCATAAACTAACTTCCAATTAATTTATGAAAATATGAATCTATGTACATATTCTTTAATTATTGGTTTTATAACTATATATCATAAAATTAACATGATAAAGTAATATAGAAGCATTATAGTGTTCAATATGTTTGTGATGTATATATGGATCTGTGAGATTTTTTCTTAAGATGTTTTTATTATTAGCACACATGTCATATAAGAGAAATTTGACGTTTTACACTATTTTGAATACAAACAATAATGAAAATATTAACAAACAATATTTTTTATTTCACATCTTTTAAAAAAAATTACATATCAAAATGATTTATATATATATATATACATACATATAGGATCAAGATCTAATGCACACCCTATATTAGATAAGATATAAGACCCAATTTACACCATTGGATCCATTAAATCCAACAGTCAAAAAAAGAAGCTAAAAATAGATGGAAAATTGATTCCAATTAAATCAGGGGTATAATAGTAAAAAAATATCATTATACAGCATCTTCCTAAAATCTCTCAAATTGAAATGCACAAAATCTCCCCCACAATCTCTCAATTTGTTTCCAAAATTAACTCACGCAAATAAGGTGAAGCTTTTGCATCGATTTTTTCTTCACAGATATTAGGGTCGCGTTATTGGCGCTTTTGAGATTTTTCAATTGTCGAAGAATTTCTATGGGGTTTTGCAATTCTGGGAAGATTACAACCAACAAGAATTTTCGCATTTTCTTTTAGCTAACCGAAATCCATTCTTGTATTTCCTGCTATTTTCTGATGGGACTTTTACCTTTATGCAAAATGTGTCAAGCAAATATGACCAACAAATATGTCAGATATCATGCAAATCAAGCTTTTGCATCAATTTTGCTTCCATTTTGCATCAATTTTGCATCAATTGAAGTAAAATCACACTCAATCACATTATAGAAGCAATATATTCGATTTTTTAAGCAAATATGAGGTCGAAAAATACTCCTAGAATGTATAAACACACATTGTATAATGTGTTATAAGATACTGTATAATGGTTTATAAGATTGTAGTTGTATGATGAATAAACACACACTGTATAATGTGTTGTCATATACTGTATAATGGGTTATAAGTTACTGTATAATGTATTATAACATACTGTATAATGGTTTATAAGATTGTAGTTGTATGATGTATAACACACACTGTATAATGTATTATCATATACTGTATAATGGGTTATAAGATGTTGTATAATGTGTTATAATATACTGTATAATGGTTTATAAGATTGTAGTTGTATGATGTATAAACACACACTATATAATGTGTTATCATATACTGTATAATAGGTTATAAGATACTATATAATCTGTTATAACATACTATATAATGGTTTATAAGATTGTAGTTGTATGATGAATAAACACACACTGTATATCACTGTTGTAGTTACTGTATAACGGTTTATAAGCTGCTGTATAATGGTGTATAAGATACGGTATCATGGTTTAATGTAATTTTTTTGAAAAAAACAATATCAAATGAACCTCTATGCATGCAAGTATCAAATGCACTTCATAAATAATCAACTCACAAAATGAATTCTTATAACAGAAGACGAATTTTGTTATGAAAGTATCAAATTCACTTCATGAAATAAAAAAGACCTAATCATTTCACAAAATTTAACAGAAGACGAATTCTTAATTTCCAAACTTTCGATCTTTACAGCGACGATCTCGAAAATGAACACACAAAAAATACATACAAACAGCTACTGTATGCAATTTTTACTGTGTGAATTGACGATGATGAATTGCAGATGAATATATCTTATATTAATGATGAATTGTCGATGATTCCGAGCTGAAATTGCCAATGATGAATTGATGATATATGAATTGAATATGAATTTATTGTTTTCTATATCAAACATATCTTCTGTTTACTAAACTTGGAAGGAGTAATTAAAATGGAAGAAGAATATTTTATTGCGTAAAATAACGGATTTGATTTGGCTCCTGCATGTTATTCTCATGGGTTTATTAGACCTATTGGTCAAAATGCCCCCATCATCATTAGATTGAATATAAAATCCGAAATAATGGCTTTAAATATGGACCTTGAGATCAAATGGTTTAAATAGTCTAGATTGGGTCTTATATCTTACCTAAACTATAGGGATGTATTTGATCCATACCATATATATATATGTGTTAGGAATCCTATGAACGAAAAACCCAGCCGAAATAAAAAAAATTCCTAGAGTCGAATCACTTTAACGTGGGTTTGATGATTTTCAAGGTTTTACAAAAATAAACGAAATCAAATACCTTATAGATTTCATTTTCTGCAATTCGTGTAATAGCAACTCTCTTAGAATTCCTGTCTCTATAGCTTCATGAGAAACGAACCTCCCAACGATCCCCGAAAGTCTCTCCTTGGTGGTGATGGACGGCTAGAGAGAGAATTAGGATAGGATAGTTTCCTTCTTTTTTGTGTTACGAAATTAAGGTTAGGTTTCTTGTTTAACAGTTAGAGGTATTTATAACTCTTCTAACGTATGCAACAAGTAGGAGATCCCCTTGGGACTCCTAGTGGCCGCCTCCTAGGACACCGTGGACGGTCAGGGTGGGCTTTTAGTTGGCCCGGCCAACTTAGTCCACCTTTTAATATAAATTTGATTTAAATCCTATTTAAATCCAAATATATATATATATATATTAATTCCATTTAATTAATTCATTAATTAAATTAAATATTTAATTTTTGATTTATCACTAAATCAATCCATCCAATTAATTTTATTTTCTAAAAGATTAACACAAAAAGACATCATGTTCGTTTCTTATAACGCTATTCTTTAGGTTCGTCTCAATTGGCAATGAGAGGAATTACCATAGGATGTGAGTGTCAACTAGTCAGTCCCATGGACTCACAACATAACCCAATCGTGTATGAAATGAACGAATCATTTATGAACCTCTGGACCATAAATATCGTATGTGTATAAACCCTTCACTGACGTGTCCCGGTCAAGTGAGAGTTATGGTATATGTCAAACTCACTAAACTTGATACTGTGCATTAGATCATAACATAATGAAATTACCAAACTGTTGGAAATCGTGGTATCATGCACAGCGAAAATTGAAAATCATATCCAGATTTCCAAAGCCAAGATCAATTTGTTTGTTCGTTGATTTTAATGAAAAAGATCAATGCGAAAATTTACTTTTTAGCGTATTCAGTCTATCCTCGCGAATCTTCATTCAACGGTTCACATGTGTCGTCTCTAGATTATCACTCGTCGGAATTGACTCCGAAAATCTCCATCTCTTTTCTCCAGGATGGCGGCTATGGGAGAGAGAGTGGAAGAGAATTTATTTTCTCTATGTTGTATTTTCTGGTGAAGGAACTGAGTTATGAAATTCTCTTGTCTCTGGAGCTTGTGTTGGAGGATTAAATAAATCCTCCAACTTAAGCCCACCAAACACACGCCTAAAGGCCCAATTGGACTTCTATTGGGCTATGTTGACTTAGTCAGCTTAGCCCAATTAATTTAACCCTCTAATATTTAATCCAATTAAATATACACAGAATAAATTAATATTTTAATTAATTAATTAACTAAATAATTAATTAATACTCACAGTTGACCTAGTCAACATAATTAATTTAATTATCTATGTTTAATCCAATTAAATAACTAAGTAAATTAATCCGTCTAATTAATTAATTCGTCCTTCCAAAGGATAAATTACCAAAATGTCCTCCAAATACAACAATCGATTTCCCCGTCTATTCCTATAGCGCGACTCTCGAGGTTTGTCTCGATTGGCAATGGGAGGATGCTAAAGGATGTGGGTGACACCTAGCCAGAACCGTGGCCCAACATAGTAGCCCAACCTAGTACAAAATGACTATGTCATTAAGAACCTATGGATTATGAATATTGTATGAGTATAAGCCCTTCACTGACGTATCCCAATCGAGTGAGAGTCATGGAATATGTCAAACTCACAGGACTCGATGTTATGCTCAAGTATCATAGAAAATAAGATTACCAAACTACCCTTAGTGTCCAACACGGGTTAGTTCATGAGATCTGTCCAGAGACTTTAATCTCATTTACCTATGATCACATAGGATACTTCGTTTACTTTTGAGACAGTGAATTCCATTTTGCTAACCAGTTAAGACTGTTACTTACCCATCAAGCCGCACTTCGTGGTCGACCCCACGAACGGGTGAATTGGATCTAACTACTCTAGTGACAAACTTGATGAGGCTCACACGTACTATCATAATTAGTAATCCGATCATTGACAGTCACTAAGTAAAAACCCATATGATCGGATTACTACGAGCCGTGTTCGAATACACTAATCCAATCCAATCAATGTGTCCATGACACAAACTCCCACTATCCCATAGTGTTGGAGTGACACTCCTTATCAGAGCATGTGTCATACAAGTCCACACGAATCTCAATGCCCAAATGCGATTCTCCAACTTGCCAACCGTTTAAGTGTTCAAGTACCAATCCTTTTAGTGCCCATCTCCTTGACTCCTATAAGGAGTACGAAGGTTTTTCTTAACACACATGGATTAGTTGTTCATTTAAGACTTGTAGATGCATTAAGAATTATATGAACAACTTACTAATGCCTTTATATTAATTATAGGTTGTACAGTATAAACTAGTGCCATATTCTCTAAGTCCTCCTTGGCATCGAGAGCACAAACCCAACACAAACTACCCTCCATGTCTTACATGAGTTAGTTTCATTGCTTTGGCCAAAGACTAATAATTTCATTTGCCTATGATCTCATTGGATACTTTCTTGTTTACTATCGAGACAGTAAATCACATCTTAGCGATCACTTCACAAGTGCTACTTGACTCATTGCGATTGCACTTCGAGGTCGGCCCCACCAAAGGGTGATTTGGGACTAATTACTCTAGTAACAGATTCAACAGCACAAGTACATTGATCATGACCCCTCAGGTCTAAGGCTCACGCATACTATTATGATCAGTAATCCAATCATTGACAGTCACTGAGTAAATACCCATGTGATCGGATTACTGCAAGCCGTGTTCGATATATCAATTCCATAGGTATATCTATGGCACGTGTTCTCACTATTTCATAGTGTTCGACTGGCACTCTTTGGCAGAGTATGTGTCATATAAGTCGAATCTTAATGCCCAATTAAGATTCCTTGACTTGCAAACCCTCTTAACTGATCAGGTGTCAGACTCTCCCTGTGCCACTTCTTTATTCTCAAAAAGGGCGAAGAGTCAACCTCGATACAGATGGACTACTTGTTCAATACTTATTAATGCCATGAAGTTTTATATGAACAAAAGAATAAATGCCTTGATTAATGATAAATTCATACAACATAATTAAATACCCCATACAATCTATTTGTTCTCATTGGCATTTAGGGCATATACCTAACAATATATATATATATATATATATATACATATATATGTGTATATATATATATATATATTCTATTATGCGCATTGAGCTATATTTTATTTGATAATTATAAAAGTAAAAAAGGAATGATGAAGAGAAATCACATAAGTATATCCGAGTTATATTTGCCCCCTTTTTTATTGAATAAAAAAAATTGTTTGTTATATGCCTCTTATTAATAACACGTATAAGGGGGTAATCAATTCTTTTTTATAACATATGAGGCAACGCGCCTCCTTTCAAGAACACAGAGGGTAAATTGCACTTTACCCTAATTATTCACAATTTATATGTTGTTAAGTCACTAATTATCAGTTAATTAATCTATTTATATTAGAGAAAATTTGATATAAAACGTTTTTGGTCCATAATGGTCGAACTATGTCATAGTAAACTTGTCATTTGTATTAGTAAAGGTGCTGAAATTGAGAAATGAAGTTTTCACACTTTTACTTTTGAAGAGTTCAAAATATCTATACTACTTCATTATTGAAAAGAGGTAAATATATTTTGGACAGGCAAACCGTTCACACCATATAGATAAGTATACATAAATTTTGTGTTCATGCACCATGTGATAGTTATGATACTACTTCATATGTTTTGATAATCTAACATTATAATAACGTCATAGTTCATGAAACCAAGTATAATTTATTGTTATCCATGATTTATCACTTTTTTACACGTTATTTCCCTATATCTTTATTTCTCTATTTTATTTTTAATCATATTAATTTTATTTTCCACTTTTCTTAATTTCTTCTATTTTATATTCTCGTTCCTCATCTTTTATTGAAATTTAATCATATTTTATTTTAAAAACTTCATATTAATTTTTAAATTTTTACGCAGTCGGAGAATGTCGCGTGATCCTGAAACTATACACAAAAAAAAAAAAAAAATTACTTACGCTGATCGAGGTAACAACTAAAGTGCGTTAAAACATTTTTATTCATTTTATGTAAAATGATGAAATTGGTGAAAGGTTTCCTTTGTAGAAATTGGCATTATAATCCAGGTTCCTGTGTGGAATTAGAATCAGAATTTTGTGTGATATCGGGTCAATCAGAACGTTCTAGGAATGTATAAAGATATTATTATGGAATATATGAACACTTTATTATTAGATCGATCGAATAATGAGAGAATAATTGAGCCACGTTAAATTAATCTCCAAAAAGAACAAATGGTGTTGGGCTTCCATGTGTTTGAGTGAAATAGGTTACTTGGAGGGAAAAGAACTAGCCTAACCTCATTCAAGATTTCAAAAGGCTTTTACGCTTTATCATGATTTACATGTTAGCATCGGAATTTGAGAAAGCTAAAGAGATTCGTCGGTGGTGAATCATGTTGAAAAATGACCACATGTTTAAAAATAGACAACTGTAGTTCATTCATGCGGAACAAGTCCACGTAAAACATTACTTAATTTTGATTGAATTTTTAACAGAGTTGCGTTTCAAGTAGATTTTTTGAGGGAATTAATTTGAGAACAAATAAGTTTGAATAGTTTTTATTTATTTATTCTAATATTGAGGGAGGGGCTACCCTAAACAACTTAATTATCCTGACAAATCCTGATTGATAGTCGTCATTGTTAGAAATGTGCCCTAAAATTCAATTAATTAAGTATTTATTATAAATAAATATTATATATATTATAAGTTATGAGTATTTATAAAATGTCTTATGAGATAGACATAGTTCATAATTACATATGAGAACCAAATGGAAGTGATGTTCCATGAAAAACTTGGATTACGTATATCATGTGTTATTATAAATGGGTTGTAGTCGGTGATAAGAATGAGCGTCTTATCTGCTAAAGACTATAATATGCTATAGTAGATGATTGTCTTAATCATGGGAATAGGGATTTCATAAATAGTATATTCGTGTAAATCAATGAGATTGAAACACTGAACCGGACCAATCAAATTATTTATTTTGACTACTATCGAAAATAATTAATTTTGAACAATAACTCTTAATCCTATGATTCTCGTGGACTAATACATCTAGTGCACATTGCTTTGATGTATTTAGAAGTGAGGTTTTCGGTGACCTATATACTTTATACATTGGGTAATGACATAAAAATGTGATTGAAAAATATGGAATCTATAATCTCCATGAGAGATAAGATATATCCCCTATAATGGATTTGCAATGTTCAACTTTTCTAAAACTTTGGTCAAACTGTTTCAAGTGAAATGTCACTGAAATTATATGAAAAATAGTTTTTCATTTGGAAAGTTGATAAGAAGCAAATAGAGCATTATAGAATAAGATGTGAGAAATAAAATAATAGTAGTCTTAATTTTATTTCTTCACGGATATTTAATAAAGGAGTTAATGAAATATTTCTTTACGAAAGAATGAGAACTCAAAAATAAATTGAAGTTAATTTTAGAGTGCAACAATATTTATTTAATGGAATTAAATATTGTTAAGTGATATTAAATATTATCATGTGATGATAATTTGATTTAATTTACTTGGAGCTAAAATTAATTTTCCCTAAAGTCCCTTCGCAAACCTCAAATTAAAACTCTATGAATAAATACTAAAGTATCCATTAGATGGATAAGTTTGAACTTAGATGAAAAAATTAATGTGGGAAATATGTTTGGAGAAATATATTTAATTAAATAATGATTTAATTAAAAGGAAAAAGAAATTTAAAAAAAAAAAAATTGACCTGTGAACAGTAACAGCGCGTACTATTCACGCGCCAAAGCTAAATCTGGTGCCAGACGGCTGGCACCAACTTCAATGATTGAGTTTCTCTTTTCACCCCACTTGATTTTTTTTCTTTCTTTAAAACCCCACTTGATTTTTAAAAAAAATCTAATTTCATCTTTTTTCACCCTATATAAAGGGGTGTCATTTACAAGTTCAAACACACCACACAAAAATGAAAGCAAGTAGTTCTTGTATATCTTTACGAGAGCAAGCTAGCTTTTAAGAAAACAAAATTCCTCTTACGGAGTTTTATTTTAGTAGTATTTTTGGGGCCCACACTCCCGAGTTTGTTGAGGCATTGCGAAGAAGGCTTTGCGGTAAACGAGTTCTTCTTTTACCGGCAAGTTCCAATCTTCGGTGTAAGGTTTGTTTTCTTCATTTTCAATTATTATTGTTTTATAGTGATTCAATTATTGATTTTAATTAAAGTGTTTAATTATGTAGTCTTTTAATTGATTTTAATTAAAGTGTTTCTTTTACCGGCAATAATTATTATTAATTAAAGTGTTTAATTAATTTCTTTAAGCCATAGTATGTATGCTTTATTTTTTGATGTCATGCATGTATGCATAAGAGCTAAGTCTCTATTTTAATTCCGCTGCGTACCAATTTGGCTTCGATTTTGAATCGATTTCCCAACAGTCATATATATGTGGCATTGTTTTACGGGCCTTATCTAGATCCAAGAAATGTTGTGCTTGAGCAATAGGTTAGTCTAAGTCAGACAGATTGTGGTGCATCCCCACCTTAGCTAGCAAATCCGTTGCTTGGTTGGCTTCCTGCCAAATATGCTGAAGTGGTTGGCGAATACACAAAACTAGTTCGAAGTTTTTATCGTCCTCAATGCAAGTCAAGCTCAAAAACTTTGATATTTTTATACTTTATTATATTTTAACTACTCAAATCGAGTTTTAGTTGAATTTTAAAATTTTAGCGTAAGAAAAGACAATTTTTTTTAAGGTTTATTTTCCAAAAGGTTGTTCGAACACACTATGACTCAGACGTAGCCAACCCTTACTGTTGTGTCCTAGAAGTTGAGAGAAAATTAAAGTGAAGTAATTCGTTCTACCTCAATTTTATTTTTATTTTTTGGTTCAAACTACAAGCTCAAAATATAAACAGACGACACATCAAGCACCGTGAAATAGTTCAAACTTTTGTCCTAAATGGTAAATATGTTTTCAGTTCAAACTTCTTTCATCTGAACTATGTATATATATATATATATATATATGGAAAATTACATTGGGTACCCTTGAGGTATTGTCTAATTACGGTTTACACCTCCTAGTTCAAAATATTACATTTAACATCCTGTAGTTTAATATATTGATGTAAGGTTGGGCAAAATCCTCTAATGTTCATGAATTAATAAAGTTTCTCAGTTAATCCTCATATGACACCATAAATGCTCATATTACACCAAATAGAAACACAAATGCAAGAAATTAAGTAAGTTCAAGAAGTTCTAAACCTAACAAATAACACCATAATTATACTAATCCTAACATATACACTCATACTGTTTACCATGCATAACAAATAACACCCATAATTATACTAATCCGTACAACCTTACATCAATATATAAAACTACAGGATGTTAGATGTAATATTTTAAACTAAAGGGTGTAAACCGTAATTAGGCAATACCTCAAGGGTACCCAATGTAATTTTCCATATATATATATATATATATATATATATACACTGTCAACATCGGAGGCTATCAGGATTCTTATAGGGATAGAAGATTGTCAAAAGTAGTTAGGCAAATTATAAGATGCTAGTTAGTTCTAATTAATAAAGGCACGAATCTTTGATTAGAGTTTGGCAAAGTGGGATAACTTTCTAATTAAGCAACCTCCTCCTTTCACTCTTTCTCTTCTAAGTCCAACACTCACTTACCCAAACTTGCATATTAATTGTTCCATCTACTATACTATTTTACTAGTCCACATACTACGTACCTAAAAGTCAACACATACATACCCATTTGACATCTTTTATTTTAAATTGATGTTTCATCTCTTATTCGATTATACATCATACAACAAATATATATAATGAGGGTTAAGATTTATATTTAAGATAATATTTAAATATTTGAACATTCAATGTGCATATATATGAGATGAAATATTTCGCAATAATCCATTAGCTCGAACTGAACACAGACAACCCAATTCTTAAGTTCGTTTCCGTTGAGTTGTTGATATTTTGTTATTATATAATAGATATAAGTATATATGATTCTTGTGCGACTGCACAATAGATTAATAATGTTTTTTTTGGGAGAATATAGATAGTTCCTCCTTTTTTGATAGTTGTTAGTTATTGAAAATTAGTATTAGTGCTATATATTAATTGATAATTTATATTCATGAATTGATACATATAACCAATTATTTAAAAACAAAAGGAACAAAACAAGTAATCATTAGACAATATAGTATTTTATTGAATGAAGTTGATTGAGAGGGAATTAGGGTACAAATATATGAGGACATTATATTGTATATTTATATCACATGAGCTGGTTGTCAATGTTGAGATTTAAAAAGTTATTTTTCATTGTCGCAATTGTTCTATAGTTTGGACAGCTAAACACTGCGAAAGATGCGAAAGAAACAAAACGAAAAAGAAATGCAGTTGTTACTTTGTTAACAAAATTATTTAATTTGTTCCTATAATATTAATTTTCCATTGCTTTCTTAAAGTTCAAAAAGTTGCCATGCATGTGAAATAGTTTTAATGTAACATCAGTCCAAAGCCGTTCGTTGAATTCATTGGTCAAAAGTCAAAACCAGACAATCTTCAAAAGACGTGTGTGGCCTTATAAGTGCGTGCTAAAGTAATTTTGATTTTGTATTTCCTTCTCAATTCTATTGATGGATGTTAAGTGTAATATAATCCACATATTTAAGTGTATTGATAAAAAAATATTATATATATTCTTGATAATGATGTGTATACAATTTAAAATATAAGAAGAAATACCAAATTAAAATAGAAGATTTTAACCGATTCTAAAAACACCTTTCGCCGTTTAACACTTTTTTTGGGTGTCACGGGAAAGGGCCTATATGTAATTATCAAACACCACTCTTCTTTTTGATAATTAAAGCGTAAGAAAATATTGACCAATAATATAACAAATCAAAACTCCATAAGTATTCCTATAAGTTTTCTGTCGTGTATTCAAACTGAATTATAACTATTGCTTAAAGATGAGTCTGTAACTATAATCTCACGAAAAATATCAAATAAACTGAAGTTCTCTATCACATAGATAACTAATTTACAAATTATTATGCGAAGCAGAGCTCTTAATACTGGCCCATCACCTTTAGTGGTTATGAAATACCAACTTATTTAATTTTAATTTTTCAAATAAGAATTTTACATGTCAGATCCATTTCAATCACTTAAACTCTTAAATTTAATTGATTCATTTTGAGATTAAATCAATTACTTACATCCAGTGGGCGCGACTTTTGTTTTGGTTTAAGAATTACAGTGAGGCAAAAAAAAATAAAAAATGCTATTATAAAGAATAATAGAAAACTGTAGAGAGGAGTAAGGTGATACTCCCCCCTCCCACCCACCGACCGACTCCAATTCTCGAAGGCGGATATATATACATAAATAGATAGATAGATAAGTAGATGTCGCCTTTCAATATGAAAATTATGTTTTTAGATCCTTACAAACAGAAGGCCCATTGTAGTTGGCAGGCCCATGGTTCATAGGAACGATCGCGGTGACCGTCGCGGAGGTTACCGTTCAAATTCCATTGCAATGTCATGGAACGGTCCCGGCTGTTCCGTGTTTTCCCATTAAATTGATTTAAAAACTTCATTTAATTTTTTTTAACAATTAAAAAATTTATGATTTGTATTATTGTCTAAATTTTAAGTATACAAAATTCAATTACTAAGTATATAATTACAAAAATTATGCTTCTAAATTTTATTTAATTAAAAAAGATATTTGTTTAGAAATAAGAAAATAATTACCCAACGCGAAAAGGAAAAGAGGTAATTAAATTGTTAATAACTTCAATTTTTCTTTTCAAGTCTCTTTACACTAATTAGAATTAATTTTGAGAACTTCTCTCTTATCCATATTTGGATTAGATTTAGATTTAGAATTAACAACTTTCTATAAGGAGCATTGTTAGGAAATTTCATGTTAGATCTTTTGTTGATGATAAGAATAGGATTCTATGTTAGACCCCCAAAAGAATGTAAGTTTATGCTTTCATAGAACAATTGTATAAGCGTTTGAAAGTTTATTATTTTGTTAGACTTGTAATTTTTATCTTTGTAGATTTTAGACTAAGTATTAGATACCAAGGCGCTGATAGAATTCTACGTGAGTCAGTCAGAGATGAAGTTGAAGATCAGCGTCTGAAGTCAAGTGAAAATGAAGATTTGTCTTAAGCCTCTGTCAAACGCTAAAGGGCTGTTTCAAGAATATTGAATCAAGAGTCAAATTACTCAAGCGATCAAGGATCAGATTCACCTGAAATAAATTTTCAAGTCATGAAGGACTTAATTGGAATCATCAATGGATATTTATTTCCAACGAAAAATAAATTAAAAATGCATTAAATGCCTGATAAGTGCATTAAATATGATAAGACATTATGATTTGTGGACAAGCTACCTTTTGACTAGACTGTCGGAATTCTATTGGGAATATGCCCTCGATGCCAACGAGGAGTTAGAATTTGAGGCACAAGTTTATTTTGTGCAACCTCTAATTAATCTAAAGGCAATAGTATGTTGTTCGTATAATTCTTGATGACATCTATAAAGTCTTAAATGAACAACTAGTCCATGTGTGTCAAGATAAACCTTCGCACTCCTTATAGTATTTATGGAGATGGGCACTGGAAGAGTTTGATACTTGATCACTTAAATACTTCGCAAGTCGAAGAATCTCAATAGGGCATTGAGATTCGTATGAACTTGTATGACACATGCTCTAACAAAGGAGTGTCAGTCAAACACTATGTGATAGTGGGAGTGTGTGTCATACATACATTGATGGGATTAGTGTATTCGAACACGGCTCGTAGTGATCCAATCACATGGGTTCTTACTCAATGATGATTGGATTATTGATTATGAAGGTATGCGTGAGCCTTAGACCTGAGGAGTTATGGTCATAGTGTGCTTGTGACGTTGGATTCTCTCACAAGAGTAGTTAGGCCTAATTCACCTGTTGAAAGGTGGGGTCGACCTCGAAATGCATTCTAATGGGCAAGTAGCATGTGAGGTGATTGCCAAGAGGGAATTCACTGTCTCGAAAGTAAACGAGAAGTATCATATGCGATGCGATCATAGGTAAATGAGATTGAAAGTCTCTGGGCAGAGCTGATGAACTAACTCGTGTTCGATAATCTCATATCACTAAGATTCTTAAGCATAACATCGAGTCCTGTGAGTTTGACATATTCCATGACTCTCACTCGATCGGGATACGTCAGTGAAGGGCTTATACTCATACGGTATTCATAATCTAGAGGTTCATAATGACATAGTCATTTCGTACTCGATTGGGCTACGATGTGGGGCCACGGTGTTGGCTAGGTGTCACCCACATCCTTTGGTATCCTCTCATTGCCAATTGAGTTGAACCTAGAGACTCGCGCTATAAAGGAACAGACAGAAAAATCAAGTCTTGAATTTGGAGGGTGTTTTGGTAATTTGTCCTTAGGAAGGACGAATTAATTAATTGGATAAATTAATTTAATTGGTTGTTTAATTGGATTAAACAATGGTAAATTAAATTAATTAGTTTGAATATTTAAATTGACCAGGTTAATTAAATATTTAAACAATAATATTACTTAATTACTTAATTAATAAGAATATTAATTTAATCAATATATATTTAATTGGATTAAATGTTAATTGATTGAATTAAGTGGACTAAGTTGACTGGGTCAACATAACCCAATTAATTGTCCAATTTAGCCTAGAAGGCGTGTACTAGTGGGCTTTAAGTTGGAGAATTTATTTAATCCTCCAACACAAGCCAGAGAACACAATTGAAATCATCTACTAAAGTACAATATAGAGAAAACATTTTTCTCTCTTCCTAGTCCACTCAGTCTCACCTAGCCGCCATGGAGATTGGGGATGGAGATTTCCCGGAATCAATTCCGCCGCGTGATGATCTAGAGACGATATAATTGAACCGTTGGAGAAAATTGAAGATTCACAAAGATTAAAGATTGAATATGCGAAAAGGCAAGTTTTTCGTATTCATCTTTTTCATGTTTAAAATCGACGAATCACAAATTGATCTTGGTTTGGGAATTCGGATCTGTTTTTATTTTTCCGCTGCACATGCCGACAGGATTCCGAACAGTACTATCAGAGCCAAATTTGTTGCCTTCATTGATTTATTTGCGTGTTCTTCGTGTTTATTTGATATCGTGTTGAATGTGTAAATTATTGATTTAGAATCAATACCATGTGGATCGAAAAAAAATTTGTTGTTATTATGGAATATTTGATCGGATCAAAATCCTAATATATTATTAAATTTGAAAAATTGAACAAATCTAAATCTGAAGTTGTTATTCGGATTTGAAGTTTCTTTTTGGGCTGAATCTGAAATTCACAAATTCTGGAAAATTGGAATTGGAAAAACGATTTTGTGATTTCTGAAAATCAGAAAAGTTTAATCCAAATTTAAAAAATCTGGGTTGATTCACGAAATTGAAATCTAAAATCGATTTTTGATTTGGGAATTCTGAAATTGGTTTTTGATTGTGTTTCGAATCTGTTGTTGTTTTGCATATTGTGAATTTCTGAATCTGAAGTTGATGGGGCTGTTCTTCAAATCTGGGATTTGAAGAGTTGGTGGAATTTCTGGAAAATCGATTTGCCGATGAGAAACCTTGGCTTCTCGTACCGCGAAATTCGTCGGAGATGGAGTGGCGCTGGGCGCGGATTGTCACATCTTGTGTGGATTCGCGCTGGTAATCGTCGGATTTCACCATTATCGGGGTTGGTTAAGTATGGCATGAAGTTGTACTGGCGGAGGCGTTTGACGCCACAGAAAACATCACAAAAAGCTTCGCCAGAAGCTTCGCCTTGCGCTGGTGGTACCTGTGCTGCAAAAGTCGCCGGAGAAGAAGGCTGAAACAGCCGTGTTTTTCGGCTTCTTGCGCTGCAAATCGGGGCTAATAAATTGATCGTGAAATCATTGTTTTAGAGGTGCTCTGATAACAGATATGGCCGGAGATATGGTGGATTAAGGCGGCGGAGCTGGGCGCCATTGCCATGACCTGCCAAATCTTCGGGGGCGGCGTTAACGGCGGGTTGAAGTGAGGAAGAAGAAGAGCTATTGGGCCAGGGTTGTTTTGTATGTGTTAAATTATGTGTTGGGCTTGGTCCAATGCATAAATTAATTAATATGGAGTTGGGCTTGTGTGATACCCCTATTTTCGAGCCTTGTGGATCCTTTCATATTTATTCGAACGATCAAGAAGAGATTAATACATGGGAGAATTTATTCCAATCGTGATTTATTATGAAACCTAGGATTGGTTTCACTATTATCGTTCTTTAGGAATTGAAAATATTTGATTAAATGTGAAGTGTAATTTTTTTTTCCTACCAAAGTTCTAACATGCCAAGAGTTTAATTATAATGAGTAAAAGGGCATAATTATTAAATTATAACTAGGAAGGGGCTGAATCTTAATTAATATTTATATTGGGATTATGATAGAAGATAAAATATTGTAAGGGCTATGAGTAAAATAAAATAAAATAAACACAATTGCATTGGAGCCCTCACTACTCCTATATATACACCCCATCTTGCTCTCATTTCTTCTCTCATTCACTCAAGTATTACATGCTCCACAAAATCAGATTTTATCCCCATTTTCATCTCATTTTATCTACCAAAAACCGTTCAAGAAACCATTGAAAGAGAAAGGCTTAACCACAACATAGAAACCATTTCCCCAAAGCAATTTTAGCACAGAAATTTCCAGCACCGGCAGTGCTGGTATTCTCACGTTTTGAGGGACGAAATGATGTCCAAATTGGGAGCTCCTTATCTCAAAATCTTCACAAGAGGATAAGGAACAAGTATGTGGAGTCCGATTTTGTCAATTGAGTCCATATATTTCCAGAATCAGACATGCAAACTCTACATCAGGTGCCCGGTTTTCAACTGCAGCAACATGTCTCCACTTTTGTTTGCCAGAAACCATGCTTCTAGTGATTTGATCATGCATGCAATCCCACCATTGGAAACCTATGTTCGTGTAGATGATGTTACTGGTAAGTTTTAATGGTTTCGGTTATGTGGATAGTTCATAATTGTTAGTCAAAGAATCATTGCCACTACCCGGGTTTTTAACCCAGAATCTGCCTCTCATTTCGTTTCCCCTGAAATGCTACTTATGATGGTCCAATTCCTTATCCAAGACCACCTATAGAATCCTTTTTGAGTGTAGATTCGTTTACTTGAGTATTTCGTTGAATAACGCTTGGTTAAATGTCCATAAATTGCCAGGGAATTATCATTGCCACTGCCTAGTCTCCAATTTCAGAAATGTTCATTTGAATTGTTGCCCATAAAACATCATTACCCTATTTTTATTGTACATGCAATACCCCCATTAGATGGCCCTATAAGATTAGATGTTAATTACGGTTGGAATCACTCAAATCCATGGGCTAATGTGACCGGAAAGTGGAATGTTTGCAGGCTGCCAGGAAGTAATCAGAAATTGACAGTCTTGGTTGTTGACTTCAAAGACATGATTCACCAAATATTTGGCCACTCTTGGAGATGAGGTTTTTACACAGGTTAAGATAAGTTCATGGAGAATCTATGAGTAATAAGTTTTAGTGTTGGATGTGACATTAAAGGGATGAAAAAGTGGTAAGAGCAGAGACGCGCGATGTCGGTGGGGGTGCATGGTGGATCTAATTGAAGTAATGTTGTTCCCGATCAACAATGGAGTTTCGATATTCTGGACCCGACTTTAGTTTGCATCTTGACTACTGGGTAAACTTTGGGTAAGATGGCTTAGCTTAACCTTTGGTAATTCATGTGAGCAATCGAATCATATTGAATCGGTATTTCCTAGAGACTTGTATTCCGATCATACTATTGATTACATCCTTTTTTTTTGGAATAGGGGCTTGCTTTATGAGACATTGTGAGGAAACTTGGTTGGACAAGTTGGTAGTGTTGGAGATTGGGACGATCATGATTAGCTCGGAAGAGTAATGTGAGTTGCCTCTCAAAATTATAGTTATATGTCTTTCAAAACCGGAAGGAACACGTCGTGTATATATATATATATACTTTCGTCATGCTTTGAATACTTGACCTAAAAATGAGTTTCAACACTTTCAAATCAAATCAAGGACTCATTTTATATTCACCAATTCTTGGCACCAACTATTACCTGCATGGATGTTTCAAACACGTATCTTGCAAATGTAATTTTTCAGGCATGTTTTGTGAAAATGGATTCTAGGAAAACATTCTTTTAAGGAAATTCTGAAAAACTATTCGCTCGATTGAATCTTTCATCGTGAGCTAAAATGCTTCATTGCATCATTCGTGACATACGTGATTGCATACTTATTTCAGATGCATAAGTTTTACAAGAATGATTTCAACTAAACATCGATTTTATGATTTTCGTGAGATTACTCCATCATTGGTCTTGTATCGTGATCATTTGTCGTGATGGTGTTCTTGTGACGTGTTGCATCTGACGTGGTTGTGTTGGGCCCAAGGTCGGGCGATGGATAGGGCAGGGTTCGGCCGGTCAAGCATGGGCTTGCGGTCTTAAACAGTTCCCGCTATCCACGTCCAGATCCATGCACCTAGGACGGAGTGCTCTGAGGGTGCATGGGTCATTTATCGTGTGGCATACTCCGGATATGACCAAATCGGGCATCGCGAGCCTGCGTGGGGAGGTATAAGGTGATGGCTTTTAAGCCGCGTGTTCAGGGGTGATAAGGAAGAAGCAGCGGGACCCAAAGTGCTATGGGTAAATCATCGGACGCGATGGTATTTCTAACATGGCCCCCTACTGCTTAAGCGTGACGTGTACATGTTACTTAAACATGTCTTGTACGTGATACTTGCATTGAACTACATGCCTTTTTAAAATGCATGTTTTGAAACTTAAATATCATGCCACCAATTGTTCCAGCTTTATTATGAACGTAATTTTTTCCAAGCATGTTTTCAATGATATTTGACAAAACCGCATCGTGCATATACTAAGACCTTTGTCTCATACTAGTTATTGCTTAATTGTTACTATGATCACCAATTGCTTTCCTTATTTAGGATTTCAATGTATCAACAAAACAAAAACTATTATTGTTTTTCCCTCACTAATTTATCATTAGGGTCTAAAAACTATTTTAAGCAACTTGCACACAAACACTGGCACTCACTAAGCCTTTGCTTACGTATTTTATTTCATTCCTTCCTTCCAGCTGTAGGTAAGTTGAGCAATGAGACTAGTTTGGAGGATAACAGGAATAGACATAGACGATCCAAGAGGTAAAAAAATTGATAGTTTTAGTCAAGGATATTAAGTTACTTTATGATGCGGTTGGTAGTTTCAGGACTAGGACCCTAAGATATGTATGATAAAAAAAAAAATTGGGTCCATGTTTTGAATTAGAACTACAGCTACGATAGACTTATGTATTCAAGTTGGGTCTTTTATGACCAAATTTTGGGGCGTGACAGCTTGGGCTGCTCTAATTAATTAAACAAAAGCCCTAGCGTATTTTATTAATTAAAAGGGAGTTGGGCTTGGCCCACTCCAATTAATTAAAAAATTAGCCCAACCTATTTTAATTAGGAAATGTTGGGCTCGGCCAACTACGAGTTATTTAATTAGTAGCCCAACAGGAATTAATTCAATTAAATATTCGGCTTGGACCCAATTGAAATTGAATTATTAATTGGGTAAGATCCAAATCTAATTTTAACTTATTGGGTCAATCTTCTTCAAACCCTTTTTGCAAATTCAATTAAATTTAATATAAATTAAATTAATATTTAAATTATTAAACAAAATTAACTGGGATTTAGTTTTGTTGATATTTTGAATCTATTTAATTTACCCATCAAAATTAAGTAAGATTTAATTTTTAATTGATTAAGTGGGACTTAGTCAATGTTTCATAAGCCCATAGAAATTAAGTGGGACTTAATTTCACCTTGATTGAAATTAATTTAATCTTTCATTGAAATTGAGTAGGACTTAATTTCACTTAGATTAAAGTTGATTTAATCATTTTCATTAAAATTAAGTGTGACTTGACATCACACTGATTAAAATTAATTTAATCTTTTCATAGAAATTGAGTGAGACTTAATTTCACTAAGATGAAAATTGTTTTAATCATTTTTCATGAAAATTACGTGAGACTCGTTTTCACAATGATTGAAATCAGTTTAATCTTTTTTATAGAAATTAAGTCGAACTTAATTCCACTTAGATTAAAGTTGATTTAATCCTCCAATTGAAATTAAGTAAGAATTAATTTCAAATAGATTTAATATTGTTTTGATTAAATTAGTCTTAGTCTTCTAATGGAAATTAAATTGGATTTAATTCTATGAAGAATAAATTGGATTTAATCATGATATCAAAATTAAGTAAATTTAGTTTTGTTATTAACAAAATTAGATTTAATTGATTATGATATTGATTTTTCGATCACATAAAATTAAATTGGATTTAATTCACTTCGATTAAATAGGATTTAGTCTTCGTGATAGAATTAAATGAGATATAATTTTGTAATAATCAAATTGGATTTGATTAACAAAATAAATTAAATTTATTTTTATGCTCTTATCGCATGTGTGCTTTTATGGTTAAATGCTTGTTATATGTGATGAGATGCACATTTCACAAACTTGGATATATGTTTTATTATGCATGCTTAAAATATATATGTTGATTAGCCCATTGGCTTGGGCCGATCTAGATAGTCCATGAAACTATGTAATAGTAGAATTGCTAGGTTTTTCTATGCTTTATATGCATGTTAGCGCGGTAGGAGTTAATATGTTTTGTGAGACCTCGATTTTAAATTTTTAAAATTCTCCCAAATTAAATAATACCGAGTTAGTAAAGGATATGAGACATCCTCTCCCTCTACTAAGCTTAGTGAAATTAAAATTATAACCAATGTGTAATGGTTCCCAGTTATGGGGCATTCGGAAATAATTTAAAGTTTTGTTAAGTGCATGAGATGCCTTAGTGGAAGCATATTTCACCCCAGAAACCGGTTAGGTTTCAAGGTGAAATTCAAATGTTAGATTAAAGGAATTAGTGGGATGAACTCGGGTAATTAATGGGCTTAGAAATCGGTTAGGTTGCGGCTTTGTGAATTATGGGGAGAGGTATTGAATCATTTCTTGGATAAATTGGTGTATGACACCCCTTTGAATAATCAGTGGGCTAGAAATCGGTTAGATTGCAACCCACTGAATTATTTGAAGAACTCAATACTCCTACGAAATCTATCTAACAAAATTTTCGAAAATTGCAGTGGGAGTGCTATGTTTCGAAAAATGTTGTGGGAGCCAAGTAAAATTAAAGTCCTAGTTTTACTTGTGTACAATATAAACATCCTAATTGAATCTTGTTTATTTTCTGCTTTTATCTGATATCTCTCTTAAAAATTAACCCGTTTAATATGATGCTTGAAAATTTTGTCTATACTGGTCTAACCAAATCAACAGACTTAGAAACTTGAAGAAGGTCCTCAGTTCAGAGTCGTTGATTTGTATGCTTGAAGCAAACATTACTCAAGTCTAAGAATGGGACGATGAGTAGGGCTTAAATGTGAGGCGCACTAGACATCGAACCATGTGTTTTGGAAACAACTGTTCAATGACCGATTTTCTCAAGTTTTTGTATTCTACATTCTAGAGCTAGTGCTCATGATTGAAGAATTGGAAAGAAGTACAAAAGCTAGAGAAACAAGAGGTGATCAATATTGGAACCGGACATGGTGTCGGGTGTATCCAAATATAATCCACCTCTGTTCTTTTATAATTCTGAACAAGTTTGGATGATTGATTAGTTTAGCAAATGGTACTAAGAACGTTATCATTTTCTGACATGGTTAAGAAATGGTACTTCGTTAAGTTTGGTAATAACTTTCATGGCATTTATTTTGGAAATAAGTGTTGGAACAATACATCCTTGCTAAAATTGTTAACACAGTTTGAATGTTCAGAATTAGTATACTGTGAACACATAAGATAGAGAACGTAGCATGATAGAAACAAACTAGAGGAATTGTTTATCACATAAGATTAGGTTAGGTCATGCCTTACGAGCATAAGATTCATTAGTTAGGAGAAACGTGGGTGTACAAGCCCATTGGGATTAGATCCCTATCCAAACTTAAGAATCTTATCTCATAGGCAAGATGACCAAATCCCCTTCACAGGGAACATATTAAAGGACGACTCAAGTTCTAAAGTTTGTGCGTGCTGACGTCTATGGTTGAATACATGGTATCATATTAAGATTCTACAATTGGATTGTAAGGTCAAGGATATGATTTCCTAATTTGACCCGTTCCTAAAAGAACGTAACATAGCTTCGCAGTTGACACTTCCAGCGACTCTACAAATGAATAGGGTAGTAGTATGCAAGAATGAGACATTGTTGGACATGACTCATTCTATGCTAAACTATATAGAATTACCCAATTCATAGTGAGTCTTGCGCTACTCATAGTTTCATCTTGAATAGATGTCCCTCCAAATTCATTCCTATGGCACCGTATCAGATGTGCCAGTGGAAGACTGATCTTAAACACGTGATGGTGTGGGAATTCCCAACCTACGTAGAAAAGATAAAGGTAAGGAATCTGGAGGCTTGGTCCTTAAAAGGACGGTTTGTTAGTTATCCTGATGATTCAGTGGGAGAACTCTTTTTACCTAAATGATGATCAGGGAATCATTATGGCCTTAGAGGTCTGTTTACTCGAAGATAAGATAGTTCGAGAAATTGAAGAAGGTGGAAAGATTATTTTAAAAGAATAAACCAAAAACATCTTAGGAAACTACTATTCAAGGAACCAAACTAAGCCCATTAAAAACACAACCACCAACGATTGATATAGAAGAGTCTCTTAGCCGTCGGAGAGAAGTGGTTATCTGCTACAAAGAAAGCATAGGATGAATAATGTAGCAGAGGAGAACCAAGGATACAATCCCTCTACCATGACAAATCGATGGTTGATTTGGACTCTACGAGAAGGTGTCAAGGTTATGAAAGTGAAGATGGATTAGATGTCTTTGAATCAATCCTAGACTCTAGTAGATCGCCCTAAGAGTTTTGTACTCGTCAGGGGCGAGTACATCTACAAGGGAAAGATTGATTCGAATGGCAAGGCCAGGCTGATGGCAAAAGTGTGTAGTCAAAATAAGGGCGTTGACTATGAGGATGCCCCTTTGCCAAGACTACAATAAAATCCATTAGAATCTTACATTTGATAACAACACACAATATTATAAAACATTTGGCACGTGGATGTGAAGACTCGTTCATAAGTGGATACGTCTAGAAGGACACCCATTTCGAACAGCCCAAGGGTTTCACATTTGAGGTCGATTCTTATAAGGTCTACATGCTGTATGAATCCATTTATGGATTTAAGAGGACCTCTCGTAGTTAGAATCTTCAGATTGATGACATAATTTAGAATTATGATATCATCTAAACAAAGAGAGACCATCTGTGTGCAATAAAGTCAGTGGGAGAGAGATATCATTTCTGGTGCTATATGTAGAGAATCTCCACTTATGAGAAATGATGAGGCTCGTTGACCATGTCAACATATAAACATCGAGCATGTTCTCCATGAAAGACTTGGGAGAAGCCATCTTTATCCTTATAATTTGCATCTATGAAAATAGAGTGAATAGGATAATGGGCCCCTCCTATGCCTTTTGCTTAGAATAAATCCTAAAGCAATTTAGGAAGAAGATCTAAGAAAGGTCTCTTGCCTAGAGAGGAATATCAATGGGTAGACATAATATATATATCAGGAAGTACTTGAGAAGAACTTAGGATATCCTCTTCATCAATGCCCATGGAGAAATGACAGTGGAAGTTTTACACTTACTCAGACCTTGAGTCTGACAAAGAAAATTAAAATTCCACTTTGGATTAATATTCACCCTCAATTGTGTAGTAGTAACTTGGAAAGGTTCCAAGAAAAATACTCCACTACCGAAATGAATATGAAATTGCCTTGGAGCCTTGGAGGCTATCGAAGGAAGTTGTTTGGATCTGAAGTTCATTGTAGAACTTCTATTGGTCCCTAGCACAAAGCTTGCATTGTCACTTTACTGTGATGAAATGAAGTTCATGCGTATGAAAGGAACCTAGGTCTCACAAATCCAGACAAATGATGAGAGATACAACATCTCTTGAGAGATCGTTGGAAAGGGCGATGTAGCCTTGTAGAAAATAAGCTCAACTGATTAATGGCTGACCCACTCACTGGGCCATTATCACAGGCGGTGCTAGAGCGACATCTTTTAGAAGATGGGTATTTAGTTCCATATCGATTGGCATTGAGTGCAAGTAGGAGATTGTTGGGAATGTGCCCTCGATGCCAACGACAAGTTAGAATATAAGGCACGAGCTTATATTGTTCAACCTCTAAATAATATAAAGGCAATGGTATGTTGTTCGTATAATTCTTGATGGCATCTATAAAGTCTTAAATGAACAACTAGTCCATGTGCGTTAAGGCAAACCTTCGCATTCCTTATAGTAGTTAAGGAGATGGGCACTGGAAGGGTTTGATACTTGATCACTTAAATGGTTCGCAAGTCGGAGAATCTCAATTGGGCATTGAGATTCGTATGAACTTGTATGACACATGCTCTAACAAAGGAGTGCCAGTCGTACACTATGGGATAGTGGAAGTGTGTGTCATACATACATTGATGGGATTAGTGTATTGAAACACGACTTATAGTAGTCCGATCACATTGGTTTTTATTCAGTGACTGTTAATGATTGGACTACTAATTATGAAGGTATGCGTGAGCCTTAGACTTGAGGAGTTATGGTCACAATGTGTTTGTGACGTTGGATTTTGTCACTAGAGTAGTGAGGCCCAATTCACCCGTTAAAAGGTGGGGTCGACCTCGAAATGCGTTCTAATGGGCAAGTAACATGTGAGGTGATTGCCAAGAGGGAATTCACTGTCTGGAAAGTAAACGAGAAGTATCCTATGTGATCATAGGTAAATGAGATTGAAAGTCTCTGGCCAGAGCTGATGAACTAACTCGTGTTCGATAATCTCATATTACTATGATTCTTAAGCATAGCATCGAGTCCTATGAGTTTGACATAATTCATTACTCTCACTCGATCGAGATATGTCATTGAAAAGCTTATACTCATATGGTATTCATAATCTAGAGGTTCGTAATGACATAGTCAATTCGTACTCGATTGGGCTACGATGTGGGGCCACGGTGCTGGCTACGTGTCACCCACATCCTTTGGTATCCTTCCATTGCCAATTGAGACGAACCTAGAGAGTTACACTAAAGGAATAGACAGGGAAGTCAAGTCTTGTATTCGGAGCGTGTTTTGATAATTTGTTCTCAGGAAAGACGAATTAATTAATTGGACAAATTAATTTAATTGGTTGTCTAATTGGATTAAACAATGGTAAATTATATTAATTTGTTTGAATATTTAAATTGACCAGGTTAATTGAATATTTAAACTATAATATTAGTTCATTAATTAATTAATTAATAAGAATATTGATTTAATCAATACATATTTAATTGGATTAAATGTTAATTGATTAAATTAATTGGACTAAGTTGACTGGGTCAACGTAGCCCAATTAATTGTCCAATTAGGCCTAGAAGGAGTGTATTAGTGGGCTTTAAGTTGGAGGATTTATTTAATCCTCTAACGCAAGCTAGAGAACACAGTTGAAAACATAACGTGAAATCCTCCACCAAAGTACAATACAGAGAAAATGTTTTTCTCTCTTCCCTGTCCACTTAGTCTAACCTAGCCGCCATGGAGATTTCCCGGAGTTAATTCCGCCGCGTGATGATCTAGAGACGGTACAATTGAACCATTGGATAAGATTGAAGATTCACGAACATTAAAGATTGAATACGTGAAAAGATTTGTTTTTCGTATTCATCTGTTTCATGTTTAAAATTAACGAAAGCCACGAATTGATCTTGGTTTGGGAATTCGGATTTGTTTTTATTTTTTCGCTGCGCATGCCGACAGGATTCCCTACAGATTTAGAGTTCAAAGTCTGCTTATGTCCAATTAGTAACACCAGAAATTCAGGAATGTAAAAAAATGGAGTATTTACGCGCTGCGTGAGAGACAGGTGCTTGCATGTGTCCAACGAACAAATCTCAAGAAATCTCTTTAAACAGTACCCTTCAGCAAAACCCTAAATACACACGTACATGCACAAGAAAAGGTTTAAATTTTTTTCAAAATATTTGCGAGAAAAGCTTATAAACTCCATAGCCAAAATCCTTCAAACTTTTCATATACATTCCAAAGACAGTCACCGATAACTCAAACATCTTCATAGAAGAACCCTACACTCTTATTGAGATATCCCAAGTTGTTTGAACTTCCTAAAATCAAATAAACCCGTGATAAAAACCCTCAACCTCTTTAATCTGAGTGAGAAAGTTGCTGATCTACAAGCAGCATTTCTGTGTGAGAGAAACTTGTTGAAGAAGATCTTCGTTGGAGCTGAAGTCTGTGTGATCAAGAAGCTCAAGATCGTCTTCCCTTTCCTCTATTTTGTAGAAGCCTCTATGTGATCCTTCGATAATCAACTTAGTTGAATTTCTACGAGTGTAAAGGAGAAGAAGGACGTAGCTGGGATTACATCGGCCAGTGAACCTTACATATCTTGTGTTATTTACTGTTTTATTGCTTTACTTTATTTTTCATCATATCCTTAAAAGGCTTTAAAACGATTAAGCAACTATTTGGTTCAAGAGAACGCTCAGCTTAAAAATCATTTTCACTGTGCTAACCCTAATTAAGCGATTGAATCATTATCCTACTTTGGTAACTGCATAAATCACTAAGCCTAAGTTATCTTATCTTTAGCGCCTGACCTAGCGCTTTGCTTACCAAGTGTTCAAAATCTTAAAAAGTGATACTAAATTTTGAAAGTCGAAAAAGATTTAAGGGTCTATTCACCCCCCCTTCCCCATTTATAGACCCTTTCGTATGCCACTAGGGACCATAAAGTGGTATAGAGCGGTTGAAGTAGAAACCTAAGCGTTTCCGAGCGTAACTGCTTGTTTAGATCCAATTTTTTTTTTTAAAAAAACTTAGTCACTTTATTTTTTTGAAAAATCTCATATCATGGCTTTTAACAAAATGCCAAAGTTGATTGAGTCAAACTATGACTCATGGAAACTTAGAGCATTCACTTATTTATGAGATGTGTGATATAATTACAAATGGTCCCATTCAAATCATGAAAGTTTTAACTCGAGCCCCTGGAGCGGCTCCAGATGGTTATGCCGAGAAGTCAAATTTGGAATGGACTCCAAAAGATCGTAAAAGAGCTAACTTGGATAATGTTGGACGAAGCGCTCTTTACTCATCATTGATAGATAATGAAGGATTGTTCAACAAAATTAAACTATGTAAGACTTCAAAAGAAATTTGGGATATGTTGGCCTCTGTGTGTGAAGGATCTGCATAGATGAGGGAGAACAAGCTCTCCATAGTCATGCAAAGATTTGAGCATTTTAAGATGCAACCCAATGAGACGCTAGATCAATTGAATGCGAGGTTTACTTCGCTTATCACAGAGTTAGTGTCATTGGATAAAGAGTTGACCAACAAGGAATTGGTCAATAAGATTTTTAGAAGTCTTCCAAGAAAGTATTTGATAAAGACTGTAGCAATGAGGGAATCACAAATGTTGGATATTATAACTCCAGAGTATGTGTTTTCGGAGCTAAGGGCTTTTCAATTAAAATTGGGTAAATTCAGTGACACATCGACTTCAGGGACTGAATCAGGAGCTTTAATAGACACTACCAAAAATAAGGGAAAAGCAGTCAGTGAGGTAAACGTGACAGAATCAAACGAGAAAAACGAAATGGCTTTATTAGTCAAGAAATTCAAAAAAATTCTAAGATATAAAAAGATAAATCCTATTGGGCAGACCTCATTTCAAACCCCTACCCCTGCACCAGCGCCTCCCTATCAAGCGCCAGTGTATTCTGCCCCTCAACCTCTAGCGCCAGTTCAATATCTAGTGCCTCTATCTCCAAATCAAACTCTCTCAATGCCAATAGTTTTCAAAAGGTTAACAACTGAACAAAAAATGAAAACTTATCTTTGTTACAACTTCAAGAAACCAGGGCACTACTAGGTAAATTGCTCTTATCCAAATGTATCTAAGCCCACAAGGTAAGATTATGCAGATAGAAACCAATTTAGGAGCAACCTTCGCCAACAAGGTTTGCTAGCGGAATCTAAACCATTCTCCGCACTTGAAGAGGATTTGGAATCTTTAGATGAAAGCAGCGACGATGAGCCATCTAGTGACTCAGCGCTAATATATTTCATGGCGAGAGATGAAGAAGCGTCTGATGACTCGCTATGTGAGGTATCCACTGAATTATCTCATCCTCTTTCTTATGAAGAATTACTTGACAAAGTTAATGAATATTATAAAGATTGTCAAGGTGACGCCAGACTATATCACACTGATGAGATCTCAGTGATTAAAAGTGATAATGTGATGCTCAAAGCCGAGTCGCTAGTTCAACAACAATGCATTGAGAAGAACAAATCGCTTCAAGCAGAAATCGCTCGGTTGAAAAGTGATCTTGATATGGTAGTCAAGAGAGAAGCTGAATTGATCGCTAAACTTGCCAAATCAAAACATCTCATCTCATCATTATCAAAAGCGTCAAGAAAGTTGGATAATGTGAATGAAGTAACCAAATTTTTTTGTGAAAAGACCGGTTTAGGTTGTGATAAATTTTGTCATAAATCAAAAGCGTCTAAGGTTACGACAACCAACAAATGAAAATGTGTAGCCTTTGTTGAGAAGAGTTTAAACAGTCAAACGCTGAATGAACTAAGAGACAATGGTAATAGACCAAATGAGAAGACGAAAGTGAATGGTTCAAAAAAGAAGGTCTATCCAAATTCTCAAAAGGCTAAGGAGAAACCTTCTACAAGTGAATCAAACTCTAAGCATCAATCGCCAAAAGTGACTCCTAAGCCAGTGCCGAGGAAATACCAGCGTCAATATTCTCCGAGATCTAGATCATATTATTGATACTATGATGATTATGATTATGATAATGACTATGATTATTATTATGATCAAGGATATTACTATACATCTAAGAGCACACACAACACAAACCGAAACGCGAAAAAGCAAGTCCTCCCGTAATGAAGACAAGGCAAAATATGTGTTCCGAAAGTTTTAACTCAGACTAACGCTACTAATGTTGAAGGACCCAAGTCAAAATGAGTACCTAAAAAGAATTAGACTACCCTTTAAATGCAGGTACCTAGAGCTAACACCGATACATCAATTTGGTACATCAAGAGTGGGTCGTCAAGGCACATGACAAGCTCAAAGGATCTCTTGATCAATTATCGTGCAACCAATCGTCCTCAAGTTATATTCGGTGAGAAATCCAAAGTTAAAACCAAAGGTATAGGTATCATGCATAAGGGGAACGTCATGATAAGTGAGTATATAATGTTGAGGGTCTTAAGCATAATCTATTGAGCATTAGTCAATTTTGTGATAAAGGCTTTGAAATTAAATTTTCTAGTGACTTTTGCTATATTAACGATGCTAAGATTAAATCTACTAAATTGAAAGGAAAAAGAACACATAATGTTTATTTAGTAGATTGGGGTTCAACAATAGATAACAACCCTACATGCTTTGTTGCTAAAAGTCAAAATGAATTAAGTTAGTTATGGCATAGAAAAATGAACCACCTTAACTTTAAGGCAATCTCTCAGTTAATATCACTAAATCTTGTAGAGGGATTACCTAAGGGTTCCTTTCAGAAAAATCATTTATGTGATGCATGTCAAATGGGTAAACAAGTCAAATCATCTTTTAAGAAGAAACCTCATTTATCCATTTCTAGAATTCTTGAACTATTGCATTTAATTTTGTTTGGTCCTATTCAAATCATGAGTGTTATGGGTAAAACGTATTGGCTAGTGATAGTTGATGATTTCTCACGCTATATATGGGTAGAATTCTTAGCGTCCAAAGATGAAACTAATGTCAAGCTCACAACGCTAATTCCTCAATTACAAACTTCATAAGATCTAAAGGTGACAAGAATTAGAAGCGATAGAGGAACGGAATTTACTAATCATATTGTTGAGAAGTTTTGTACAAATTTTGGAATACTTCATGAGTATTCTGCGCCTAGAACACCTCAACAAAATGGAGCTGCTAAGAGACGGAACAGAACGCTTAAAGAAGCCGCTAGGACAATGTTAGCGAAGTCCAAGCTGCCTCAAAGGTTTTGGGCTGAAGCAATCAATACAACTTGCTACACTCAGAACCGGTGTATGATCAACAAGCAACATGAAAAGACTCCATATGAGTTGTGGAAGAACATAAGCCTAACATTTCATATTTTTATGTATTTGGTTCAAAATGTTTAATTCATAACAATGGATCCCGCAATCTAAAAAAATTTGATCCTAAAGCGTATGAGGGAATTTTTCTAGGCTATGCCAAAAATGGAAAGAGTTTTTGCATCCTAAAAAAGATGAAATCGAAGGTTGAAGAATCCATTCATGTTGTGTTTGATGATGCTAACCAAGAACCGAGTAAGGTTAATATTGATAATGTAGGAGTTGAAGTTCTTACCCAACAAGCTTCACAAATCAATCTTGGTGATGATAGTGATGATGAGAATGAAGAGATCTTTGTGACCAATCCTAAGGTTACTCGTGAGGTTATCAATGATGATATTGCAAGAAACGCTAATGATCACGAAGAAAATGATCATCAAGAGCAAATTGGAACTGTGAATAATGAAGCGACTACGCAAGAGACAAATAAGGGTCAAGCGATTGATAATCAAGAGTCTCTCAACCCGTTCTAACCAGATCGAAAATGGCCTAGAGATCATCCACCAGAATTAGTAATTGGAGATATTAGAGCATCTGTAAGAACTAGGGCCGCTACAGTTAATGAGTCTATGTTCTCAAGTTTCCTATCTCAAATAGAGCTAAAGAAAATGGATGAAGTGCTTAATGATTCAAGTTGGGTAGAAGTTATGCAAGAGGAGCTTAACCAATTTGAGCGTAGTAAGGTTTGGACACTAGTACCAAGACAAACTCACCAAGAAGTTATTGGGACTAGATGTGTTTTCAGAAACAAAATGGACAAAGACGGTATTGATATAAGATACAAAGCTAAATTAGTCGCTCAGGGTTATTGTTAAGTAGAGGGTATTCACTTTGATGAAACTTATGCCCCAGTAGCCCATCTTGAAGCGATTCAGATATTGTTAGCGTTTTCCGCATTCAACAAGTTCACATTGTATCAAATGGACGTGAAGAGTGCTTTCCTGAATGGTAAACTCCAAATTTGATACAATTCTTGAAACTGTATGGTCATTTGATACAAAAGTATGGTCTACAAATTTGATAAGGCACTCTATAGCCATAAACAAGCACTAAGAGCATGGTATGACACTTTCTCTATCTTCCTTATAGGTAAAGGCTTTTCAAAAGGCAGTGTTGACACATAGTTATTTAAAATTACCCATAATGAATATATTCTCTTAGTCCAAATATATGTTGATGATATTATTTTCGGATCTACTAATAAGCGATTGTGTGAGAAATTTTTGAAACTGATGCAAGATCAATCTAAAATGAGCAAGATGGGTGAATTAACTTTCTTCTTAAGACTACAAGTTAAACAACTCCCTAATGGCATATTTATAAACCAAACTAAATATACAAGAGATATGATTAAGAAATTTGGTATGAAAAATGCATCATCTTAAAAAATTCCAATGAGCCAAATGCGTAAGTTAGATAAAGATGAAAGTCAGAAGAAAATTGATATCACTAACTATAGAGGCATCATTGGATCACTTCTTTATCTTACCGCTAGTAGACCTGATATTATGTTTTTGGTATGCATGTGTGCACGCTTTCAAGCTGATCCTAGAGAGTCACACGTAAGTGCTTTCAAGAAAATCTTTAATTACCTAAAAGGCACACAAAATGTGGGCTTTTGGTATCCAAGGGACTCTCCTTTTGAACTAATTGGTTACTCAGATGCAGATTTTGCAGGATTCAAAATAGATCGTAAAAGTACTAGTGGTACATGTCAATTTCTAGGAGATAGATTGGTTTTGTGGCATAGTAAGAAACAACAATCCATAGCGACTTCTATCGCTGAAGCCGAGTATGTAGCCGCTGGAAGCTGTTGTGCACAAATCCTTTGGATAAAGCAACAACTTAAAGATTATGGAATCCTCTTAGGTCCTACCCCAATTTATTGTGATAACCAAAGTGCTTTAGCTATGACCCAAAAACCAGTACTTCATTATAGAACTAAACAATTGACACTCGCTATCATTTCTTGCTCGACCATGTTTAAAAGAAAGATATCCATGCATTTCATTGGAACTGACAAACAGTTGGCAAATATCTTCACAAAAGCACTCAACGAACAACATTTTCTCACTTTGAGAAGTGAATTAGGTATGATTGATTTAAACGCTTAATCATGAAGCATCATACTTTTATAAGCATATAATTTAGGGGGAATCCACTTTATTATAATGTCTAAAGCGGTTTTCAAAATGGAAATGAGTTATCAGCTTTAGGGAGAACTTTAAACTTGTACTTATTCCAAATAGTATGCGACTATGATCAGAAATAAATTTAAAAATTTTATACATTGATCATTAGCATTTACTTTTATGCATGACAATTTGATCGCTAATAAAATAAAAAGTATTATTTTTAAATAGCGATTAAATGTTCTTTATTAAGACAAGACTTTAGCGTCAAGTATATTCCCACTTTAATGCTAAGGATCTTTCTCTGGAAAACATGCATTGTTTTCATTGCTAAGGTAGCGTGTGGATAAGTCCAAAAGATAAGATTTAACAATTGCCCACGCGCTCCTATCACATCAAACTGACAGTTAATGACACCTATCTCAAATAGACGGTTCAGTATTTGTACTGCCTGGGTACTTGTCAGTGTGCCAACAGGCGCGTACAATTCCACCGAAAAATTTTCAAAATCTTAAACATTTTTGAAAAAGTAACTGCGAACTCCAAAATTCTTTATTTACAGCAGTTAACCTAATTTATCACCTCCTTTACATCCATCTTTATGGTTAAATGGCTCAGATTCAATGTTTTTCATTTTGATTAACTGCATTCACACGTGGCATCTATCAAAGCAATCGAGGAGTTACTTTTTGCCATCTATTTAAACCCTTCAAATTTTTACAGAAAAACTTTATTACTTTCATACTTTCTTTGCTGTAAAAATTACTCTCTAAGGTAAAAAGCTTTCTTCTTCCTTCTATAAGGCTTATCTTTTCATCAATGGCGCCAACAAAGTCTTCCACATCTGCTGCTAGAAAATCTTCCAAAACAATGGGTTTTAATGCAGGTTTCCTACTTAACTGGGAATACCTGTTTGACAATCAAAACTTTCCGATGAGACAAATCCTTCCTCTCATTGAAGAATCCATTTTGAGAACCCTTCTCACCTCTCATTCTGTCATTCATGAGGACGAATTTTAGTTTTTCTTTGAGAATGCCGTCATTTCAGACGATGGCAACTTAATTTCTTGTTCGTTTCCGTCTGTTGAAACCCCATTTGTGCTCTCTTCATAATTGCCTGCTGATTTACTGAAACTACCTGCTGATGGGTGTGAAGTTGAAGAAGTAGCCATGGGAGCCTCTACCAAGGTCTAGGAACAAGTTCGTCGTGATGAAGTTGATGTTGCTTGCAAGTCAAATTTAAAAAAAGAATGATATGAAAGGCGAATATGTCATTCTGGCGGATATTTGTGCAAAGATGATTGAGTGCCGGAAAGGATTGTTTGATAAAGTTTCCATCATTTAGTACAAGATGATGATCGCTGTTTTGACCAAGCTGAAGGTTAACAGGCCTTTGTACATTTTTAATTGCTTTAAAACAGCGATGCAAAAGTCGGTGAATCCCAAGCCTTATGGGATTTTGATTAGTTTTATTTTAAGTGCTTGTGGATATGTTACTTCCCAAGGATCCAAAGTGCCAGCGACCAAATTTTATGGGAAGAAGATGATCAACGGGTTGCTCAACCTCAAAAGAGTGGGTTGTGCAGTGGTTCCCAAGGACTAGCCCAAGCGACTCCTTGCTGAAGGCAAAGTTCGTGGTGATGATGAGAAGCAAGCAACTTCCTCATCAGATGAGCCAGAAGAAGTTGTGGTCAAGAGACCAAAGAGAAAGACTGCATTGAAGATTGCTGAGCCCTCCAAGCTAGTGATGAACAAAAAAAGGAGACCAAGAAGAAAAAGAAGTCTCCCTCCCCTCCTTCGAAAACCCCTTCTTCTCCTGCAGAAACTACCATATCGCCAGAGACAGAAGAACAAGAACAAGAACAACAAGAACAAGAACAAGAACAAGAACAAGAAGAACAAGAAGAAGAAGTGTTGCTTGTACGAAAGCGCACGCCGTGGTCTACTCCTAAAGGATCAACAAGCGCTCCTGCAGAACCAACACTTGGGGAGCCTGCAAGTGCCCTTCTTCCCACTCTTTCTGAACCTGTTGCAGAGCCTGTCGCTAATCCTCTTTCGCAGAATTTGGCTAGCGATCAGGGTAACTACTTGTGCTAAACAATGTACATTATCCTTTCCTTGTTGTTTTCTTTGTTAACGCTAGGATAAAATTTCTTTCAGCTCATAGGGAATATAACATTCAGTATGTTTTGAATACATTAGATGCGTGTAATATTCCAGTTCGTGTTGATCCCCTCACCTCTTTACCCATTCAAGATGATGTATGAAGAAGTTCCAGAGCCTGAGGCTATGCAAACTGATGTTTCTAAAGATCAAGCGATTGATATAGTCAAAGATAGTCCTCAGAGTAAAAGTTTCTGTATTTTATATCTCAAATCTCTACTTAGTAGAAATTTTTTCTTTGTCTCTCAAATGCTAGCATGTGTCAGCTCAAAGTGTACCAGACGCTGATGCACCTCCACCTCCAGAGGTGACTATAGAGTTGGATGTTGACTTGTCAACAATTGTGGAAATCGCCAAAGAAGTAGAAATAGTCCTTCCGGACACTGAGATCTCTCCATCCAGGGAAGCGACTTTGGATATTGAGTGGTCGATAGAAGTGGCCCCGATTGTCCCCACACCAATTGGTCCTCTTCCTCCAGCGGTTAATTTCTTTCCAAGAGGCCATGATGAAGATCTTGAATTCTACTATGCTTGGAGAGAAAAGACGCTTAGAAAGTTGATTGATGTGGAGCTTAAATTTCAGACAACTCTCCACAATCCTGCGCTCTCAGATGCTCAAAATTAATTTATTTTTGAGAAGCTTGCCACAATTGGCCTCAAGTCCAAAATGGAGATCATTGCTCGTCTTGAGTATCTTGAGACTCCTCTCAAAGATTTAGCAGAGTTTGAAAGAAAACCCTTTCAGGAAATGGGCCGCAGTTTTGAACGCAACTATCCATTCTGCCACACTCATGTTCAGATTCAGCATCCTCAAATGAGCGATTGGGAGAAGAACCCCGACGAAGAACAGCTGAATAAAATGGGTTATTCTGCCCTACCAAAGATCGTCCATTTAGCCGCCAACAAGTCTTCACCAAAACCCTTGAGCTTATGGAAAGGAAAGGGTGCTATGTTCCAAGAACACCCCAATCCAATCAATTTCTGGGTTGAAGATAAAGCCCGAGAATTTCTTACCAGAGTGTGGGCCGATAGCTTTAAAGTTGAGAAAGAATGATTCAAGAAGTTACTCGAGGCTAAGAAAGACAAAGAGTTGGCTGAGGATTTTGTACTTCACTTCCATACAATTGAGGAGATGATCAACTATCCCTTTCTCTTCAATTTTGGAATCGAGTACCAAAGTAGAGGATACGCCTTGTTTTTGCTGCAGAGGCGTGAGTCGCTAGTGGGACCAGTGAATGCCTCGCCATATTTCAGAAGAGGCATGGAAAGTTTCATCAGACATCATCTTACTCAGATCAGTCAGGGAGAACGCTATGTCTTTCATCCACAACAGAATTTTGCTCAGCGTGTCCAGGTAGATCTGAATGAAGACGCTTCCACCAGCAAGTGTGATGCCTTTCTGAGCCCTAGTGAAGCACATATGCACTTGACAAATGACCATGCAGAGTTTCACATAGACAGAAGAGCGATTGTTGATAATGCTCAATCACTGGATATCACTTTCAATCATATCATTGGTTTTAGTGACATCCGTGGTTACAATCTTCATCATGTCCTGTTTTGTGAAAAGAATATCCGAGTGGCCAAGTTCATTTCTCTTATTAGGCCAGTGGATCAGGCGTTAGCTCAAGCGCTGATGCCTTTGTTTATGGGCTTCATAAATTTGTACACATATGAAGTAGAGATCCCGAAAGACGCTGATCTAGCGTTCAGTTCTGAAAAGTGCGAAGACGCTTTATTTTTTATTCCGAGAACTTTCTACCAGAGTCCAAGGCATGTTTTAGAAGCGATTGGCCCAGTTTGGGTCATCCCTATGAAAAGACAAGTTTTGGTGGATATCACAGAGTTAGAAGTGGATCCGGATCTTACTGTTGAGAATGTTCAGACTTTATACGCAGATATTCAGATGGCAGTAGTCCCCAACGCTCCAGTACTTGACACGCCACTTGTTGATGCAGTTGCACAAATTGAGGTTGCAACTCAATCTTTTGACTTAGCAATTCAGGAAGCACAAGACGAGATTGCTGAAGATCCAGAGGAACCTTTCATCAGAGATAAATCAAAAGTAAAGGCAGCAGTTTCAAGCTCATATGGATCCATCCCTTGAGCGTCCTTCTTCTTCCTCGGACTTAGATTCAGATAGTGATTCAAAGGTAAAGGACTTTAGAAAAGCAGTTAGGAACTCACTCTACAACATTGAGGTTTCCTGTTCAAAGATGATAGCCAACGATGAGATGCACATCAGGCTTGCCTCGAATATAAGAAGTCGTGGTAAATAAAATGTTGTGACAAAGAGTACTGAATCAGTACTAGATCGCATGGTCCCTGAAATCACCGGCCTATCTGAAGAGTTCAATAGTTCTCTTGCTCAGAATGCTTCAGTCGATATTGAAAGGCATAATACTTCTAATTCCGCAAGCCAAAGTATTGCTGAACAAGTCGCTTTACTAGTTGATGAAGTTAAATTACTCCGGGGAGATATCACTGAGCTGAGATCTTCCCTTGATGAAGTCAAGAAGGGGGAAGAAAAAGAAAATCCAAAAGGCCAGAAAGCCAAAGGAAAAGCCTCGGCGGAGCCAATGTCCAAAACCGATAACAAAAATTGGCGCTCCATGATTGAAGAGATTGCAAGCTGGAAAAAGATGCTCACAAAGAAGCGAAAGACAAGATACTTCAGAGGCAGGCATAGGCTTTCTGATGTGGATGTTGAATTTCTTGAAGGCATGGTTTTCATCCTTACGATGAACCCTTGCAGAAACCTCTTAACTGGAAACCTTCCAATGATCGAGTCCAAGATCTCTACCATGATCTTATCCAGACGCTTGGAATTCCTCTAAGAGATTGGGTGAAAAGTTTGTTAGAGCTCAACTAAAGCGCTAAAGAAAGATGTGAGGACTACAATGAGGTCTATCATACAACAATGATAGACATTGATCGAGTTCTCTTAGATCTACCAAATGAGATCCCAGGAGGAGATGTCTAAAAAGCGACAGAGAAGATGATTACTTATTTTTCTTTATTTTCTTGTATCTTTTGTTGCTTTTTTTTTTTTTGGGTGTAATCATGCATGCTTCAATTTATCATATGAACGAATGATTAAACGCTGAAACATCTTGTTCAAATTAATCTAACATTAGCTAACTCAACTAACTTTCCAACGCTAACTTATATCTTTTGGTTTTTCTTCAAAAATCTTAAACTATAAAAGAGTTAAAAGTGTTAAGGTCTTGACATCATCAAAAAGGGGGAAATTGTTTAGAAATTTCATGTTAGATGTTTTGACGATGACAAGAAATAAGATTCTATGTTAGACCCCAAAAGAATGTAAGTTTATACTTTCATAGAATAATTGTATAAGCGTTTGAAAGTATTATTATTTTGTTAGGATTGTAATTTTTATCTTTGTAGATTTTAGACTAAGTATTAGATACCGAGTCACTGATAGAATTCTAGATGAGTCTGTCAGAGATGAAGTTGAAGATCAGAGTCTGAAATCAAGTGAAGATGAAGATTTGTCTTAAGCGTCTGGCAAACACTAAAGGACTGTTTCAGGAATATTGAATCAAGCACTCAAATTACTCAAGCGATCAAGGATCAGATTCACCTGAAATAAATTCTGAAGTCATGATAGACTTAAATGCAATCATCAACGGACATTTATTTCCAATGGGAAATAAATTCAAAACGCATTAAATGCTTGATAAGTGCATTAAATGTGATTAGGCATTATGACTTTTGGACAAACCATCTTTTGACTAGACTGCCAGGATTTAGAGTTCAAAGTCCACTTATGTCCAATCGGTAACAGCAGAATTTCAGGAATGTCAAAAAAAGGGACAATTTACGCGATGCGTGAGAGACAAGCGCCTGCATGTGTCCAATGGATAAATCCCAAGAAATCTCTATAAATAGTACCCTTCAGCAAAACCCTAAATACACACGTACATGCACAAGAAAAGGTCTAAACTTTGCTGAAAATATTAGTGAGAAAACCTTATAAACCTTCATAGCCAAAATCCTTCAAGCTTTTCATATACATTCCAAAGACACTCACCGATATCTCAAACATCTTCATAGAAGAGCCCTACACTCTTATTGAGATATCCTAAGTTTTTTGAACTTCCTAAAATCAAACAAACCCATGACAAAAACCCTCAACCTCTTTCATCTGAGTGAGAAAGTTGTTGATCTACAAGCTGCATTTCTGTGTGAGAGAAGCTTGTTAAAGAAGATCTTCGTTGGAGCTGAAGTCAATGTGATCAAGGAGCTCAAGATCGTCTTCCCTTTCCTCTATTGTGTAGAAGCCTCTGTGTGATCCTTCGACAATCAACTTAGTGGAATTCCTCCGAGAGTAAAGGAGAAGAAGGACGTAGCAGGGATTACATCACCCAGTGAACCTTACATATCTTGTGTTATTTACTGTTTTATTGCTTTACTTTATTTTTATCATATCTTTAAAAAGGCTTTAAAACGGTTAAGCAACTATTTGGTTTAAGAGAACGCTAAGCTTAAAAATTATTTCCGTTGTGCCAACCCTGATTAAGCGATTGAAGAATTATCCTACTATGGTAACTGCCTAAATCACTAAGTCTAAGTTATCTTATATTTACCGCCTAACGTAGCGCTTTGCTTACCAAGCATTCAAAATCTTAAAAAGTGATACGAAATTTTGAAAGTTGAAAAAGACTTAAATGTCTCTCCAACCCCCCCGCCCCCCCTTTCTAGACCCTTTTGTATGCCACTTGGGACCATCAAGCATTGTTGAGAAGAAATAATACAAGACATCAACAAATTTAAAAGACGAGATTAATCTATCGATATCATTCAATTTATTTAGTTTTATCACAAGATGGATGTAAGTGATTATATTAGTTTCAATAGTTGTTACTTTATATTCTTTTGAAAAATTATCCTTATAATATTGTTAAGATATGCGTATGATTTATCTTTTTTTTTTTTTGTTCAAGGTTATTTTCTTGATCCCACTAAATTATACATTGATTTGTGATGCAAAAGGCTTGTTTTTTTAAAGCTAATTGCGATTGTATCTAGAAATCGATACATAGTCTATAATAAATAAGTCTTTTGACATGAAAAAATCACATGTACAATTGAAGTAGACTTTTTAAAAATTGTTTGTATATCCAAAATTCTATAAGTTTTAGAGAAAGACAAATTTTTATACATGATTATTGTTATGTACTTATTTATTAAAACTAAAATAAATTTGAATTTTTACAAACATAATGTCGAAAAAGATTTTAATGGTAATCCGCCCCCTACACATGTCATTTTTGGATCTGTCGCTACTTGTAATCAAACTTTAGATACGTCTTTCTCTAATTTTCACATAATAATTATGTTCCTTCAAATTTTGTTTTCTTTTCCTCTCCAAAATTCTTGTACCAAATAGGGCATAGAGCAAAAACTCTCTAATAACTTCTGCTAAGTTCCTCTAATAGGAAATGGGGTTCACACCTAAGAATCCCGTTTTTATCCAAATGCAATTGTTCGCCCTCTTTTTCGGGTTTGATAACAATTTCATCTTTAGATCTTGTTCGGTGTTTGGATAAGTTGGGTGAAAATGGTAGGGTGCCTTTGTTGGGAAGAAGGTGGCTAACCCCTCAGGATTGTGTGCGCAGTGGAAACAGAGATTTAAAAATTACAAAGCACAATCCCTAAATAAGGGATTAGGCAGATATGGTACCATCGAATTTCGTGAAAGGGGGCTTTCACAAATTACCTTTTTGAAGATTTCTATTAACAAAACCTCTTCAGCAACTTCTACTTTATGGAGAAAATAATTTTGCTACAACAATTCTCTTGAAGTTGTTTGTTCTAACGCTTAACTATGCAAAGCGTCTATAACATTATCCACACCGTAGTTTTACCATCGATCTTCTCTATAAGTGCTAGCTAAGAGAAATCAAATATTTTGGCTTATGGAGAAAAGGGCGGAATATTGTATATAGGCTCTAATGTAGAGAAAGAGAGAAAAAGAATTAACCTAACTGTTAAACTTCTTAATTACTACTCACAATATAATATATATGTGTGTATATATATATTTATATATTCCTTTCTCAATCTCTCTTTTTTTTCAATAATTAGATCCTCTACTTAATTAATTAGATCATTCCACATATTTAAGATATTCTATATTTAAAATTTTTTCATGTATTTAAGACCTATCCATAAATATTTAGGATATTTCCATATAATTTAAGATTCCTTCCACATTAAATAATTAGTGGTTAATTAATTAGACCACTAATTAATTATTTATTATTCTCCCAATTTATTATTCTATTATTAAATATAAGATTTTTATGAATTAAGACCACTAATTATTTTATTCCTTTTTCCCAACTAATTACTTCCTATTAATTACTTTTTCTATTAATTCATAAAGAATTAATTCCACTAATAGGTACTACAATAAGTTAAGTATGTGACCCTTCAGACTCATTAATAAGCTAGCAATAGGTCCTATCCCCCAAAGGCTAGACAATCTCCTTACATTGTCTTAATTAATCATTTACCCAAATAATGAATTAGGTCTTGAATTAATTTCACCATATTAATTCAAGACACCTATTGTTCATGGATGTTCATGGATCAATGTTTAATAACAGGATCATTACTTTCTAGATATTAAAGAATAAATCTATCCAGGCTATAATCTTTATGTGAGTCGAATCCTTCCATCTTAGTCTAGGATTTGGCGCCCGTCGAAACCCTAATACCTTAGAAACTATAACTGTGTTGGAACACTGATGATTTGTGATAGGGTGAGAATTTATGCATTTTAGAGCCTCATATTCATGTTATTTACACTGGTTTATGCAGGATTTTTGCCATATATGCTTGTAATCTGTGTACTTATTGAGTAAAGATGGAAAATCATTGTAATTCACGATAACTGGACGAAAATGCAGAATTTAACAGTATTTAAAAATAGAATTTGATGAAAGTTTCTTCTACAAAGTTTTATATCACTATCTTAGATTCATGTGAGAACTTGAATCACCCAAATCGAAGGTCAGTGGAGAACGTTATGAACAAAACAAGATCTCTGACAGAAGACAAAATGTTTCCGAAATTGACGTCTATACGTGGGAAAATGACGTTCGGGCATGGGAGGGGGTTTAAGGACGAACGTTGGGAAGCACAATATTCGAACGCCGGTTTTGGGGATCTGCTGTTTTGGAAATTTCCAATTCTAATTCAAAAAGGATTCTTCCACCTATTGGTTATAAGTACGAGATCAGTTTTGTAGGGTTTAACACACTTTAAACACATGAAATAGGAGGACAAAATACATATAAATTAGAGCCCTAATAGGGTTTAGACTTAATTTTCACATATTCATGAAGATCTACACAAACCCTTGAAGGTGAAGAAATCAAGAAGCATGGAAGGGATGAAGATCAAAGTTCAATCATCAATTAAACGAGGGAGTGTCTTAGATTTAGATTTATTTTTGTCTATAACTATAAATTTTTATCAAAGTTTCTATCTTTTATCTTTCTTAATGAATTAGATTTTTCGAACTAAGGCCATGTTTAGGCTAAATTATAAGATTTGAGTTATAAATTGTGTTTTCATATTAATTCTATTGCTGCTTTGTGTTTTAATATTGTTCTTAATGCTTCATATGATTAGCTACCATGTGTATGATTTTATGCTCAAATTATCTGTTCTGGAGAAAGTAATTTAAGGTGAATAAAGGATTAATAACATCTTCTAAATTAGTTGTACAACTCCGGATGCTGTTAGCCGAATTTATCAGGGGAAAATTCAGACCTTAATGCATGCAAGAGAGATTGCTACACCTAATCTAGCATAGGTATCAACACAGAGGGGTCAAATTGATGCCAACACATGTGTCTTAGTTGTTCTCTTCAATTGCTATCTTGATTTTGACTTCTTGTTTGTTTTTTTTATCTTGCTTCCGTCATATTTTAATTAATTCTTGCTTTTATTTTATTTTATTGCTTTTAAAATCCTTAAATTTTAGTTTCTTTAAGTTCTTGCTTGCTTTAATTTCTCATAAAACTAAAATAGAAGTCTTTGTAGGTTCGATATACCGGACTTAATTGTCCACTTTATTACTACACACGACCAGTCCACTTGCTGTGAAAACACGTGAAGTTCTAGTATGTCAATTTGGTTTTCTAAGCAGGGAACCCACTCCCTCTTTTAACTCTAGCCAGTCTCTTTTATCGATTACTCAACTTACACAACCGTTTATGAAATACTAGACAACCAGCCCTGGATGTATCCAGACTACACCCAACATACCCCGTTTGATGATTCTCTTAGAACCACGAGATATATCAAAGTGCAGTGGGCAGCACACATCCCAACCATGACACCTCAGGTCAGAGGACTAATCTCACACCTACATAACTGTAGGATTCTAAGTTCGACACAGAACCAACAAGGAATCCTAACAGGGTCATTCAAACTTATACTCACCCAAGTATAGATCTTTGTGCATGCACTGACCCCTTGGTCATTGCCCATGGAACAATGCACTCTCCCATGAGAATGTCATACATAAATAAGTCTTAACGAGACTATGATAATGAGTTGGAATAGGATTTTAGAACCACAACCATCGAGAGCATTCCAAAGTTGCCACTCCCTGCATGCGCGACACTCCCTTATCTATATGTGATCCGTGAGATACTTATCTAAACTAATGAAAGTATATCGATAAAAAAAAAGGTTGCCATAAACAAATTCGATATCATATAAAAGACAAAAATGTCATAGTGTTTACAATTCAATAGTCAAGCCACCAGATGGCTCTCCGGACACCCAACACTATTAGTCTTCCCCAGCCTCGTCTCATCCCCTCTTCCACCAAAGCGATTCCTCAGTGGGTGATTGATTTTAAGCCACTGACAATACAATTTTTTATGTTCTTTTTCTTTTTCTAATATTTGATGTATTATTTTTCACTCATATGAGAGTTTTAGACACTCTCATTTGAAGTTTTATAATCTTCAGAATTTAATTGGTTTCTATTGTATATGACACAATAGTTATTTGTTCTCTCACATGTGTGTCAATGACTTAACTATATATTGTGAATTTGTGGTAGATAATATTATAATAGCATTTTTCTTTTAGAGTGATGCTATATACCACCGGTTATTATTTATCGTTTTTTAACTTTTATTAAGTTTATTGAATGCAATAAATGCATTTGATTCGATTTTTGAAATTTATTTTTACCATAATAAATTAATATCTTATTATATCAAGGATCCGTGAAAAATTGTGGTATATAATATTTTTGTTTATGAAATCTACCAAAATTTTTTGGAGAAATTAGTTTAATTAGTTGGGGGGCTCAAAGAAGAAGAGAAACGCAGACGCGCAGTGGGTCCAATATCAGTTAGGATTTGACATAGATATGATTCATCCGGGCCCACAATCATACCCCAGGCCCAATATGCTCAACCCACTTAAACCACCATACCCACCAAAATTACCTTTTGTTTTTTGGGCCAATCTCCCACCCCGACCCTTTCTTATAAAATCTGTATATTTTAAATGCCACTTTCGAAGATTTTTGTGCATTTAATTATTCGCAGAGTGGCACAACATAAATTTTTGTGGTGAGAATAATTTTAGAATGTACAACACCTTAAAGCATGTAGTAGGAAGATGGAAGAGCCTAGGTAGGCCCAAGATATTGGGACATTCTAGAACGGTTCGGGTTCAATGGAGTCAGTTCATCTTATATCATTGGATGCATGTGATTTTATTGTATTTTACAGTTTTATCTTTGCATCTAACGGTTTTAGACAGATCGGCTCCAATGGACCTCGTCTGTCTTAGAATCACCCCAAGATATTTATTATCTTAGTTCACGTTTCCATTTTTGGCTAATAGACATAAGACAATTTGCATCCAAATGTTCAAATTAACATCATTTGGAATTGCTACATTGATGTGCTTTAGATGGTACATGATATGGGCCAAAAATATTTGGGGGTATTTTAGAAATTTACCCGTTCCCGGATCAGGTCGGGGCGCTCACCATCAGTCAAAGCCCGCGATGGGAGGACTAGCTAAGCCCAAGAAGGGCTGGCAGCCCATTAAACCTAAAAAGGTTATTCCTACGACCTAATAATAATAATAATAATAATTAAATTATGCCTATTGGGCTGGTAGCAAGATAGGGCCCAAGAGCCTACAGACCATAGCTAGCTCCCTATAAATACCTCAAAGGAGCTGGAGAATGATTATTATCTACTCCCGCAATAAAAAATACACTGACAATAGAGAGTAGGCCCATTAACGAACTACGAATTAACTTGATCCCACATTGCTTAGGTACGTAGGTAGCTCAAAGTAACCGAGTGCAGTCTATACAAAAACCAATCCCCAACCTAGTTTGTTATGAGTTGGATCGGTTCCTCCACCCCATGTGGTTGAACACGTGACATTCATACTCTGACGATTTTTACCATCATTAGATTGGCGCCGTCTGTGGGAACTGCGTTCCAGCCACATAGCATGCAAACTATATCGCAAGCACGTACTACGGGAGATAGGATGACAAACTATGGTCAGCCAACCATAGCCAATGAAGTTCTGAACCAAACACCTGAGGACCAGCCTAACACTCAAGTGGGAGAAGAGAATCCTCCCAACGCGCCGGCCAACGGCGAGACTCCTATTGCTCGTCCCTTGGTGAACGAGCAAGAAGTTCCACCTGCAACACCAGCGGTGATTCCACCCCTGCTTCCAGGGTGTTCGAGATCACCCAAGAGGCTTTGCTGGCTTTGGTCAAGGATGCCTCTGTTCGCTCGGCTGCAAGGGCGGTACGACAATACGCCCAAGCACATCCGTCGCGATCATCAGCCAGCAGGGGATAAGACCCCCAAGTAAGAAACCGTCATGAGGCTCCCCAACCTCAGGAGAAGAGGCCACAAGATCCGCCCCCTCGATCTGGTCACTAGGGTCCGGAGCCTCGCGAGAAGAGTCACCCCCATCAAGGAGGGCCTGACCAATCTCCCCGTCGAAGTCATGAATCCCTGACCCCCGATGGGATTGGCTTAAGACGTTCCAATTCACCAGTCAATGGGGTAGCAAGGGAGAGAGAGAGGAGAACAACATGGTCTCACCGCATGAGAGGCCGCCTAGAGGAAGGGACAGAAAGATAACACCTCCTCAGTCTCCTCGCCGTGGGCAAGCTTCTCTGACCCCTAAGAAGGCTTTACCGAGGTAGGATGGTCGTCGCAGGCACGCCCCTTGCCTCGCGGTGAGTTCGGAGAATGTCGGGCGATATGAGGTATGCAGTTATTGCCACTGGCCGTGGCCCCTCCGAAAAGAAGTTCGTTCTGCACGAAAATCTTGGCAGAATCATTACTACCCGGGTTGAAGATACCTCACCTGAGCGAGTATGAAGGAGCCGGAGACCCCTAAGAACACATTGACGAGTTCAATGAGAAGGCTGATGTGTACGACATTAGTGACGCAGCCTAGTGTAAGGTCTTTCGGACCACCCTCTCAGGAAGGGCCCTGAGCTGGTTCAACCGACTGCCCGCCGGAACCATCACCGGCATTGAGCAGCTAGTTGGGCGCTTCCTTAATCATTTCTCCATGAACAAGAAGTATCCTAAGACAACATATTTCCTGTTCACGGTGGTTCAGAAATAGGGGGAGTCCTTGAGAGAGTATGTGCAACGCTTCTCTAACGCGGTATCAGAAGCGCCGCCCGTAAATCATGAGCTATTGTCTGAAATTATACAAAGGAATCTACGCAACAATAGGTTCAAGGAGTCGATCGCTGGAAAGCCCCCATCAACTGTGGAAGAGCTGTTTGTAAGAGCTGAGAAGTATATAAGGATTAAAGAGACTATCGGCCCAATCAAGAATGAGGGCGGTGGCAATAAGCGAAAGGCCAAAGACGATGATAAATTGCCAGAGGCAAAGCAGAGGAAGCTTATGCCCCCTTCGGGGTTTGAGAAGTATACTCCTCTTACACTTTCGAGAGAGCGAGTACTAGCTATCGCCGAGCAGCAAGGAGTAGTCTCCTGGTCTAAGAAGATGAGGGATAGCCCCAGCCGTTTCAAGTCCAAGAAGTATTGCAGATTTTATAGTGACAAAGTCCACACGACCGAGGAGTGCCACCACTTGAAAGTTGAGATAGAAAAGTTGATCAAGAGAGGCAATCTTCAAGAAATAGTTGCCCATCTGAAGTAACCATTCAGACACCCCAGAGACCTAGGAATAGAGATGGAGGCAAAAATGGTCCCCCAACGACAGACTCTGAAATAGAAAACCCCCCAGTGAATGGAATCATAGGGGTGATCTTAGGTGGCCGGGCAGGAGGAGATTCGGCGAATGCAAGGAAGGCCTCATTGAGAGCAGCAACAGGGCTGCATGCATTGAGTTCCCCACCTGGGGGGCAAGTTAATCAAATAGAGCCCAACTTTCAACCCATCGAGTTCGGGCAACAAGACTTGGGAAAAGGCATCCCATCAGTGAATGATGCCTGAGTGATATCAGCGACCATCTAGAATTTCTGGGTGCAGAAAGTGCTAGTGGATAGTGGGAGTTCGGCAGATATAAACTTCTACAACGCCTTCACCCAGCTAGGGGTGGACAACACTGCTTCATCCCGTCAACACCCCACTAACTAGGTTCACTTGAGAAACAGTGGAGGCACTGGGGAAAGTATCGCTCCCCATCTCATTAGGCGCCTACCCCGCGTGATCTACGAAGATGTTGAAATTTTTGGTGGTCAACGCCCCCTCCACCTACAATGTTATCTTAGGGAGGCCGATCTTGAACCTGTTCCAAGCAGTGGTTTCAACCTACCTCTTGAAGGTCAAGTTTCCTACTGTCGTAGGAATTGGAGAAGCTATTAGAGACATCAAAATTGCCCCAGAATGCTACAGGAGCGCACTAAAGAAGCCAAAAAGAAAGTATGACGACAAAGATCCCACTGACAAAGGTAAGCTAGCCGCCATCAAAATAGTCTCGCTCCAAGAGACTCGCTCGGAGGCCAGAGTCCAAGCAGCCCAAGGACTCCCACTAGGCAGCAATGCTCCAGCAATCGAGCCAGATGTAATGGTATGTGACTCCCAGGGTCCGACTAATGGATAAGCCCTGGGAGGTATTGAAAGGTGAAACCCTACTCTATCCATTAATCCAATTAAAAGACAATACCGAGTTGGCCACGAGTCAAGCGATGAAATTTTATTTACTTAAGTTTTGAGGTGCCTAAGTGCACCCAAGAACACTATATGTTTAAGATGCACGGACATCCCCTTAGTTTACTTCGGATCTTTGATGGTTGAATAATTTTATTGAGGTGCTGACGAGCACCCCCTTCGTTTCTTTTATGATGAATGTTACCTTGCCATGAAAGCATGCAGACTTGATTAGCGGGTAAACTATTACCCCTAGGTGATTATAGAACACCTACAACAAATGCCCCTCGGAGATATCTCATCCGACAGAGGCTATAACTTACTTTATTTTGGCAGTTATATATACAACCTAGATGATGGTTGCTTACAATAGACAAAAATGGCCAAGCGCCAAACACATGCTCGAGTGCCAATCGCACCCCCAATACTTAGTCAAATTCGCTCACGAAGCATGGTGAAAATACTCGCGACCCCAGTTGAGGTCAAAATGGGTGACACCGTGATAATCCCCCGAGCTGTAAAAAGCTCGCTCAAGGATAGGTCACCCCATAATCCCTCCAGCAATATCGAGAGAGGCTAAGGACCTATGGTAGGTCTCCACACTCCCATTAAGATTCTGGAACAAGATTATACATAAAATAAACATCAAAGAGGCAAATAAGCCTTCACCAATAAGGAACAACGAGTACCACACTCACTCAATTACGCTGGTTAAGGCTAAAGGTGAGCTATCACCTCGCAATTAAAACTAAGGAAAGAACTCACCCCCTACCATCATAACAAAGGTCGGGGCATAATTCTTGAACATAGAACATCACGGGTAGTCAAGCCTATAGATCTCATCATAAACCCTCGCTAGGATCTCTTACTCTTGAATTTGATTTTCATACTAAGGAGCAGGGGGCATGTGGGATAGAAGAGGCTACGGTTAACTTTTCATAAATAATCATTGGGAAGAAAAAAAAATACTCATTGTGGAGAAAAAACCATAAAAATTAGAAGAGTACCGAAGCTTACGCTCATAAAGTAGCAAGGTACCATGGCAAGGGTAGAATGAGTAGTCTATCACATAGAAAAATATGCCCGCGATATGCGGAGATAGCAAAGAGTCAAGTAAAGATAGCTAAAGACGAACGTGTCAATAGATAGAAAATATGCAACATGCCTCAAGAGGCTACAAAGCAACATAAATCCACACGGACAAAGAACATGAAAAATATTTTGAAAAAGAAAGATAACTAAACCCCGAGGGGTAAGAGCATGAAAGGGTCTGCCAGCTAAGAGGGCGACCACAGCCTCACATGTCGGCACCGCCCCCAGTGTCGGTCTCACCATCACTGGTGTCGAGGACATTCTCAAACATCCATGTGAAATCATCGCCAGGGTACCGACCATTATCGCGGAGACTCTGACGGCACTTGCGGACCGTCTTAGTCATAAAGCCCCGAGCGAGCTTATACGCTCGCTGATTACACTCCTCAATGAACGCAGTACTCTTACTAAAATTATCCACCGTCGACTTCTTGGCATCGCCTAAAGTGTTTTACCCTGCATCCGAGCTGAGAAAGTGGCTACCATCGAACTTTTCTGCCTGAAGGTCCTTCTCAGCTTTCATATACTTCTTCTCCCAACGGTCGGTTACATTCCTAGCACCCCAGTACAGGGACAGAAGATTGCGGTTCTGCTCAAGGATGGCTTGCTGTTTCCTTTCCATCTCTTCGTACTTGAGACGGAGGCAGTGAGACAGCTGGATAGCCTGGCAAAAAAGGGGGAGAAAACTTTAGACAAGCAACCAAATAGCCTCTACATAACAATACGAGTAAATACTCACCCGACCGGCGCTGGTGCAGATCTCCTAATGAAGTTGCTCGATCGGGAGGGATGATAAATGTGTAACATCATAGTCCATCACGATCATCCTGGTCATGGACCAAGGGGTCACGGGATTTGTAGCATCCCAAAAGGAGTTGACATTGGGGTCCAAATTTGCTCTTGGGCTGAACAAACCGGTGCCCGGGTCGTTGGAACTGGAGGTCCCTAGGGAATGACCGCGAGCACACTTCGCCATAGGAGCCGGTAGGGGCAAATAATACCCGGGAAAATGTTCATCTAGAGGGGTCACTCCCTTACTATGACTAACTCTGGGAGACAAATGGGAAAAGTCCTCGTTAATATGATCACCATCACCCGCCTACGACACAACAGTGCCCGGGGGACTATCGCGAGCGCCCCGCCTTGGACCATGAACACCCTTAGAACTAAAGTCCGCCATCAGAGAATCAAAATCCAAAGTGCAGGGGAACTGCATTGCTGGGACAGAGGTCACGGGGGAAACAACCCCAGATGGGTCCCTCGGGCAAAATGCGAAGGTACCGACTGGTCGGCCCCATCAGCACGATCGTGTGAGACGTGAGGGGCAGGAGGAACGATAGAGCTCAGCCTACTGCCCCTGGATTCTCTCATACTTACACAAAACACACAAATTCACCAAGTATAAGTAAGGGGCATAAAAACAATCAATGCTAAAGAATCACAACGTGAAGTGCAAGAAATTAAAAGCGCGAATATACCTGCAGTATAAAACTGTTGAAGGTCAAAATTGTTATCAAACAAACCCTCTTTGTTATACTTACCTCTAAGTTGTCGTTGCTTTCGGGTGACATGGTGAAAGGTAACACTCCCAGCCCAATGCAAGGAGTAGGTATACCCAAGTTGGTGGTTGAAAAGTAGAAGAATTGCGACTTCCAATCACTCTTGGTCTTAGTATTGCCTTTTAAAAACATAAAAGTCGGTGAAAGGTAAAAATACACGTAGGATGTGGAGCTACTCATCTTAATTATGAACAAGGCCTGAAAAGCGTCTAAGCTAACGTCAAGGCCTAACTCGGCAAACCGAGAAACAAAACCCTCAAAGAAGGTGAAACAAGTTAGAGTTAGCTGGCTAATGCAAATATTGTAGTAAGCTAAGACTTCTCCGAAGACCTTATGGTAGGGAATTGTGAGCCCCGAGCGAAAATACTCTACGTAGAGGGTCACGTGCCCCTTCGGAGGATCTAAGACCCGACAGCCCTGTAGGGGTACGAATAACTCAAATTCCACTGGGGTGTCATCAACAAGAGCTAGAAGCTCGGTCGGGGTGATAGTAAAATCACGATAGTCAAAAGCATGACCGTCAGGAGAGGTCGGATCCTTGTCTGGAGAAGATTGGCCCCATCGCCCTATGAACATGAATAGGTTCTATCAATAACAAGTCCCTACTAGAAGTTACCTAAAGTGATAGCACATGTATTGAGGAAATCTAAGTCGAGGACGAACGATACGTCTCATGGCTAAGCCGCACACTAAAAAGACCTCGTGGCGATATCGCGACACCCAAATGCCTCGCGGCCGGGAACCTTCATGAGGCACCGGCCTCGTGGTCACACAGCGGGGCACCTCTCCTCGAGGCGCCGTACCTAGACGTGACATCCCCAAGAAGAATCACGCAGTACCCCGGGCGAATGGATTCTCAAGAGTGGGAATGTTTCGCACTCGACCATCTAAGATAAGGTCGGAAAAAATAAGCTATCTCCCAAGCTATGATCGCGACACCATAGGCAAAAAGAAGAATGCAAAATTACAAATATTGTCATTACCTTGATCACCTTGAGTCTTGCCCATGGTTGAGGAAGGGAGGCTCCTAGAGAGAGAAATTCTTGAGAAGAGGAGTTGAATGAGTGAGAGTATGAATGAGAGGTGAGTGTGAGACCTACCTCCTTCCCTCACTTAAGTAAGAAATAGGTGAGGGGCCTTTATGACCCACTACCCGTCATAAATTAAAGCTAATTGGCCATGCCTAAGCGGGATCACTTCTGCTGCTGAGTGTGTTTCGAACCTAGGAGCGGGGGGCATCTGATATGGGCTAAAAATGTCTAGGGGTATTTTAGTAATTTAACCATCCCCGGATCAGGCCAGGGCGCCTACCATGGGTCAAAGCCCACGATGGGAGGACTAGCCCAGCCCAAGAAGGGTTGGTAGCCCATTAAACCTTAAAAGGTTATTCCTCTGGCCTAATAATAATAATAATAATAATTAAATTACGCCTATTGGGCTGGTAGCACGAGAGGGCCCAAGAGCCCACAGACCATAACCAACTCCCTATAAATATCTCAAAGGAGCTGGAGAATGATTATTATCTACTCCCCAAGTAAAAAATACAATGGCAATCGAGAGTAGCCCCATTAACGAACTATGAGTTGACTTGATCCCACATTGCTTGGGTACGTAGGCAGCTCAAAGTAACCGAGCGCAGTCTATACAAGAACCAACCCCCAACCTAGTTTATCGAGAGTTGGATCGGTTCCTCCACCCCACGTGGTTGAACACGTGACATTCATGCTCTGACAGTTTTTACCATCATCAGTACAAATGTTTAAGCCACCCCACACCTTTTTTTTTTTTCCTTTCTAAATATGTAAGTTATGCTTTCGTGTTTACCGCTGGATTACAAAGCCATAATTGCTTAAAATATCAGTAGATTCTGAGATCAAGATCGGACGATTATTCTTCATCAAGCTTAGTTTCACGGCCCAAATTGAGCACTCAAGTTAATGTCTAGACTCCTTCAATGACTATAATTGTGACTTTAAACAACAATTTTGGATCAGAACAATCATCGATCATAATTGTGATTTTAAACAAAAATTGTGGATCAGAACAATCATCGATCATATATACTATATTAATCTATATATCTTATAAAAGTATGGGATGGTAGGGAAATTTATGTTTGAAAACTGAATGAATACTATGCTAGGAAAAGAGACAAGGTTAATCAAGTAAATAAATTTATTGTATTAATCATTAATTTAATCTAGCAGTTCTATAAAAACTAATGTTGTTTATAGACTACACAAGTACACAACTATAATAAAAGAGATATTATGTTCTGTGTATATACCATTAATGATTTTGTATACACTCAATTAATTGAATATTATTTAATATTTTTTGAAAATTATTGATATATCTAAGTTCACAAAGTAGTGAGTAAACTTACGCATTTCATATATACTTTTTCTAGAATAAATATTTTATTATTTGATGTGAGTAGAAATCCGTCTTTGGGCCAAGCTGGTAGTCCAATACCTTATGGGCCCAAGCCCAATGGTTTTATGGACTTGGATCATTCTAGAAGATATTATATTCGGACATACTTAGCTGGAGGCCTCGACGACCAAACTTGCACAGGTAGGACATCTCTAATTATGGACAGCCTAGAGACAAGATCTAATCAATCACCAACCTTGCCAAATATAGACCTGCGGAGATCAGCCACGAGATATTATATATTTACCATTTATACCTTCTTAAATATATCCCAAAATAGAGAGATCATGATTTATTCTTATTACCTTATGTATTTTAGGCATAGTTCACTTACCATTCTAGCCTACCCATCAATTAATTGTATAAATACCCTCTATGAGGATGAATAAACCAGGCAACAACTTTACACCCGTGGACGTAGGTTTTCATTAGACTGAACCACGTAAATCTCTTGTTCATTTACATTATCGTTCTTATATTACATGTTAAATCTCACCATAATACTCATATTATCCCATATATTAATATAAAAATTATTGATGTAAAACCCACACACATTAATTGGCGCTGTCTGTGGAAATATTGAGCGAGACGTGAGTTATTCTTATCATTTTGGTATGTTGTTCGTCACGAATGAGAGGATGGAGCTCAACTTTTTTAATTTCATGATGATGTCTTCCTTAGTCCCTGATGCATGCGGCCAATTTATAAAGATAAGTAACGAAGTTATGTTATTTCTTATTTGAAAAATGTGCACTTTCATTTGGAATTTCATAGTAAGCAGGCAGACGAGTATAGATCGCATTAATTTGAGTCAAGTGTCATATGTTTATATGTTATTTTTTCTAAAAAAAAATATTAGATTGTTATAATCTTCATAACATAATCGAAAGCCAAAATATTTTTGGATTTGTAAAAATTGTAGATCTATCAAATAATCTCTTTATATGGAGTAAGTTCTTTCTCTTGTGTTATTCTTTGGAATAAATGTTGGAATATTTTTAAAATATGTTTCATGATAATTCTTTCGGTCATGTAAGGATAGCTTATTTGCCAAAAGAGAATTGAGGAATGTCTTTCATGATCGTTAGAAAAATTAAGGCTTGCAAAACAAAAAAAGTAAAAGGGGCCTTTGATCTATGAAATATGTGGATTTGTGCAAAACTTTCATATCAAATTAAAATATAAATACTTACATGCCATGATGAAGAAAATATCCTTTTACTTTCCATACGATTAAGATATGACTTTCTTTGCTTATATTAACTCTTTTATTATGTTTTCACGTGATAGGAAAATCAAGCCACACATATGTAATTTCACCATGCTCTCATATTACATGATTTTTAATTATGGATTAAATCAAGCCATTTACCGTGTTTATATTATTTTCTTAAATCTGCAATTATCCTATGACATTGAAATTGAAGGTCACAATAAAAAGGAGAATCCCTAACTTTCACTCATATTTTTATTTTTTGAGAGCATGAACTGATAATAGATCGGGAACACATGGTTTGTTTCAATCTCTTTATCAAGTCTTTTTTTATAGATCAGCGACAAATCAAGGCGTCGGGGAACTAGCTGTGCAGGTATGGAAAACCCAGGTGTGGTAATCCAGGTAAGCAAGTGTGACCAAAGAATGCCTGAGGCAAAGGTGGTAAAAGACGGTAATAGCTAGAGCAGCTAAGGCTGCCCAGCAAAGGTGAGAAAAGACGGTAATAGCTGAAGCAACTGTTAGGAATTTCATGTTAAATGTTTTAATGATGACAATTAGGATTTTTCTGTGAGACCCCAAAACATGTAAGTTTGTTTTTCAGCTTTGAAGCGTTAGATTTGTAATAGGCTTTGCTCTATTCTTATTTTAGATTGTTAGGTTAAGATATCTTAGACTAAGCGCCTGATATGTTCTTGGTGAGTTTATCAGAAGTATAGTTTGAAGACTCAAGCGCCGGAAGTCTGAATAAAGATGAAGATTCCAAGCGTCTAGAATGACCAGCTATTCCAAGCGTCACCTTATGGATCGAAGTAATTCAAGGATTGATTAAGCGTCTATCAATGACTGATTTCACCTGAATTTATTTCCAAGTCCAGAAGGAGTTTAATGCAAATATTCTCAAATGCATTAAATGCCAACAGACATTTAATTCAAATGCATTAAATGCTGATAAGAGCATTAAATGTGATAAGCACTTTCAGACGTACGGAGAAGCCACCCTATTGGACTGTCAACTATTCAAAGACTGCAGCACCAACTTTTGTGCAGCAGATTTTCAAGAAAAAGGACAAAAGTTGTTCACTCGCGAAAGTGAGAGGCACGCGCCCTTACATGTGTCAAACAGACACTTTTTCCAAGAATGCCTATAAATAGGACTTCAACAACAAGCCAAATATGGAGAACAATTATCAAGTCGAATTGCTGTTGCATTGAAGTCTCATTCCTTACAATCTCAGAAAAGCCAAAACTTTCAAGAAAATATTCTCTTTGCTTTTCTTCAAATCCTGAGACAGTCAACCCAATATCTCAAACATTCTTTTCGGAGAAACCTACATTACTACTGAGATATTCTTAGTTGTTTGAACTTTATCAAAATCAAACAAACCTTTTAGATAAACCAATATCTAAGCCTCGTGATCTGTGTGAAGTCGAAGTTGGATACTTGCCATATTTCTGGGTGAAAGAAGCAAGGGGATTGAAGTGATTTGGAGCAGAAATCTGTGTGATCAAGGAGCTCATCTATCTACCTCTAGAATACTTGAACTACTTCACATGGATTTGTTTGGACCTGTTCAAACGATCAGTGTAAGCGGTAAGAAGTATACTTTGGTGATAGTAGATGATTTCTCTCGATTTACTTGGGTGGAATTTCTTTCATCCAAACATGAAACATGTGAGAAGTTAACAACGCTTATTCAGCAAGTTCAAATATTGATAAATCTTAAGGCTGCAAGAATAAGAAGCGATCACGGTACTGAGTTTACTAACAAGATTGTTGAGAAGTTTTGTGTAGAAAATGGAGTACATCATGAGTTTTCAGCTCCCAGAACTCCCCAACAAAATGGTGTTGCTGAGCACCGGAACCGAACGCTTAAGGAAGCAACTAGGACTATGTTAGCAGAATCCAAGCTCGCTCCTAGGTTTTGGGCCGAAGCGATCAACACTGCCTGTTACACTCAAAACCATTGCATGATCAACAAACAGCATGGGAAAACTCCATATGAACTGTGGAAGGAACGTAAGCCAAATGTTTCGTATTTTCACGTCTTTGGTTCTAAATGTTTTATCGATAATAATGGTTCCCAAAGCCTAAAGACATTTGATCCTAAAGCGGATGAGGGAATCTTTCTAGGCTACACCAAAAATGGAAAGAATTTCCGCATCCTAAATAAGATCAAATCGAAGGTAGAGGAATCTATTCATGTTGTTTTTGATGATGCTAACCAAGAACCGAGTAAGGTTAATATAAATGATGTAGGAGTTGAAGATCTACGTCATCAAGCATTTAAGGTTACTATTAATGAAGATATTGACGACGATGATGAGATGTCAGTGCTACCTCCTAAGATCACTCATAAGGTTAATATGGACAATCATGTAAGAAATGTTGATGATCATGAAGAGAGTGATCATCAAGAGCAAACAAGAATCTGTGAACTTGAAGCGCCGACGCAAGAGGATAATCAAGCGTCTGATCGTCAAGCGTCTGTTCAACCTCTTAACCCCTTCCAACCAGACAGACTATGGCTGCGTGATCATCCACTAGAGCAAATTATTGGAGATATTGAAGCGCCTGTTAGGACTAGAGCCGCTACGTTCAATGCGGCTATGTTCACAAGCTTTCTATCTCAAATGGAACTTAAGAAAGTGGATGAAGCGCTAAGCGACCCAAGTTGGATTGAATCTATGCAAGAAGAGCTTAATCAGTTTGAACGAAATAAGGTTTGGATGCTAGTACCAAGGCCAACTCACCAAGGAGTTATTGGAACTAGATGGGTATATAGAAACAAGATGGATGAGAACGGCATTGTGATAAGAAACAAGGCCAGACTCGTAGCTCAAGGATATTTCCAAGAGGAGGGTATTGACTTTGATGAGACATACGCTCCTGTCGCTCATCTTGAAGCAATCCGCATGTTTCTAGCGTATGCAGCTTTCAACAAGTTCATGGTGTATCAGATGGACGTGAAGAGTGCCTTCCTGAATGGTAAACTCCAAGAAGAAGTATATGTGGAGCAACCACCAGGATTCATCAACAATCATGGTAAGGGTATGGTTTACAAGCTAGACAAAGCACTTTATGGGCTTAAGCAAGCACCCCGAGCATGGTATGACACTTTCTCTATCTTCCTCATTGGTAAAGGCTTTTCAAAAGGCAGCGTTGATACAACGTTATTTAAAATTACCAATAACGAAGATATTCTCTTAGTCCAAATTTATGTTGATGATATCATATTTGGCTCTACTAACAAGCGTCTGTGTGAGAAATTTTCGAAAATGATGCAAGAAAAATTTGAAATGAGCATGATGGGTGAATTAACTTTCTTCTTAGGATTACAAGTTAAACAACTTCATAATGGCGTATTTATAAACCAAGCTAAATACACAAGAGATATGATTAAGAAATTTGGTATGAAAAATGCACCATATTCAAAAATTCCAATGAGCCAAACACTTAAACTAGATAAAGATGAAAGTGGAAAGAAAGTTGATATCACTAATTATAGAGATATCATTGGATCACTTCTTTATCTTACTGCTAGTAGACCTGATATTATGTTTTCGGTACGCATGTGTGCACGATTTCAAGCTGATCCTAAAGAGTCACACTTAATTGCTGCCAAGAAGATCCTTAAATACCTGAAAGACACACAAAATGTGGGCCTATGGTATCCTAGGGATTCTCCTTTTGAACTAATTGGTTACTCAGATGCAGATTTTGCAGGTTGCAAAATAGATCGTAAAAGTACTAGTGGTACATGTCAATTTCTAGGTGATAGGTTAATTTCATGACATAGCAAAAAACAACAATCCATAGCTACCTCCACAGCTGAAGCTGAATATGTAGCTGCAGGAAGTTGTTGTGCACAAGTATTATGGATGAGGCAACAAATTAGAGATTATGGAATAATCCTAGGTCCAACCCCCATTCATTGTGAAAACCAAAGCGCTCTAGCCATGACTCAAAACCCTGTTCTTCATTCCAGAACCAAACACATTGACATTAGATACCATTTTCTTCGTGACCACGTTCAAAAGAAAGATATCCCCATGCACTTCATTGGAACTGACAAAAAATTGGCAGATATCTTCACTAAAACACTCAACGAACAACGTTTTCTCACTTTGAGAAGTGAATTAGGTATGATTGATTTAAATGCTTAATCATTTTGCATCAGATTTTATTAGACATATAATTTAGGGGGAATCAACTTGATTTATATCTAAAAGCTTTTCCTAACTGGTACAAGTTATCAAATTTAGGGGGAACCTTAAAATTGTACTTAACCATAATTACAAAGCGTCAATGATCAAAATTTTCAGATGCATGATCATCAACGCTCAACATTACTTATACATAAAATATTGGACGCTCAAACATAAAAAGTCTTTTCAATCCTAGGCGTCTAATCTTTATATACCAACAAATGGTATCAGTTAAGCGTTGAATCAATTCCAATCAACTCTTAATATAAAAATATTTTCTTTACAAGTCATGCATAAAGTTTACAAGCTTCTTTCAAAGTAGTGGGTAGACTCAAAAGTCTATTTTGTACTCTACTCGCACGTTTCTATCACATCAAACTGACGGGTAATCAAATCTTTTAAAATGACGGTTCAGAGATAGCACGTGTTAGTGTACGTGTCAGTGTACAAACAGGCGCGTGCGTTACACTCTGAAAATGCCAAACGTTTTTAAAATTTTAACTCGGATGTCAAATCTTTATATATGAGAATTACCAAATGTAACTTCTCTCTATTACACAAAACTCGCGTCCGCAGTTATTGAATTCATGGCTGAGATTAAAACTCTTTACACGTGTTTGAATCCTACAGAGACTAGAGAACACAAGTTGCAAAACTCTTTACTGTGTCATTTAAAAAACAATTTCTGCAGAAAAACCATTTACTCTTACTCAAACATATCTGCAAAATTTACTCTCTCTCTCAAAGCAAAAGAAAATCTCAGTTCCTCTCTTTCACTAAAAATGGCACCAAATAAATCTTCGTCTACTTCTGCCGAACTTACCATCAAGGTTACTGAAGGCCTTGTTGTCGACTGGAAATTCCTTTATGAACAACCTCAGATCAATCTAACAGACATGATGGACATGGTAGTCAAAGCTGGGCTTAAACCTTTCTTGACCCAATACTCCTATCTGTTTCCAACTGAAATTGACACCTTCTGGAAGACTGCTAAACTTTTAGAGGACAAGAAGTCTATCTCTTGTCCAATTCCTCTATCCAAGAAGGAGCCTCCCAAGGAATTTATTTTGTCTGCTGCCTCCATTACCGAGAACTTCAATCTTCTAAATGAGGGTGAGGCATTGGATTGTGTTAATTTAAAACAAATCAAGGAAGCATGGACAACCATGAGTGCGTACGACGGTGTACCCTACACTCAGTACTTTGAAAAGAAAGAGCTGGTATCCAAATACCGTCTGTTGGCTGATTTCTGCAGCAAGATCATAGAATGCCGAGTGGGAACCTTTGATAAGGTGAACCCAGTACAATTTCAGATGATGACTGCTATACTCCTCAACATCAAGATCAACTGGAGTGAGTACATTTTTGGAAGGTTTCGGGACTGTTTAAGCACCTCGAATAAACCTTATGGGCTTGTTCTAAGTGACCTGCTGTACAAATCAAAGTGTGTATACTCGTCTGGTCTCCCGTTGAATAAGACCAAGTTGCTGGGAAGAAGGATTCTGAATAATCTCTTCAATCCTCCCAAAATTGGTGGTGCTGATAAACCACTATCTGAGTGTCTGGAAGTACGTAAAGCGTCCGATGAGGAAGCGGAGCGTCCGATGAGGAAGCGGAGCGTCCAGTGCCAGAAGAAGCCGTGAAGCGTCCGACTGCATTAAAGAAGAGGGCTCCCAGAAAGCCCAAGGTACAAGCTATTCCTGCTCCACAGAAAGATGATGAGGAAACTGATGAGGATGCACAGGACAAGTTACCTCTCAAGCGGAGGAAGCTGGAAGGAATCATCAAACAAATCGAATTCGATGAACCAGCTGCTCCTCCTCCTGCTCAAGCGCTTAAACTCGTTGAAGGAGTCAACGTGAAGAAAATATTCAAACGCTCCAGGACAAGCAAGCGTCGGGCTACTCCTGTTCTTGAAGAGCCTGAGAATGTTGAGCCAAGCGCTCAAGTTGCTGTTGAGCCAAGCGCTCAAGTTGCTGATGAGCCAAGCGCTCAAAGTATTGCTGTTGAGACAAGTTCTCAGGGTAAGTTTATTTCTTCCCGCAGCATTCCTATTCCAACATCTGTAGAAGATCCTGCTCTTATGGAGGATAGTTCTTTTGTTACAGCTTTAGCTCCAGTTGCTGCTGAAGCGTCAACCGATGTCCATCTAGATGTTGAGATGACAGAAGTTGTGGCTATTGCTAAAGATGTTGCCGCAGAAGTTGCTGCAATTGAAGCTGAGGAACCTGCTACTAAAGAGGTTCAGACATCAATCCCTGTTCAGGCTGTAACAGAGGCACGCTCAGAAGGTCAGAGCGTTGCTGAAGACGTTACAAAGCCAAGGCTCTTCTTCCAACTGAACCCCCTGAAGACGATTGATCATTCGATCAACTACATGCCTCTAGCACTTGAAGAAGATTTCATTCATGCAGGATACAATGAAGAAAGATACATTGCTGCTGAGAATGACATTGCCCTACTGATTGATATCGATAATAAAATCAGGGATATCGTGTTTAACACTGAGATGACAAAAATTGAGAGAAAGTATTATAGAGCCTTTGAACTAGGAAAATCTCCTTGTCAAATACCGTCTTCTCTCATTCTCCAACAAGACAGACAAGGAGGAAGAACTCCTGGATGTGATGTGGATTTGGCATATTATCTCGATTATGGCCACAGCAGGAGTACAGGTTTTGCTCTCCGAGACTATAATATTCGGGTGTATTAGCCTCTTCGTCCTAGCTTTCTCAATCCATCCGAGTCAGTATTAAACCGAGAAGGCTACACACACTTTCCTCATATTGCAAATAGTCCTGAAAACCTAGCCTTGGTCAATCCACTTCGCTTATGGAAAAATAAAGTAGTTTATGCCGGTGAGCGTCTCGAATCATTGACAGATTTGATTCAGACTAAAGCCGATGCATATTTTGACAGCGTCTGGAATGCCAACTGTCAGACTGATAGATATCGCTTTGAATCTATCAGAGATATTCATCATGAAGGCATTCGGGCTATGGTCAATGTTGGAACAGACTACTGCATGAACGAAGTCACTTGGGTTGAAGCGTATGTGGGGAACAAATATACATTCTCAGAGTTAGTCCAAGCTCCCCATTTATTTGGCATAGGTATGTATGACAAGAAGCGTTAGTTCGCTAAGTATTGCCTGAAGAAGCGTCAAAAGAGAGTTGGACCTATTCTAAAGCTCCCACTTGTTAGACATCAAATTGAGCAGTGTCTGCGTCAAGAGCTTCACAGACTATCCATTACTCCTCTACTTTTCAACACTCAAACATCTTCCAGCAGTACCTCTTTTGTATCGTGCTTGAATTTCGCTCCGCGCCACTGCGAGGATAATTTCAATTTGATGGTGAATATTATGACTCCCTTATCTCTGTTCGACAAAATCTTCACTGCCAATCTCCGACAATGGAACGGCTCTGTCATCAACTCTTTTCGAGGATATCCTCTGCTCCTTTCTGTCCGCAAAGAGGTACTCAATCATTATAAGAAATCAGGGACTAGCTCAAGCGATCTATCCATATTGTTGGCAACAAGTGGTATTAGAGCGGTTGAAGTTGAAATTTTTTTTAAAAATTTCCAAGCATAACTGCTTGTTCAGATCCCTTTAAAATTTAGTTGCCTTAAATTTTTTTTCTTTTTCCATGGCATTTGCTAGAGTTCCTAAGTTGACCGAGTCAAATTATGACTCATGGAAGGTCAAAGCGTTTACTTATTTGTGTTCGTGTGATGATGAAATGTGTGATATTATTTCAGATGGTCCGATTCAAATTCTCAAAGTCATCACTAGAGCGCCTGGAGTTACAAAAGCAACACCTGGCGATTATGTAGAGAAACCTAAACATGAATGGTCCCCAGATGAGCGTCGAAGAGCTAATTTGGATAATGTTGGGAGGAACGCTCTATATACAGCCATTGGTGACAATGACAACTTATTCAACAAAGTTAAGTCTTGTAAAACGACTAAGGAAATATGGGATAAGTTGGCTATAATATGTGGTGGCTCAGCACAAATTAAGGAAAACAAGCTTTCTATTGCCAAGGAAAGATTTAATGGTTTTAAGATGCTGCCCAATGAGACGCTAGAACAATTAGACGCGAGATTCACTTCGCTCATTACAGAGTTAGCGTCACTAGGCATGGAATTGACCAACAAGGAAATGGTCAACAAGATATTCAGAAGTCTTCCCAGTAGATTTTTGATGAAGACAACTGCCATGAGAGAATCACAGATGTTGGAGATTCTAACTCCAGAGCATGTGTTTTCGGAGCTAAGGATTTTTGAATTCGAATTGGGAGCAATCAGCGACAAGTCGACTTCAATGACTGAATCCGGAGCTTTAATGGCTACCATTAAAAATAAGGGAAAATCAGTCAGTGAGGCGGAAGCGACAGAATCGAGTGAAGAAAAGGAAATGGATTTATTGGTCAAGAAATTCAATAAATTTCTAAGATATGAAAAATCCTGTTCCTCATTCCAGAACGAGGTATGAATGATTTAAACGCTTAATCATTATGCATCATCTTTTCATTAGACATATAATGCAGGGGGAATTCACTTTATTATTTTGTCTAAAAGCGTTTTCAAAATTGTTACAAGTTATCAAATTTAGGGGGAACCTTAAAATTGTACTTGTACATATGTATAAGCGTCAATGATCAAAAACTGTTTTCATATGCATCGATCATCAACGCTTATCGTTATTTGTGCATGATATGTTGGACGCTCAAACATAAAAAGATTTAATTTCAAGCGTCAACATAAATCTTACAACAAGTGATATCATTTTAACAAGTAGTATATGTTAAGCGTTGAACATATTCCCTTCAACACTTAATATAAACTTTTACAAAAATCATGCATATTTAAAAAAAATTAATAACTACGAGAGAACTAGAGGCCAGACATAGTTGGTTGTTGATTTACCAACAAATGGTATCAATGGTGGTGAAAATCTCTAGAGAATTTTTTCACTGTCCGTCCAGACGTGGATGCGACTGTGGAATTCACTAGAAGATATTATTTTTCTTTCACTGTCCGTCCAGACGTGGATGTGACTGTGGACGCTGAACGGTTGATAGAAGTGGCCGAGTTTTTCCCCACACCAACTGGTCCTCCTCCTCTAGTATGCATCGCTTGAACTGCAGCCTTCCCTTGATGATGCCAAGAAGGGGGAAGAAGAGAAAGAAAAGCAGTTTAAGGAGACGAGAAGGAAAAGCCTTTTTGAAAAGGAAGAAAGAGAAAGAAAAACTTTTAAAAAGAAAGAGAAAGAAAAACCTCTTTAAAAAGAAGAGAAAGAAAAGGCATGTATTCATTGTTTCAGTATAAATCATATACGCTTTCAATTCTATATATATGAATGAATGATTTATTGCTGAAACATCTTGTTGAAGCTAATCTAACATTAGCTAACTTATCTAGCTTTCTAACGCTAACTTATATTATTTTGGGCCTTTCTTTGAACTCTTAAACTATAAAAGAGTTATAAGAGTTAAGGTCTTGACATCATCAAAAAGGGGGAAATTGTTAGGAATTTCATGATTAGATGTTTTGTTGATGACAAGATAGGATTTCATGTTAGACCCCAAAAGAATGTGAGTTTATGCTTTCATAGAAATATTGTATAAGCGTTTGAAAGCTTACTTATTTGGTTAGGCTTGTAATTTTTGTCTTTATAGATTTTTGACTATGTGATACCAAATCACTAATAGAGTTCTGTGTGAGTCTATTAAGTGATGAAGTTGAAGATCAGTATCTGAAATCAAAAGAAGATGAAGATTTGTTCCAAGCGTCCGTCAAGCGCTCACTATTCAAGCGTTACTATTCAAGCGCTTACTATTTAAGTGTTACTATTGAAGCGCTCAAGCGTCCAGCGACTCAAGCGTGAAGCGCTCACTATTCAAGCATACGATTCACGCGTTACTATTCAGATGAACAGTGTTCAAGCGCTCAAAGTTCCAAGCGTTACTATTCAGATGAACAGTGTTCAAGCGCTCAAAGTTCCAAGCGTTATTATTCAGATGAACAGTGTTCAAGCACTCAAAGTTTCAAGCGTTACTATTCAAGCGTCTGCTGAATAGTGCTACTATTCATGCATCACTATTCAAGCGAACAAATTTCAGATTCATCTGAATACAAAACCCAAGTTATAAAAGACTTCAATGCAAGCATCAAAAGATAATTATTTCCAACGGAAATAAAGACAAGATGCATTAAAAGTTGGATAAAGTGCATTAAAGTATGAGCACTACAATATGCGCAAGCTACCTTTTTGACCAAGACTATTAGATTCCAAAAACCAAGAACATGTCTGGCTATTTAATATAGCCAAATGTTTGGAATGTTAGAGACAAGGAATGTTTAGGGAAACGCGCTCCAAATTGTGTCCAACGGACAAAATTTCAAGAAACAAAAATAGTGCCCTTTTCAGCAAAACACTCGGAGTGACAGAGGGAAGAAGTGACCGAGATTATACACGCACATACACAAGAAAAAGGTCCAAACTTTGCTGAATTTATTTGAGAGAAAAAGCTTATAAACTCCAGAGCCGAAATCCTTCAAGCTTCTCAAATACATTCCAAAGATAGTCACCAATATTTCAAACCTCTTTTTAGAAGAACCATACACTATTACTGAGATATTCCAAGTTGTTTGAACTTCCCAACATCAAACAAACCCGTTACAAAAACCCTCAACATCTTTCATCTGAGTGAAAAAGTTTTTTGATTCACAAGCAGCATTTTTGTGTAAAAGAATCTTGTTGAAGTTGATCTCTATTGGAGCTGAAATCTATGTGACCAAGGAGTTCCAAGATCGGTTGTAACTTGCATTATTTCTGGGTGAAAGAAGCAAGGCGATAGGGGATCTTTATTGGAGCTCAAATCTGTGTGACCAAGGAGTTCCGAGATCTATATCCAATCTCTCTCTATTTTGGAGAAGTCTCTGTGTGACTCTTCGATAATCATCATAGTGGAAAACCTCCCTGATAAAAGGAGAAGAAGGACGTAGCTGGGATTACATCACCCAGTGAACCTTACAAATATCTTGTGTCATTTATTGCTTTAACTATTTACTGTTTTATTGCTTTACTATTCATATTGCATATACTTTGATAAAGTTTTAAAACACAAATGCGACTACTTTTGATTAACAAACCGAACGCTAAGCTATAAAATACTTCCGCTGTGCTAACCCTGATTTAGTGACTAAACTCTGCCCTACTTTGGTAAGCGTTGAAATCACCGAGTCTAAGTTAACTTTCCTCAAGCGCCGCACCCAGCGCTTAAAGCTTTCCGAGCGTTCAAATACTTCAAAGTGATACGAATTTTTAGAAGTCGAAAAAGACTTCAGGGTCTATTCAACACCCCCCCTTCTAGACCCTTTCGTATACCACTTGGGACCAACACATATTTAGAAGAGTACTACGCTGCTTACGTGCCTGAGGATCAGCGTCTCAAGTCTCTTCCCTCTGACTGCTTGATTGGATTTTCCAGACATCACTGCCCAGATTCAATCTTTTCTATCTGTCAAGCGCCGTCCAAAGTCTTTCAGAATCATGTGCTAGATATCATTGGTCCAATGCACATCAGGGCCATTGATAGTCCCCTTCGCTCATTCATTTTCGATTCTTGTATGACTAGAACCAGACTCACTGAACTTGTGGAAGCTACGTCCACTTCCTATGCCAATTTAGCAAATTGGAACTTCCAATTCGATGACTTTTGTCAACCTGAGTCAGCGCTTGAGGAAGCTCCGGCTAAGTCAGTTGAAGCATTCATGTCTGCAGTCACAAATTTCCCAGCGTCTGCTGAAGAACCCGTTCAAGCGTCTCCACCAGAGGATATTCCTGATGCTTCTGAACCGGTTGATGCTGATATTGCTGAGGATCTCACTCTTGACGTACGAGGTACTGACTTTGATCCAGCATATCAAGCTCCCCTTGACTCTCTAAAACACTCATCCAGGTTCAAGCGACCAGCTCCTCAAGCGGTTCATCTAGATGAGAGTCAATCTTTCGGTCCTTTGCTCAAATCCGTTCTGGAGGATATAAGTGTTCATGCTACTCAGAATGAAGAATCCCTTCACTGGATTAAAGAAGATTTGGCAAAAATTGAGTCTCACGTTATGAGCGCTCAAATTGCTCATATGCGTAGTTCAGCTCAAGCGGCTGTTGGTGAGTGCAAACAAGACTTTCAAGAAATGCATGATGCCACTCAAGCAAACCAACTTGCCATGAAAGAAGAGCTTGAAAAGCGCCTTGAAACCCTTGAGACTTCTCTGAATGATGCTACCAGCGCCAAGCTCCTCACCCTGCAGGAACGATTCGAGAAGCGTCTGGATGACATCACAGATTCTATGTCTCAGATTGCTCATCAGGTCAGTTTACTCACAGCTCACTTTCTGAAGTCTGATGATGGCAATAAGGGGGAAGAGAAGAAGAAAAGAGAAAAGAGGAAAACGTCGAGTTCAAGAGCTCAAGAACCTACGCCTCTCAAGCGTCAAGTCTTAACATCTTCTTCTGCGCTAAATCTCCCCTCTTGGATAACTGCTTCTGAGGTAAGTGCTTCTGCTGGAGCGTCTAGTAGAACGCTAAGAGAAACCCCACAAGCACTATATCCAAATCTACCAATACCTTCTCGGGCACTACTTGAACAGTTTGACATCCCTCTTCAAAGAACATCTATTGCAGAACCTACAGATCCAAGAATCTTAGCGGAAGAGAGACAGATGTCTGACTTCATCCAATCTTTCAGAATTTGCCTAAGGTATATTGGTATTGACCCAACTGATTGGGACAATCACTTTACTGCTTTCAAGAAGAGACAGAAAGAAGAAAATAAGCTCATAATCAACAAAGATCATGAAGCGTTGATGACCTTGGAAGATAATCTAACTGAAGCTATCCGAGCTAACAAGCCCAAGCGATACAGAGTTAGACCAAGACGTTAAAGATTTTTTATTTGCATTATCTATATTCTTGTCTCTCATATTTTGTTTGTTTAGTTGTAAAAATACTTGTAACTCTCGATATATATATAATGCATTTTTTCAGCCGAAACATCTCGTTGAAGCGTAACTAACCTTAACTAATCGTATCTAATCAAAGCTAACTTTTATTTTGGCTGTCTAACTCTTGAACTATAAAAGAGTAAGTATTGCCATCATCAAAAAGGGGGAAATTGTTAGGAATTTCATGTTAGATGTTTTGATGATGACAATTAGGATTTTTCTGTTAGACCCCAAAACATGTAAGTTTGTTTTTCAGCTTTGAAGCGTGAGATTTTTAATAGGCTTTGCTTTATTCTTATTTTAGATTGTTAGGTTAAGATGTCTTAGACTAAGCGCCTGATATGTTCTGGGTGAGTTTATCAGAAGTATAGTTTGAAGACTCAAGCGCCTGAAGTCTGAATAAAGATGAAGATTCCAAGCGTCTAGAATGACCAGCTATTCCAAGCGTCACCTTATGGATCAAAGTAATTCAAGGATTGATTAAGCGTCTATCAATGACTGATTTCACCTGAATTTATTTCCAAGTCCAGTAGGAGTTTAATGCAAATATTCTCAAATGTATTAAATGTCAACGGACATTTAATTCACATGCATTAAATGTTGATAAGAGCATTAAATGTGATAAGCACTTTCAGACGTACGGAGAAGCCACCTTATTGGACTGTCAACTATTCAAAGACTGCAGCACCAACTTTTGAGCAGCAGATTTTCAGGAAAAAGGACAAAAGTTGTTCACTCGCGAAAGTGAGAGACACGCGCCCTTGCATGTGTCAAACGAACACTTTTTTCAAGAATGCCTATAAATAGGACTTCAACAACAAGCCAAATATAGAGATCAATTATCAAGTCGAATTGTTGTTGCATTGAAGTCTCATTTCTTACAATCTCAGAAAAGCCAAAACTTTCAAGAAAATATTCTCTTTGCTTTTCTTCAAATCCTGAGACAGTCAACCAAATATCTCAAACATTCTTTTCGGAGAAACCTACATTACTACTGAGATATTCCTAATTGTTTGAACTTTATCAAAATCAAACAAACCTTTTAGAAAAATCACTATCCAAGCCTCGCGATCTGTGTGAAGTCGAAGTTGGATACTTATCATATTTCTAGGTGAAAAAAGCAAGGGGATTGAAGTGATTTGGAGCAGAAATCTGTGTGATAACGGAGCTCAAGTCATCAACATCCATCTCTCCCTAATTTGTAGAAGATTCTGTGTGATTCTTTGAGAATCATTTTAGTGGATTGCCTCCAAGTGTTCGAGGAGAAGAAGGACGTAGTTGGGATTACACCACCCAACGAACCTTACAAATATTGTGTTCTTTACTTTACTTTCAGCATTCATATTGTCATATCATAATCTGATTAAGTAATACACAATCAAACGCTAAGCAACTAAATAAACTTCTTGCGACGCTAAAGTTTTTAAAAGAAGACTACAAAAATCATTCCGCTGTGCTAACACTGATCAAAGAAGTGAACGCTCAAACCTATCTGGTTGTAGTATTCAAATCTTGAAATCTAAGTTAACTTTCTAAAAATAGTCTTCATTAGACGCTTCGCCAAAGCGCCTGCATTTTAAGTGAACGCTTAAGTCAAGCGTTAGACACTTCAAGCGTCTACTATTTCAAGCGTCCAAAAACCTTTTAATACGAATCTTTTGAAGTCAAAAAAGTCTTCAGGGTCTATTCAACCCCCCCCTTCTAGACCCTTTCGTATGCCACTTGGGACCAACAGCAACTAAGGTTACTTAGCAAAAGAGGGAAAAAGACCGTAATAGCTGGAGCAGCTAAGGCTACCCAGCAAAGGTGGGAAAAGACGGTAATAGCTGAAGCCGCTAAGGCTGCTCAGCAAATGTGGGAAAAATCGATAATAGCTGGAGCAGCTAAGGCTGCCCAGCAAAGGTGGAAAAAGACGGTAATAGCTAAAGCCGCTAAGGCGGCTCAGCAAATATGGTATTAGCTGAAGCACCTAAGGCTGCACAGCAAAGGAGGGAAAAAGATAGTAACAGCTGAAGCAGCTATGCTGCTCAGCAAAGAGGGTAATAACTGAAGCAGCTACGGCTGCTCAGCAAAGACGGTATTAGCTGAAGCAGCTAAGGCTGCTCAGCAAAGGAGGGAAAAAGACAGTAACAGATGAAGCAGCTAAGGCTACTCAGCAAAATCGGTAATAGCTGAAGCAGCTAAGGCTGCTCAGCAAAAGAGGGAAAAAGACAGTAATAGCTGAAGCAGATATGCTGCTCAGCAAAGAGGGTAATAGCAAAGAAGGTATTAGATGAAGCATCTAAGACTGCTCTGCAAAGGAGGGAATAGACAGTAATAGCTGAAACAGCTATGCTGCTCAGCAAAGAGGGTAATAGCTTAAGCAAATTAAGCTGCTCAGAAAAGACGGTATTAGCTGAAGCAACTAAGGCTGCTCAGCAAATGTGAGAAAAATCGGTGATAGCTTGAGCAGCTAAGACTGCCCAACAAAGAAGGTAATAGCTGAAGCAGATAAGCCTGCTCAACAAAGACGGTATTAGTTAAAGCAACTAAGGCTGCTCAGCAAAGAGGGTAATAGCTGAAGCAGCTATGGCTGCTCAAAAAAGACGGTATTAGCTGAACCAGCTAAGACTGCTCAGCAAAGACGATATTAGCTGAACCAGCTAAGCCTGCTCATCAAATGTGGGAAAAATCGATAATAGTTGAAGGAGCTAAGGCTGCTCAACAAAGGTGGGAAATGACGGCTATAGCTGAAGCAGCTTAGGCCGCTCAGTAAAGGTGGTAATAGCTGAGGCAGCTCATTCTGCTCAGCAAAGGCAAAAAATGATGGTAATAGCTGAAGCAGCTAAGGCTGCTCAGCAAATGCGGTAATAGTTTAAGCAGATCATGCTGCTCAGCAAAGGTGGGAAATGACGGTAATAGCTGAAGCGACTTATGCTACTCAGCAAATAAGGGAAAAAGTTGGGAAAAGTCGGATAGATGGAGTGGCTCACGTTGCTCATGAAAATAATAAAGTTGGAATATCTGGAGCAGCTAATGGTGCTCAGCGAAGGTCGGAAAAAGTGGGAATAGCTGAAGCGGCTAAGGCTGCTCAGCAAAAGGGGAACAAAGTTGGATAGCTGGAGCTGCTAATGCTGCTCAGCTAAGGCAAGAATCCAGGTTAGGTTTTTTCTTGACCAAGAGGAAACGTAAGAAGTTCCATAACAAAATTCATCCTTGGGCATTATTCAGGTATCATGAACATAGCATTGTGTGCATATCATTGGCATAGTCAAGCATCATGTGCATAGCTATTTATCCACATCAATAGTAACATAGGCATGGTCAAACATCATCCATACATCATGGGCATAGCTACTTATCCACACTAAAAGCCAAATTATTCAATTAGGATTAAAGAGTTATACTTACTGAGAAGGTAAAAGGCTTTTGCTAGGATCTTTCAAGACTAATATTTTTCACTAACAATTGTCTTCATGAATTTATGATTTTTTGTCTTTTCAGAAAATTTACGAGCCGGAGGACAGCTGGGGAAAACGATTCCCTCGTCCATGGAATAAGAAAAGCCTGAAAAAAAATCTATTTTTTATTTCTAATGTGCTTTACTCTTAGGATTTAATGTATAGACTCACGAAACCACTAATATTTCTGTGGAAATCATGATTGTTGTGTTTTGAGGTAGTACCTGAGACTGTAGTGCCCTTTGCAAAGTCAGATGCGGTGCTCCAAAGTTCTGGTAAGAATTTATTTTATATATTTACGATTGTATATACATAAAAATTGATTATTGAAATGTGGAGTAAAGGTAGTTGGTGGAAGGGAGGTAGTCGGAGGACTAGGAATGCACCACTTGGGTAGGTATCCGGGGTCCGTGACGCCAAGCATAAAATTGGTGGCGGACCCGAAGGCCTTACACCAAGAGGAAATAAGGAGGGACTGGGTGAGGAATCACCTTCGGGGTGGTTCCAGGACCTGTCCTAGGAGGACCGGGATTTGGAGCGACACGGAGGAAAGGGAAGCCATAAGGTTGGAGAAGAAATAAGAAGGGAAGAAATGGAGAAATGTGGGAAATAAGGCAGGATATCTGCGGTAAGGGCTGGCCACCCAAGCCCGTTCAGGAAATTTGTGTACGGAGGGGAGGAAAAGTTGTAATAAGGTAGGTGGCCAATGCAAGTCCCCACGATTGCATAGGTACGACGCAAGTCCCCACGATTGTACGCGCTTGTTGACAGATGTTCGATCCCGTGTGCAAGTCTCCACGATTGCAAATGCAAGTCTCCATGATTGCATAAGAGAAAGTACGGGTATTTGATCCCGATGCAAGTCTCCACGATTGCATAATGACAATACAAGTCCACATGATTGTACGTGTCAAGAGATTACCAAGAATTGACGGATGTTTTGAAGCAAGTCCCCATGGTTGCGGAAATTGTACTACCTGACCCAGCTGCGGCTATAGCTCAGTGTACGTTTGGTGGTATTACCTAAAAACAGATTAATTTGTTTGATTTTCGTGAGGTATATTAGATGTTGGATTCCAAAGGAAATGCTAAGGAAATGTTTGAAATTCCAGGATAGAGGTATGGTGATGATATTTTGTGAAGATTTTATGAACACATTATTTAATAGCAATTTCATTTATTGTTTATCCTACTAAATTTATCTTGTGATGAAGTAACACTAAGGCTAACCTACTCCTTTGAAGAGGGAGAGCAAGTTTGGTTCTTTTTTTTATTTTGTGAAACGAGGCAGGTAAGACGTAGGCAAAGCTGAGCAATACGACCTGCAAACCGGAGGAACTGTGGATGTCCCTGCCTAAGACCTAGGTAGGTGAGGAGAAGGAGAAACAAGGAGTGAGAAGTACATGCTCATTCAAAAGCACAATTCGTGAAGAAGGGAAAATTGCTTTGCAAGCTTTGTCTCGGCAAAGAAAGGAATAACATTAGCCAAGTCAGAGAGGGTAGCCTCAGCAACAGGCTGCCCAGGCGAAGCAATAGCATTCTGGTCAACTACAGGGAGGACAACTGGACCTACATAGGAAGGATTCTTTGGCATAGCTAAAGAGGTCACACCTGTGATCATAACGATAGAAGATTCTTCGCGATGTCGGCACTCAAAGAAAGAAATTTCTCCGCAACATACATCAAATTGAGCATGGATCAACTAAAAAAGGATCGTGGATGCGACTGCCCAACTTGCGGAGGTCTGCAGGTCTACAGGATTTCGAGAAAGCATGTATAGACCTGATGTACCAGTCCCTGGACATCCAAAACTGGAGAAGATGATGCCAGAGGTGGTCATAAGATCACTTCAATAAATGACATAACTAGAGTTGCACGACCTGGACAAGCTAGAGAAGTAACTGTAGATTGCGCCACTCGTGGTTGCAGACCTGCAGGACGACCAACATGAAAAAAGGAGAGGATTCACCTCTAGTAAGTGGATTCGACACTACGGCGACTGGTGGACCATTGCCATGACTAATCAGACATGCCATTTGAAGTTTCCTGGAAGAATAGAGTATTAAACACTCAAAGAAGAAGTGGAGTACAAAAAAGTCAATCCAGTAATTACAAATTCTTGAATTTATCTGGAGAGGAAGGTTCATCTTAGCTCTGTAGCTCAAGCAGCTATGCAGCTGAGGTATCTTGGCAATTTCGTCAGCTTGGCCTACAACACTTGTTTCTTTTCAACTCTTACAGCTTGACTACGTCAAACTTTAGAGTTGGGGGGACTTATTGATGTGAGTAGAAATCTGTCTTTGGGCCAAGCTGGGTAGTCCAATACCTTATGGGCCCAAGCCCAATGGTTTTATGGACTTGGATCATTCTAGAAGATATTATATTTGGACATACTTAGCTGGAGGCCCCGACGACCAGACCTGCATAGGTAGGGCAGCGCTAATTATGGACAGCCTGGAGACAAAATCTAATCAATCACCAACCTTGCCAAATATAGACCTACGGAGATCAGCCCTGAGATTCTATATATTTACCATTTATACCTTATGAAATATATCCCAAATAGAGAGATCATGATTTATTCTTATTACCTTATGTATTTTAGGCATAGTTGACTTACCATTCTAGCCTACCCATCAATTACTTGTATAAATACCCTCTATGAGGATGAATAAACCAGACAACAACTTTACACTCGTGGACGTAGGTCTTCATTAGACCGAACCACACAAATCTCTTATTCATTTACATTATCACTCTTATATTATATGTTAAATCTCACCATAATACTATCCCATATATTAATATAAATATTATTAATGTGAAACCCACACACATCATTATCTAACGATCAACATAAGATTTTAAAATGGACTCTAATAAATTATATCACGTCACAAATTCTGATGCCTATACCAAATGAATTCTATTATAGACTGGACTCTAGGTGACATATCCCATTATGCATTCTTTACGCTTCTTTAAATAATTTTTTTTTCATTCATTGACATTAAATTTCCACTAAAAAAGTTAGCTAGAATGATAAGAACATTACGTCATAAATATTAAGAAATATTTCTAATATTATGAGACTTCATTGTAGACATGTAAATGGATAAGAGTAATATATATGAGGATAATTTTTTTTAATTACTCAATATAGTAAACCTTTTGAAGAATAGATAAATGAGAATTTTGTTTAGAACTTATCTAGTCATTTTTTTTATTTAACTGATAAGTTGATAATTGCATTATATTTTGTGTTTGTATTTATCTAATCTTGATTAATTTTTGATCCGTTTTGTCCTATATATTACTTATAATTGTCTATATTATGTGTTGTAGGGAACAAATGGTGATCAAAGTGGAAAAGAATTGAAAACATAGTCAAAAGAGTAGGAAAAAAAAAATTCTCAGGTTGGCGTCACAGCACCAACCCAGCAAAAATAATTTTCCACAACACCATATTTGGCGATATAGCACCATGGACACAGCCTGCTTACTTAAAAGATGCGTTTTAGATCAAATTTGAGGTCTTCTCACTTGGGAAACAACTCCAAACACCCAACAAAAAATATTTTTGAAGAAAAGAGGCTCTTGGAAGAAGAAAATATATGAAAAGATCAAGGATTCAACTACACCAAGACGGATCAAGATTTACTCAATCGATGATACGGTCTAATTGGATGTTTTATGTTTTCTTTAAGATTGGATTGAAAACCATTTCTTTAGTAATTTTTTTGCATTGATTTATTTTTATTGTTATGAACTAAATTTTTATAAACTGAGGCCATGTGAAGGCCAAATTTATGCTCATTATGGTTGATTTTTGTTTTTAATCGTTTATTTTGGGTTAATGAAATGTTTTTATGATTTTTTTCTTAATGCTTACAATTGATTGGTCACCAATTGTTTGATTAAATGCCTAGTCTAGATGTTGAGAAATAATAGATTTGGAAAGCTTTTGGAATCATAAAATCCACATTGTAGAATTGGCTAGAGATAGAGTATTTTCCTTTGTGTGGCTTTTCATTTCTAACAAGGAATTTCTAAGTATCTTTTAAAACATTCTTTTTAATTAAATCTTCATATGGAAATATAGGTGATTATTGAAAGGGGTAGAATTGTTATACCAAGAGATTGGATAGTAAGTACTTTAGGAAATTTCGCCTTTGCATAACCTTTCTAATAATTGATTTAAACAAAATTCATACTTAACTTGCATAATTTGGTTGGATCATTGCCTTGGTTGTCTTTTTAGCTTCTGTCTAAAATCTTTAATTTTCTCATGTGCTAGGTAAATTTTATTATTAGTTTTTTCCAGTTAAATCTCATCATCAAATATCAATTGGTTTAACTTAGAATAGGAAAATTAAATTTTTAGAACTTAGATAATTTAGTCCATGTGGGAACAATATTTGGACTTGCATCCATTTTACTACTTGGGCGATCTAGTATACTTGCTAGAAACATACACATCATTTTTTGATTTTTTAAAAATGACAAAATCATCATTTTGTGGCCAAATGAAACGTGCCACTGGTCTATTGGATCATATCCATACAGATGTGTGTGGTGCACTCAATGTGAATGCAAGAGGGAACTATTCATACTTCATAACCTTTACCGACGATTATTCTAGGTATGGTTATGTGTATCTTCTGAGATACAAGTATGAAGTCTTTGATAAGTTCAAGGAATTTAGATATGAAGTTGAGAAACAAACAAGAAGAAGTATTAAAGCTCTTCAATCATATCGAGAAAGAGAATACTTGTCTGGCGAGTTCATGGATTATTTGAGAGAGAATGAAATTCTTTCTCCGTAGACACCGGCTAGAATACCTCAGTTGAATGGTGCTTCTGAGCGGAGAAATTGAATTTTGATGACCATGGTTCAATCTATGATGATTTCCATAGATTTACCATCATCCTTTTGGGGATATGCTCTGGAAACAGGGTTTTAAAACCAGTTAGACCGCTGCCCGGGTCATGCAACGGTCCGATCTGAACCTCAAAACTGCTCCAGCCTAAAACCGCTTAAAATCGGTTAGACCGGTGAACCACTAGAACCAGGACAGGTTCAGTGAAACCGGCCGGTTTCCACATGTGAAATAAGTGGGTTAAAATCCCTATTTTCCATAATTCATAACCCAAAAATCCTTCTTCTTCCTCTAATCCTCTTCCACGCGAACAGAGCAGAGCAGCAGGCGGAGTTCTTCTTCCTCTTTTTACATGAGTTTTTCTTCATCGTTCTTTCTCTCTATCTCTACCTCTATCTCTATCTCTATCTCTATCTCTACCTCTATCTCTATCTCTAACTCTCTCTTTTACAGTTTTACTCTCACACAAATTGATTATTGTTCAAAACCTTGATTTATGCAATTTTGTCTTCAAATTCTTGGTTACTAGACATAAATGTGCAATTTCATTTTCATATGAACTACTTACTGAGTTACGAGTATGCACTGTGACACGCTAATAGCTAACGTGCTATAATAGCAAGTGCACTAGTCGTGTGTAGTAATAAAAGTAGACGAGAAGTCCGGATTGTCGAACCACAAGGACTTGAATTCTAGTTTAAGGTTTTATAACAACAAAGATCAATACAATAAAGGTAAAATGAGTGTGAAACGCGTAAGATAAGAACAAGGTTGCACAAGTGATTTAAAACAAAATATAAAGGGAGACTAAGGCACATGCTAGGTTCAAATTGATCAATTATACTTATAAAGATTCTCGTTGAAGTATTACGCTTATATTGTTATGGTGAGAGCTCCGAGGGTAGAGAATAACTGATGTCTCGCGTATAAACTCCTATGCTTAGATCGTGATTTCCCAAATATTCCTATCCGGAAATCTAACCACTAAACATGCATTAACGTACTAGAGTTCACTCGATTAGAATCGAACAACTTCACCCGGGAATCTTTTACCTATGTCTAGGGCAATTCCTCATTAGTTGCTAAGTCAATTTTCTCCCGAAATATTCACCTAGGCATAAGATTCTAACATATAGTGATCAAGTATATGCAAGATAGGTAAAAACACAAATTCACATCACATAACAATATAAGAATAACCTCAACAATCATCTATTATAAGCATATATCACAATTTGACCTTACATGGCCTTAGTCTTATGAATTTAGTTCATGATAGATAATATGAGAAACAATAATGAATAAATACACATGTTCATAGACATGAATGAAATGAAAAGGCTATAAAAACTCCCTCTAATGTGATAGATGATGGCCCCTTGATTGGAGCTTCAATTCCTAGCTTTCTCCTCTTAGAATGATGAAGAATGGTGATGAATGAAGCTTGAGGACCGGTTCCTCCTCCTCCTCTCCTCCAAGAATCTGAAATTGATAGTGAATGATGAAGAGTATGGGTTCCCCCTTCTTTTATAGCCAAAATTCCACTAAAGTATGCATTAAGAATTCCCATTAAAGTTCCCCAATGAGAATTCCACCTAAGGTGATGCTTAAAGTTTGGCTTTTAAGATTCCAACCAGCTAAAAAATGCTGAACTTTCGGCCCTTAAGCATTCCACCAAGCATAACCATGTGAAAACTTCAACAAAACACATGCATGCTGCCATTTTCTTGCTTTCCAGCGCAGTCTTAGTATTTTCCTCATAACCTTCTCCACAGATCTCCGAATTGGATAATTCAGGTCCCCATGTGCAGATACGACATAGATCTACAACGTTTCAGAAGGACACTTTGTCCAATTTTGTTTCTAATTATATCGAAATTACGTTTCAACATGGAGGTTGTTTCTGATTTGGCGCCCATAAAGTAAATCTACCAAGAAACACACTTATGACAACCCCTCAACACATGTGCTGAATTATGGCCAAAAGTGATTCCTGCCCATCATATAATGCTGGAATTTAGGCTGAAAAGGAGTAACATTCGGACTATCCATGCCTAGACATGACTAGGAGGGCGCTGGGGCGTATCCTGGCACATGTACTTCTCTGTTCGGCGCAGGAATCGTATTTCCTTCAAAATTCTCTCTATAGACCTCCGATTTGGATGTTTCAAGTTCCCATATGAATCTAAGACATACATCTAAAACTTTGTAGAAGGAAAATTTGTCTTATTCGGTCTCGAAATGTATGGAGATATCGCTCGAATGTGATAGGAGATGCATAAACCGCCTAGGTGTTGAAAAACATGTTTGAACTTGTTTTGTACATCGTTTTTCTTCCCTTTTCTTCATGTACTCTCATTTATTACCTGTATTCACTTAACACACCTATTAAATGCAAATGTGACATGATTTAGGCAATAAGTAAATCCAAATCATAAGAATTACGGGCTTAAAAACACGTAAAAACACTTCTTATCACACTGTAAAGAGAATTGAAATTTTTGGGGCTTTTGTAGAACCCTATGAATTTCCATGTTCATAGGGTTTTACATAATTTGAATATTTGTTCTTTTGCAGCCAATCTTTTGGAAAATTGAATCATGGAATTCATGTGGCCTTGTCCATGATAAGCTAGAAATATTACATGAGTTGATTATTGGAAAATTCCATCTCTGAGTACAGTCCAATGCACTGCAAAGAGTTAGAAAAATTTAAGAAAACATTTATGTAGAAAAATTGCAGATAATAAAAGATTATATCATTGGTCAATGATATAAGATTATAAGTTAACATTAAAGAGGCAAAAAATTGAGATTTTGAAAAATGTTTTTGTCAATTATCAACGAATGAAACTTAATTCCCCTTTGAATTTTTTTGTAGCGATATGTCATCTACTGAACAACATAGGGAAGGAAATGGTTCTAGTTCTAGTCAATCAATTCAATCAGTAAGGGGCAAGTCTGATATACCTTGGAATCATGTTGTTGAAAAACTTATCGACGAGAAGAGATCTATTAGTTGCTTGTACTGTGGAAAGGTGTCAACTGGTGGTGGCATAAAAAGGATTAAACAACATTTTGCAGGGAAGAAAGGTGCAATTGCAGTGTGTCGAAAAGTCCCTCCCGATGTCAGATATCAAATGGAAGAGTCACTTAAAGAAATTGCCACAAAAAAAAAGCCAAGACAATTTTAAAATGGAGAATACATATGGACCTCCTATTTTGTAAGGAGAGGACAGAGATTGTTAGGAAATTTCATGTTAGATGTTTTGATGATGACAAGATAGGATTTTTCTGTTAGACCCCAAAATATAATATAAGTTTTTGTTTCATAGATCATTTGTAAAAGCGTTTGAAAGTATGTAATTTTGTTAGGCTTGTAATTTTTATATTTCTAGATTTTAGACTAAGTATTAGATACTGAATCGCTAATAGAATTCTAGGTGAGTCTATTAGAGAAGAAGTTGGAGATCAGCGTCTGAAGTCAAATGAAGATGAAGATTTATCCTTAGCGTCTGTCAAACGCTAAAGGACTATTTCAAGATTCATGGATCAAGCGCTCAGAGCACTCTAGCGATCAGAATTAAATTCAACTGAAATAAATTCTCAAGTCATGAAGGACTTAAATGCAATCATTCAACGGACATTTATTTCAAACGGGAAATAAATTCAAATGCATTAAATGCTTGATAAGAGCATTAAATGTGATAAGCCAATATGACTTGTAGACAAGCCACCTTTTGACTAGACTGTCAGAACTTCAGAGTTTATAGCTGCTCCCGTCAAATAATTACCAGCAGGAATTCAGGAATGTCAAAGAAAAGGTGTACTCACGCACCGCGTGAAATGCACGCTCCTGCATGTGTCCAACTGACATAATCCCAAGAAAAAGCCTATAAATACCTTACCTCCATCAAACCCCAAAACAGATATATATACATAATACACGACAGACACACAATACACAGGATACACACAAAAAGAAGAAGCTTAGAAACTCCATAGCCAAAATCTTTCAAGCTTTTTACATACATTCCATACAGTCACAAATATCTCAAACTTCTTTCAAAGAAGAAACCAAAGTTCTTACTGAGATATTCCAAGTTGTTTTATCTTTCCAAAAACAAACAAACCCTTGTGATAAAACCCTCAACCTTTCATCTGAGTGGGAAAGTTGTTGAAACCCCTTACAGGCAGTATTTTTGAGTGAGAGAAGCTTGTAGAAGAAGATCTTCATTGGTGCTGACATCTGTGTGATCCAGGAGCTCGAGATCATTTTCACCTATTTAACCTATTTACTATCTTGTAGAAGATTCTGTGTGATTCTTTGATAATCAACTTAGTAAATTCCCTCCAAGTGAAAAAGGAGAAGAAGGACGTAGCTGGGATTACATCACCTAGTGAACCTTATATATCTTGTGTTATTGACTTTTACCGTTGTCTTGCTTTATATTATTTTTATCTATTCTGAAAAGGACAAGCTTTATCTGTCAAGCGACTATTTAACCAAAACGAACGCTAAAAGATTTAAAATCATTTCTGCTGTGCTAACCTTGATTAAGCGATCTAAGTGTTACCCTACTTTGGTAAATTGCTAAAATCACTAAGTCTAAATTATCTTTACTGAAGCGCTGACCCAAGCGTTCAGTTGCCTAAGCGTTCTAACCATTAAAAGCGATACGAATTTTTGAAATAAAAAACGACTTCAGGTCTATTCAACCCCCCCTTCTAGACCCTTTTGTATGCCACTTGGGACTACCAAGTGGTATCAGAGCAGTTGAAGTAGAAGCCTAAACGTTTCCAAGCGTAACTGCTTGTTTAAATCCAGTTTTCTAAAACTTTGTCGCTTTAAAATTTTCTTTAAAAACATCTCATTATGGCTTTTAACAAAATGCCTAAGCTGGAAGAATCAAATTTTGGAAACTTAGAGCATTTGCGTATTTATGTGCTTGCGATAATGAAATGTGTGATGTAATTTCAGACGGCCCCATTAAGATCATGAAAGTGATAACTCGTGCACCTGGAGCTGATGAAGCCACTCCAGATGGATATGTCGAGAAATCTAAAATAGAATGGATGCCTGATGATCGAAAAAGAGCAAATTTAGATAATGTTGGACGAAGTGCACTTTACTCAGCATTAGGAGACAATGATGCATTGTTCAACAAAATCAAGCAATGTAAAACTTCCAAAGAAATATGGGATAAGTTGGCTATAGTGTGTGAAGGCTCAGCACAGATGAAGGAGAACAAGCTTTCCATAGCCATGCAAAGATTTGAACATTTCAAGATGCAGCCAATGAGACGCTAGAACAATTGGACGCAAGATTTACTTTGCTCATTACAGAGTTAGCATCATTGGATAAACAGTTGACCAATAAAGAAATGGTCAATAAGATTTTCAAAAGTCTTCCAAGCAAGTATTTAATCAAGACTGTTGCTATGAGAGAATCATAGACATTGGAGATCCTTACTCCAGTACATGTATTCTCAGAATTAAAGGCATTTGAATTTGAATTGGGTGAAGTCAGCGACACATCGACTTCAGCAACTGAATCAGGAGCTTTAATCACTACCACCAACAGTAAGAGTAAAGCGATTAGTGAGGTGAAAGCGACAGAATCAAATGAAGATAAAGAGATGGCTTTATTGGTCAAGAAATTTCTAAGATATGAAAAGAAAAATCCTGTTGGACAAACTTCATTTCAAACCCCTCCCCCAGCACCAGCGCCTCAGTATCAAGCGCCAGTATATTCTGCACCTCAGCCATTAGCGCCAGTTCCTTATCAAGCGCCTTCAACTCCTACTCAGAATCTCTCAGCGCCAGTTAGATCAAAGCGATTAACCACTAAACAGAAAATGAAAACTAATTTGTGTTATAATTACAGGAAACCGGGGCACTACCAGGTACATTGCTCTTATCCAAATGTTTCTAAGCCCACAAGGTAAGACTATATGGATAGAAACCAATTCAGGAGCAACCTTCGTGAACAAGGTTTGCTAGCGGAATCTGAACCATTCCCTGCACCTGAAGAGGATTTAGAATGATCAGATGAAAGTAGTGATGATGAACCAACAACCGACTCAGCGTTGATCTATCTTATGGCAAGAGACGATGAAGCGTCTGACGACTCGCTACCAGAGGTAACCACTGAATTATATCATCCTCTTTCTTATGATGAATTACTTGACAAAGTTAATGAATATTATAAAGATTGTCAAGATGCCGCCAAATTATATCAAAATGATCACGCTATTATCTCATCACTCACAAGAGATAAAGTAACGCTCAAAGCAGAGTTGAAAGTTCAACAACAATGCATTGAGAAGAACCAATCACTTGAGAATGAGATTATTCAATTAAAAAGGGATCTTGATATAATAGTCAAGAGAGAAGCTGATCTGATCGTTAAACTTACCAAATCAGAGCAGCTCATCTCATCATTATCAAAAGCTTCAAGAAAGTTGGATAATGTGACAAGAATGTTTGGTGAAAAGACCGGTTTAAGATGCAATAAACTTGGTAAACAACCAAAAAAATCTAATGTTACAGCGTACAACAAAGGAAAGGGTGCTTTCTTTATTAGAGAGCTTCACAAAGACAAATGCTAAATGAACCAAGCGGAAATGGTACGAGGCCAAATGAGAAAGCCAAAGCCAACTCAGGCAAGGGAAAGGCGAAAGCAAATGATCCACAAAGACGGGTTCATCAAAACGCTCAAAAGGCTAAGGATAAATTTGACCACTGTGAATCAAGCGCTAAGCGTCAAGCAACAAAAGAACAACCTAAGCAAGCGCCAAGGAAATACCATCGTCAATATCCACAAAAGTCTAGATCATATTATCGCTACTATGATAATTATGATTATGACTATGATTATGATTACTACTATAATCGAGGATATTATTATATACTGAAAAAGCACACACAACACAATGTGAAACCCAAGAAGGCCAGTATTCCTACAATTAAGACTAGACAAATATGGGTTCCTAAAGTTTTAATTCAAACCAAAGTCACTAACAATGAAGGACCTAAGACAACATAGGTACCTAAGAAGAATTAGAGCTATCCTTTAATGCAGGTACCTAGAGCCAACACTGATACTTCAGTTTGGTACATTGATAGCGGGTCATCAAGGCATATGACTGGATCAAAGAATCTCCTAGTCAACTATCAAGCTACCAACGGTCCTCAAGTTATACTCGATGATAACTCAAAAGGTAAAACCAAAGGTATAGGTATCATGCATAGGGGGAACATCATGATCAATGATGTATATTATGTTGAGGGTCTTAAGTATAATCTGTTAAGCATTAGTCAATTTTGTGATAAAGGCTTTGAAGTAAAGTTTTCAAACGACTTCTGCTATGTTAACGACGCTAACACTAAGTCTACTAAATTAAGAGGTAAACGAACAAATAATGTTTATTTAGTGGATTGGGATCAATTGATAACAACCCCACATGCTTTGTTGCTAAAAGTCAAAATGAATTGGGTTGGTGATGGCATAGTAAAATGAATCACCTCAACTTTAAGGCAATCTCTCAGTTAATATCACTAAATCTTGTAGAGGGATTACCTAAGGGTTCCTTTCAAAAGAATCGCTTATGTGATGCATGTCAAATGAGTAAACAAGTTAAATCATCTTTTAAGAAGAAACCATGTCTATCTACTTCTAGAGTTCTTGAACTATTGCATCTAGATTTGTTTGGTCATATTCAAATCATGAGCGTTAGTGGTAAAAAGTACTCGCTAGTAATAGTTGATGATTTCTCTCGCTATACATGGATAGAATTCCTAGCGACCAAAGATGAAACTAGTGTCAAGCCCACATCGCTAATTCGTCAATTGCAAACTTATAAAGATTTAAAGGTGACAAGAATTAGAAGCGATAGAGGAACTGAATTTACTAACCAATTTGTTGAGAAGTTTTGTATAGATTTTGGAATACTTCATGAGTATTCTGCTCCTAGAACACCTCAACAGAATGGAGTTGCCGAGCAACAGAATGGAGTTGCCGAGCAACAGAACATAATGCTTAAAGAGGCTGCTAGGATGATGCTTGCAGAGTCTAAGCTGCCTCAAAGGTTTTAGGCCGAAGTTATCAATACCGCTTGGTACAATCAGAATCGGTGTACGATCAACAAGCAACATGAGAAGACTCCATATGAGTTGTGGAAGGGACGTAAGCCTAACGTTTCTTATTTTCATGTATTTGGTTCAAAATGTTTCATTCATAACAATGGATCCCAAAGTCTAAAGACATTTGATCCTAAAACGGATGAGGGAATCTTCCTAGGCTATGCCAAATATGGAAAGAGTTTTCGCATCCTAAATAAGATCAAATCGAAGGTTGAAGAATCCATTCATGTTGTGTTTGATGATGCCAACCAAGAACCGAGTAAGGTTAATTTTGATGATATAGGAATTGAAGATCTTGCCCAACAAGCGTCAGAAATTAATCTTGGTGATAATAGTGATGATGAGGATGAGGAGATCTTTGTACCTATCCCTAAGATTACTCGTGAGGTTACAAATGATGACAGTATCAGAATCGCTGATGATCATGAAGAGAATGATCATCAAGAGCAAAATGGAACTGTGAATGATACAGCGACTGCGCTAGAGACAAATGAGGGTCAAGCGATTGATAATTAAGAGTCTCTCAACCTGTTCCAACCTGACCATAAATGGCTTAGAGATCATCCACCAAAGCTAGTAATTGGAGATATTGATGCACCTGTTAGAACTAGATCCGCTACAATTAATGAGGCCATGTTCGCAAGTTTCTTATCTCAAATGGAACCAAAGAAAGTGGATGCTCAGTGATTCAAGTTGGGTAGAAGCTATGCAAGAGGAGCTTAACCAATTTGAGAGAAGCAAGGTTTGGACGCTAGTACCAAGACCAACTCACCAAGGAGTGATTGGAACTAGATGGATTTTTAGGAACAAGATGGATGAAGATGGCATTGTTATAAGAAACAAAGCCAGATTAGTCGCTCAGGGTTATTGTCAAGAAAAGGGTATTGATTTTGATGAGATGTATGCCTCAGTGGCCCGTCTTGAAGCGATTAGAATGTTCTTAGCGTTTGCCACCTTCAACAAGTTCACAGTATATCAAATGGATATTCTTTTCGAGTAGTACGGAAAGTGGGTTGATTGTCATTTTTGAAAAACGAGAGAGATAAAACAAATAACTGCAGAAAATAAACCAGACTTAATTAGAATATTGGACTAAACTAAGACCATGTTTAAAATCAAGGACTTCGACTTATAACTTGGCTCCCACTACATTTTTTGAAATTCCACACTCCCACTGTGAAATGACGGAAGCGATCGTTGACGAAAACTTCGTGGTGGGGATATGGATGACAACCCTTTAACGATATTTGGTCCATTACTTAATGAAAGTGATGTCAAACATCAATCTATCAAATAGACAGTTCAATCATATTTATCCCATAATCCACAAATACCGCAACCCTTTAATGATTTAATGGTAAAGTGGACTATCTAAGTTCATTCTCACTAACTCCTCATAATCTAACATTTGAATTTCACCTTGCAACCTTTTAACGATATTTGGGGTGAAATATGTCTCGATTAAGGCATCCAATGCACTTAATAAAATTCTAAAATTAAATCTTAATATATGACCCCCACTTACTGGGAAGATGCCACATATGAATTTAATCCTTGATCTTATTAAGTTTAGTGGAGGGAAAGAATGCCTAGCACCCCTTACTAACTTGGTATTATTTTTGTTTGGGAGAATTCATGTTCTAAACATTTAATTCGTCTCACTTTGCACATTTACCAAATTTATATAGCACATATTGATAACACACATACTTCATACAACTAATGAACATGCATCGAAAGCAATAATACAACACACAAGTCTATGGGCTTTTATCTAGAGGGCCCAAGCCAATGGACCATCATAAAATTGAAAAAGAAAAGCCTAGCTAATCTTCGTGGGTTCCAAGCTCCTCTTCTTTTGCATGATCTCCATCTTGAAAGGCCTATTCTATTTCTATTTATTATAAGAGGTAATTTAAAACCTATGCATAAATCTAGAAATAAAATAAAATGTGCTCAAACCGGCCCTTACAACCCATCAAAAGAAATACATAATCAAAAGAAGCAACCTAAGCCCATAGACATATGTCACCATCACATAATACATGCTCGCGATAAATAAAGCACTTATGTTGGTGATTAATAAAAATTAATTAGTCCAACTTAATTAATTTCCACAATAAAATTCCAAATTTTATTGATTCATATAATCCTATTTATGAGAATTCTTTATTTAAATAAATAACTTAATAAATAAAATTCTCCAAGAGTTTATTAATTAATTATTTCATTCAAATAAAGATCAATAAAAACTATATTGGGCTTAATTTTATCAAAATTAAATTACCAACCATTGGCATATTCAAAATTAATTAATTAGGCCCAATAACTAATTTATTGAATTATCCACAATTTTAATCAAAACAATTTGGGCCCCTTTTTAATTAAATCCGGGTCATCATCCTTTTGACCCACCCGGATAACTAAAATAGCCCAAACACCTATTCAATTAAAATTTGGACCTTAGGAAAATATAACCCGACCCATTAGGGCCCGAGTCACGAAAACCCGGCCCCCGAAACAGGTCCGTGCACTGGGCGCATGGCACGGTGGTTTAATCATGCTTGGACCGGCTCCGTGAAATGGCACAGCATTGGGGCCCCACCCAGTGTGTGTAACGGGAGGCCGAAAAGGCCTCCAGACTGCGCACGCTTTTTGCGTCGCCCTCGTCTTGGGGTTATACTTCTCCGATTCTCATAAAATTTATATGCCCAAATTTGAAACTCATTAAAATACAACTTTCATGAAGAAACTGCAGCGAGATTCAGAATATTTTCATATGAAAAACACGTTCAAAGCAGGCCTCAAAAACGTGAAAAAAACAGTCAATCACATAAGCAATTAAACACAGAATTCAGAGATTGGCTCTGATACCACTATTGGGAATTATACGAATAAAATGCAGCAGAAAGTAAATTTAATTCCCAAAGCCCGAATCATCTCTAATCCTCGTGTTTAATTGTGTATAGAAAAATTACCGTTCTCGTGTATGTTGATTTCTAAACGTGATCCTTTTCTCTAACGCCAAATTTGCCAACGTCTCTAATTCGTCACGCCGGAATCAAAAACGAGAAACTCCTCCTTTCTTCCTTGTCAAAGACGACTAGAGAGAGAGAGAGAGGTGGGAGACTTTTTCTTGGAGAGAAAGTTGTGTAAGTTGCCCTTGTGTTATTTTTCACCTTGTGATATATTTATATCATTATGAAACAACAACACTAGCATGCAAGAGCCCTATTTGGGCGTCTATTTGGCCGCCCATTAGTGGGCTCAGAAGCCTTCGGGCTTTCATCTTGCTTGCTAATTAATTAATCGGATAATTTATTTATCCAATAAATCAATTGATAATCCAATTAATTCAATTCCTAATTAATTTATAATTCAATTTCTCCAAGAAATTAATTAACTCATTAATTAATTAATTACGGCATCCAATGCCGTGAATTTCTCTCAAGTCTTTTTCCCATGTTTTCCTTTTGCATTTCCTTTAAGCGCTACTCCTTAGGTTCGTCTCAAAAGGCAATTGGGAGGAATCCAAAGGGGTGTGAGTGACATCTAGCCAGTCTCGTGGCTCACACCGTACCTCAATTGAGAACGAATGAATAGGATCATCCCAAACCTTTACGCTGTGAATACCGTACGTGTATAAACCTTTTATTCTTATATCCCAGTTAAGTAAGAGTCATGGTTTAAAGTCAAACTCATATAACTTGACCATATGCCTAAGCTCATAATAAGTCGAGGTATTTAAATGCTTTGGCCAAAGACTTTTATCCTCACTTATTCATGATCGCATAGGATATTTTACTCATTCACTTATGAGAGAATAAATTCTATATTGCAAATCAGTTAACAATGCTACTTGCCCATTAAGTCGCACTTCGAGGTCGATTCCACCAACAGGTGATTTGAATCTAACTACTCTAATGACAGACTTGATGTCACAAGTACATCTACAACTCGATTTCTCTGGTCAGAGGTTCACACGTACCTATCACTACTTATCAGTTTCATCATTGATTGTCAATGAGTGAATACCCATGCGATGAACTGTTGTGAGCCGTGTTCGAACATATCAGTCCAACTGACATGTCTATGATATAAGTTCTCACTACCATTTCCATAGTGTACAACTGGCACTTTCTCTGTCGAAACTTACATCATACAAGTCTTTATTCACTATTGATGCCTAATCAATATTTCTTAGACTTGCGAACCCTTTTAGATGTCAAGGGTCAAACGATTCTAGTGCCTTTCTTCCTATCCTATAGGAGGTAGAACGTTCGCCTTGTCATCAAGGACTTTACGTTGTTTATTCACACCTTATAAATGCCTATAAGAGAAAATAACAATCAACTACCTTATATTAATAGAAAAGCCATATTTTAGTTATAATGTTTATGCCCTATAAATCTATCCACTTTATGGCATTCGAGGGCATATACTCTAACAGATCCTAAAGCTAAAGTTTTATGGAAAGAAGATTATCAGCGAGCTATTGAGGCCAAGGAAACGTGGCGGTGCAGCGGTCCCCAAAGATGAGCGTGAGCGACTTCTTGCCGAAGGAGTTGTTCGGAGCGATGATGAAGAGCAAGCGTCTTCGTCTTCATCATCATCGAAAGAAGTGGTGGTTGAGCGACCCAAACAAAAAATCATCTTGAAGGTCGTTGAGCCATCAAAACCCACAAAAAGGCAGAGGCAGAATCTGAAGCCGGAGCCCAAGAAGAAACAGAAGTCTCCCCCTCCTTCTCCTAAATCACCTTTTCCCCCTCCAGCGTTTATCTTCAGTGTAAACGAAGAAGGAGAAGTAGTAGAAGAAGAAGTACCGCTAGCACGCAGGCGTACTTCTTCATCCACTCCAACAACATCAACAAGCGTTCCAGTCGAGCCAGCGCTTGAAGACTCGCGAGTGTTCCTCCTCCTTCAGCGCTGTTCCTGATCCTAGAGCCACTACTCTTTCTGAGAAGGCTACTCGTTTTCAGGCTCAAGAAGCATTAGACGCTGATGCACCTCCATCTTCAGCAATTCCCATTGAAGTAGATGTTGATCTGGCAACTGTTGTGGATATAGCTAAGGAAGTAGCACAAGTCCTTCCTGACGCTAAAAGATCACCAGTCAGTGAAGCGACTAAGCATGCTGAGCGGTCGATAGAAGTGGCCCCTATCCCAACAGAGTCCATTGCTTTTGTTCCCACTCCAACAGGGTCTCCTCCTCGTGTCATCGATTTCTTTCCTCGTGGATATTCCTCTGAAATTGAGTTTTACTATGCCGCTAGAGAACGAGACACACAGACCCTTGCTGAAGCTAAAATCAACTTTCAAACCACTCTCCATAGGCCTGATTTATCTAATTCTACCAAGTTTGAATTCTTCGAGCAATTAGCTGATCTAGGTCTTTACAATCTTGAGTGACTCCAATCTAGACTTGAGTATATTCGTCGACCAGCGATCAACATGACAGAATTTGACGAGAAGCGTTTTAACTTTTCTGGCCATTCTGAAGAGTCCTTTTATCTTTTGCGCCAGAATATAGTCGTCATCAAGAATCCCCATATAGGTGATTGGTCAAAGAATCCTGACGAAGAAATTCTCAACAAGATCGGATACTCTGCCTATCCTAAAATCATTAAATCTCCTTAGAACGCTCTATCCCCTAAACCTCTAAAACTGTGGAAAGGAAAAGGACCAGTAGTTGCTGAGCATCCCAATCCTATCAATTCTTGGATAGAAGATGAAGCCCGAGAATACCTTGCAAGATTATGGGCTGAGGATTATGATGAAGAAATTGAACGCTTTGACAAGTTTCTTGCAGCTAGAAAAGAACAAAAGAAAGCTGACAAACTTGGTAAGCGATGGATGATGGATACAGCTAGATGGGTTGAAGAATTTGATTTACACTTCTACACTCTTGAAGAACTCGTGAGATATCCATTCCTTTTTGAATTTGGAATCGAATACAGATGTCGAGGGTTCGCTACCTTTTTACTTCAGTAGCGTCAGCATATTGCCAGAAATGTAAGCGATTTACCAAGTTACAGACAACCCATCGAGAGCTACATTCGCCAGCAGCTAGCCTTATTCAGTCAAGGCGGACGCTATGTGTTTCACCCTCGACAAGCATTTGTTCAGCGAATCTTTCCAGACTTGAACGAAGAAGCCTCCACCAGCAAACAACCGCTTCTTCCAGGCCAAAGTCAAATTTTTGTCGATGTTACAAATGAGCACGGTGCATTTGCTGAATTCTACAGACACAGAAGAGCAGTGATAGAAAATGCACAAGCATTGGATGTCACTTTCAACCACTATTCAGGGCTGAGCAACTTCCGTGAATACAATCTTCACCCTGTGCTCTTTTGTGAACAAAACATCCAAGTGGCCAAGATGATATCGATGATCAGACTAGTGGACCAAGAAGCATCTCAAGCGCTGATGCCATTTATTTTGGACTTCTACAATTCTTATACTTCAGGGATTGATCTGCCAGAAGGAGTGCAACTTGCACTAAGTAATGAAGTGCGCGAAGACGCTATATTTTTCATCCAGCAGACAAACCTGATTAGTCCAAGGCATGTAATGGAAACGATTGGCCCACTCTAGGTCATATCTGTTGAGAGTCCAACGCCTCAAACTGAAGTTGTTGCAATAGAAGAGGAACAATCTCCTGCTGTGGAAGCCGTTCAAACCACAGACGCTGATATGCAAGACATTTTCCCCAGTGCTCTAGCAGTTGAGGTTCCACTTGAGGAACAAATTGTTCAAATTGACTCCGCAACGCAGACGCTCGACTCAGGGATAGAAGAGGATCATGCTGACTTAGCCGGACAACCCGCATCGCCTATTATTAGAGATAAATCTAAATGCAAAACTCCAGTTTCCAGCTCCCACAGTCCTGTGCATTCTTCCTCAGACTCTGACTCAGACCCTGAAAGCGATCCAGAAGCACGCGATTTCAAGAAAGCCGTTCGCAATTCTCTTAGCGATTTAACTGGTTCTTGTTCTCATATGGAGCAGTGCAGCAACAAAATGTTTTATAACGTAGAGAGACTGCTTAAGGCTGACATGAGTCACGCAACCAAGCTTTCCATATCCATGATGAACAGTATCGCTTCTCTCCTTAAAGAGCTTTCAGACGATTTCAACCGGTCGCTTGCGCAGACTGCTTCAGCTGATACTGAGCATCATAATTCCTCCAACCTCATCTCTCAGAGTATCGCTGAACAGATTGCCCTTTTGATAGATGAAGTCAAGCTTCTCAGAAAAGACATCGCTGACTTGAAGAATTCTTTTGCTGATGTCAAGCAGGGGGAAGAGAAAGAAAAGTCTAAGGCAATATCTAAAACAGATAATAAAAATTGGCGATCAATGTTTGATGAAATAGCGAGCATAAAGACAATGCTAACTAAAAAGATAAAGCCAAGGTATTATCTAGGAAGGTACTTGCTCCCGGACTTGGACGTCGATTTCTTGGAACGTATGGGATTTCATCTTTATGCCGGACCGCTTAGACGACCTATCAACTGGAAACCATCCAACGACAGAAGACAAGATATCTATTATGATTTAATTCGTGAACTTGGTATTCCTCCAAGGGAATGGATGGACAGGCTGAAGGAACTCAATGAAAGCGCTAGACAACGAAGACATGACTATGATGAACTTCAACATACAACCATGATTGATATTGACCGACTCCTCATTGACTTAGCAAATGAGATCTACCAAAAAGAAGAAAGCATAAAGCGACAGAAAAGATGAATGCTTTTTATTTTTATTTTTTTTATCTTATAATCAGTAGAAATCATGTATGCTTATCTTTCTATATATGAATGAATGATTTATCGCTGAAACACCTTGTTGAGGCTAATCTAACTTTACTAACTTTCTAAATGCTAACTTATAATCATTTTTGGGCTTTTCTTTGAACTCTTAATCTATAAAAGAGTTATAAGAGTTAAAGTCTTGACATCATCAAAAAGGGGGAAATTGTTAGGAAATTTCATGTTAGATGTTTTGATGATGACAAGATAGGATTTTTAAGTTAGACCCCAAAATATAATGTAAGTTTTTGTTTCATAGATCATTTGTATAAGCATTTGAAAGTATGTAATTTTATTAGGCTTGTAATTTTTATCTTTCTAGATTTTAGACTAAGTATTAGATACTGAATCGCTAATAGAATTCTAGATGAGTCTATTAGAGAAGAAGTTGAAGATCAGCGTCTGAAGTCAAATGAAGATGAAGATTTATCCTTAGCGTCTGTCAAACGCTAAAGGACTATTTCAGGATTCATGGATCAAGCGCTCAAAGCACTCTAGCGATCAGAATCAAATTCACCTGAAAGAAATTCTCAAGTCATGAAGGACTTAAATGCAATCATTCAATAGACATTTATTTCAAACGGGAGATAAATTCAAATGCATTAAATGTGATAAGCCAATACGACTTGTAGACAAGCCACCTTTTGACTAGACTATCAGAACTTCAGAGTTTATAGCTGCTCCAGTCAAATCGGTACCAGCAGGAATTCAGGAATGTCAGAGAAAAGGTATACTCACGCGGCGTGTGAAAGGCACGCTCCTGCATGTGTCCAACGGACATAATCCCAAGAAAAAGCCTATAAATACCTTACCTCCATCAAACCCCAAAAACAGACATATATACATAATACTCAACAGACACACAATACACAAGAAGCACACAAAAAGAAAAAGTTTAGAAACTCCATAGCCAAAATCTTTCAACCTTTTTACATACATTCCATACAGTCACAAATATCTCAAACTTCTTTCAAAGAAGAAACCAAAGTTCTTACTGAGATATTCCAAATTGTTTGATCTTTCCAAAAATAGACAAACCCTTGTGATAAAACCCTCAACTTTTCATCTGAGTGAGAAAGTTATTGAAACCCCTTACATGCAGTATTTCTGAGTGACAGAAGCTTGTAGAAGAAGATCTTCATTGGTGCTGACATCTGTGTGATCAAGGAGCCCGAGATCATTTTCACCTATTTGCTATCTTGTAGAAGATTCTATGTGATTCTTTGATAATCAACTTAGTAAATTCCATCCAAGTGAAAAAGGAGAAGAAGGACGTAGCTGGGATTACATCAGCCAGTGAACCTTATATATCTTGTGTTATTTACTTTTACTATTGTATTGCTTTATATTATTTTTATCTATTCTGAAAAAGACAAGCTACATCTATCAAGCGGCTATTTAACCAAAACGAACGCTAAAAGCTTTAAAATCATTTCCGTTGTGCTAACCCTGATTAAGCGATCTAAGCGTTACCCTACTTTGGTAAATTGCTAAAATCACTAAGTCTGAGTTATCTTTACTGAAGCATCTGACCCAAGCATTCAGTTTCATAAGCGTTCTAACCATTAAAAGTGATAGGAATTTTTGAAGTCGAAAAAGACTTCAGGGTCTATTCAACCCCCACCCCCCTTCTAGACCCTTTCGTATGCCACTTAGGACCACGAGAGATGACGACAAGGAGAAGGTTGGAGAAATACCTAGTCATACGTAGGAAAGGAGTGGAAGTGCACGATTTAGTGCTCAAAAAGGAAAAGGGCAGGTTGGTCAGAGCAGTAAAGTGAAGCCATCGGTCAGAATTGGTGATTACTTTGCTCCAAGGACGACTCCGGGGTCCCAACCTTCGATAAAATGTGTCTAGGTAGGTATGGAAGCAAGAGCAAGAGCTGATATAGAAATAGTCAAGTTCTTTTATGATAGATGTATTCCAATCAATGCTTGTAACTCGAGATACTTTCAACGTATGTTTGATGCTGCAATTGCAATTGGGTCGAGATATAATGTCCCTAATTATCATGCTCTTTGGATTCCTCTCTTAAAGGGATACAAAAAAAGAAGTTCAGTTGTGGGTTGATAGTATTTTCAATACTTGGGCCTAATATGGATGCACAATCATGGGTGACGATTGGTCAAGTAATCGAGACCATACGTTGATCAATTTTTCTTATTTATTCACCTCGGGAAAAAATATTTTGAAAATCTGTGGATGCATCTGATATTGTAAAAAATGCATAAGCATTGCTTAAGTTGTTTCAAGAAGTTATCTAGTGGATAGGTGGATCTAATGTGGTTCACATGGTTACTGATAATGGAGCAAATTATGTTGCTGCGGGAAAATTGGTAGAACAACATTATGCATCTATTAATTAGTCTTCTTGTGTAGCACATTGCTTGAATTTAGTGATGAAGGATATAGTGAAGATGGACCATATTGCTGAAATTGTGGGTAAGGCATCTTGCGTCACAAAGTTTGTGTACAACCACGGTTTTTGGTTGGCTTAGCTAAGGAAACGAAAAGATTAGACATAAATTATTCTTCCAGGGGATATAAGATTTGGTACTCCTTTTACTTCTTTGTATAATGTTTACCATCACATGCACGATTTAAAAGCTTTAGTAACTTGTAAAGAGTTTACTGCTTCAGGACTAGCAAGGAAGAGGAAAACAGAAGAAGTAATTGCCATTGTTCATGACATCAACTTTTGGAATGATTGCTTGATCATTGTGAAAATTATGAAGCCTTTGTTGCGTCTCTTGAAAATTATTGATGGGAATAAAATGCCCTCCATTTGGTACATTTATAAAGGGATGTATAGTGAACGCAAGGGAATTAAAAGCCTTTTCAAGCAAAAAAAGAGAGTTTGTACAAGCAATATAAACAGATCATCAAGAGTCATTGGGATAGACCATTGAGGAAAGATATATATGATGCTGCTTATTAATTGAATCCCGTCTTTGAGTATGGCAAAGCATCATTTTGTGAGAAATCTGAGGTTATGAATGGCATGCTTAAAATGCTTTCCTCTAAAGGAATAGGTAGTAAGAAAAAGTTGGTGAATTAGATGAGGTTGCTTCAAAAACGTTTAGAAAGTTTTAGACAACAACTTGTTTTGAGACATGCCGGAACACACAAACGGGTAGATTTTCTTTATTAACTTTGATTGAGTTATTTATTTATTATTTTTATTTACCATGTTATTTTCTTTTTATTTCTTCCCTAGATGAATGGTGGAGATTGTTTGGCAGAAGTGCACCTAAACTTAGAAAATAGGCAATTCGAATTTTTGGTCAAGCTAGTACATCATCCGGTTCATTACAACTTAAAGCTAAAAGATAGGTAACAATAATTTCGTTAAACTTTTATTTATTATTTCTTTTTGTAATGTAATTGTTAGGAATTTCATGTTAGATGTTTTGATGATGAGAATTAGGATTTTATGTTAGACCCCAAATAAAATGTAAGTTTATGCTTTCAAAGAAGATTTGTATAAGCGTTTGAAAGATGTAATTTTGTTAGGCTTGTAATTTTATCTTTGTAGATTTTTAAACTAAGTATTAGATACCAAGTCTATGATAGAATTCTAGGTGAGTCTACCAAAGATGAAGTTGAAGATCAGCGTCCGAAATCAAGTGAAGATAAAGATTTGTTCTTAGCGTCCGTTAAGCGCTAAAGAACTGTTTCAAGAGTTATGAATCAAGTGCTCAAGCTACTCAAGCGTTCAACGAAGGGATTCACCTGAAATAAATTCTCAAGTCATGAAGGACTTGAATGCAATCATCAACGGACATTTATTTCCAACGAGAAATAAATTCAAAATGCATTAAATGCCTGATAAGTGCATAAAATGTGATAAGCTATTGTGACTTGTGGACAAACCACCTTTTGACTAGACTGTCAGTAATCACAGTTCAAAATCTGCTTTTGTCCAATCAAAACCAGTAGAATTTGAGAAATGTTAGAAAAGATCTATTTACCGCGCTGCGTGAGAGACATATGCCTACATGTGTCCAACGGACAATTCCTAAGAAATCTCTATAAATAGTACGCGTCAGCAAAACCTAAACAACAACTGAAGATCCACAAAGAGCCAAAACTTTGATGAAATTACTTGAGAGAAAAGTTTACAATTTTTCATAGCCAAAAATTCTTAAAGCTTTTTCTATACATTCCAAAGACAGTCGAAAAATATCTCAAACCTCTTCATAAAAGAATCTTACATTACTATTGAGATATTCTAAGTTGTTTAAACTTTCCTAAAATCAAACAAACTGTTAAAAAAACCTTATCCAAGCCTCGCAATTTGCGTGAAGTCGAAGTTGGATACTTGTATTATTTCTGGGCAAAAAAAGCAAGAGGATAGAAGTGTCTTATAGCAGAAATTTGTGTGACCAAGGAATTCAAGTCATCCATATCCATCTCTCCCAATTGTGTAGAAGTTTTTGTGTGATTCTTCGAGAATCATTTTAGTGGATTGCCTCCAAGTGTTCAAGGAGAAGAAGGACGTAGTTGAGATTATACCACCTAACGAATCTTTCAAACTTTGTGCTTTTTACTTTACCGTCATTTTATTAGTGTCATATCATTGCATAATTAGTTAAGTAAACACATTGGTAAAATCACTTAAAGTTAAGTAACTGAGGAAAAATTTTGTGACGCTAAAACCTTTGAAAAGAGAAGACTTAAAATCATTCCGTTGTGCTAACATTATGTTAACTTTATTAAAACAGTCTTAAAGTAGATGCTCAGCCAAGCCCCTACATTCTTGAGTGTCCAAATTCATTTTAATACAAAAATTTTTGAAGTCGAAAAAGACTTCAGGGTCTATTCAACCCCCTTTCTAAACCTTTTCGTATGCCACTTGGGACCAACAAGTAGTATCAGAGCAGTTGAAGTTGAAATTTTTAAAAATTTCCAAGCACAACTGCTTGTTTAGATCCTATTTTTAAAATTTAGTTGCTTTAAAAAATTTCATGGCATTCGCTAAAGTACCTAAGTTGACTGAGTCAAATTATGACTCACGGAAGGTCAAAGCTTTTTCATATTTATGTTCGTGTGATGATGAAATGTGTGATATCGTTTCAGATGGACATATTCAAATTTTCAAAGTCATCACTAGAGTGCCTGGAGCCACAGAAGCGACTCTAGATGGCTATGTTGAGAAGCCAAAGCAAGAGTGGTCTACACATGAGCTTCGTAGAGTAAATCTAGACAATGTTGGACGAAACACTCTATATACAGCCATTGGTGACAATGATAACTTATTCAACAAGGTTAAATCGTGCACTATGACTAAGGAGATATGGGATAAGTTAGCTATAATTTGTGGTGGTTCAGGCAAATCAAGGAGAACAAACTTTCCATTGCTAAGGAAAGATTTAACAGTTTTAAGATGTTGCCTAATGAGACGCTAGAGCAATTGGATATAAGATTTATAGCTGTTGTTACGGAACTAACATCTTTTGGCATGGACTTACAGAATAGAGAAATGGTGGTCAAGATTTTCAGAAGTCTTCCCAGTAGATTTTTGATGAAAAAAATAGCGATGAGAGAATCAAACATGTTGGATCTTCTAACTCCAGAAGATGCCTTTTCAGAGCTCAAAGCATTTGGGTTTGAGTTGAATTCAGCAAGTGATGTAGTGAGTAGCCCAGTGACAGAGTCTGGAGCGCTTATAACATCATTTAAGGGTAAATCGGGTAACAATGGAAAGGTGACAGATATATGTGAGGATGAGGAACTAGCGCTACTGAACAGATTCAGAAAGTTTCTAAGATATAAAAAGAAAGAAAGTAGTACTAAGCATCAAGGATAGAGTTCATATCAAGCGCCTCCTCTAGTTCAACAACAGTATCAAGCACTTCAATATTTTGCACCTTCTCCCTCAGCGCCGATTCAGTACCAAGCGTCTACTTAACAGAATCTCTCAGCACCAGTGGTCTCAAAACCACAAATTGCAAGGTTAACAAATGAACAAAAGATGAAAACTAATCTTTGTTATAATTGCAGGAAACCAGGGCACTACCAGGTAAATTGCCCTTATCCAAACGTATTTAAGACCTCAAGGCAGGATTACTTGAATAGAAACCAATTCAGAAGCAAGCTTTGCCAACAAGGTTTGCTTTTGTATGCCACTTGGGACCAATAGTAATTATCACATATCAACTTGATAAATTTACTTTCATAAATACTTTAGGTGGCTCTTGAAGCCTGAAAATTTTGATCCAGTCAATTATGAGAGCATTGACCAGACCGATTTTTGGGTTGTTAATGATGAAGATGTTAGGATTATGCCCTCCATGCTATAGAGAAATTAGATTATTAGGGCATTTACATTTATGTTGTACAAATTCTTATTCTCTAATAAAGACGTAGTTTTGTTCATATCAATTTTGATGGCATTAATATAAGTATTGAACAAATAAGTCCAAGGTAATCAAGAGGGAGTTTCTACTCCTCAATGGTTTGAGGAGATGGACTCAATGGTTTGAGGAGATGGATAGTAGAAGTATCGGTTCCTTGTTTACTTAAACTAGAGTTTGCAAGTTGACGAGTCTTAATTGGGCATTAGGACCAGACTTGTATGACGCAAGCTTTGACAAGGAGTGTCAGTCTGTCACTTTGGATTTTGGGAGCTTGGTCATAGATTTATAAATGGAATTGATATATTCGAACACGGCTCGCCGTAATTCAATCACATGGGTAATTACTCTTGGATCATCAATGATTGAGTTACTGGTTGCGGTAGTGTGCGTAAGGCTTTGACTTGAGGATTCACGAAGGTTGGACTTTTGACACTAAATGAGTTATTAGATTAGTTAGATCCATTTCACCCTTTGGTGGGATCAATGTTAAAGTGCTGTTCAGAAGGACAAGTGGCAATTGTTCGGTGATTGCTATGAGGAGATTCACTGTCTCGGGTAGTAACGAGTTAACATCTTGTGCGATCGTAGGTATATGAAATTATAAGTCTTTGGCCAAAGCAGAAAAACTAACTTATGTATAGTGCATAAACGTAGTTGATAGGAGTCACTTTTACGTGTTTGTAAGCCCGTTGTGTCTTTATTTTAGATTCATTTATCGCCTAAATCTTGCCACATTTGAGTTTAATCCGTGTTTTAAGTGGTTTCAGGTCTTAAAAGGATGCAAACGAAGAATAGGGCGAAACAAAACGTACAACACGAATCCAAGCCTACTACCGGCGCCTAGGTGTCACACGAGTGACGCCTAGCCGCCAGTTTAGAGGAAAGAAAGTTCAGCCCTGCCGACCACGCATAGGCGCCAGCGTTTCCATGCCTGGGCGCCGTTCTCCTCGTGTCCGAGCGCCGACATCGCAACGCCTGGCCGCCGACATCGCAATGCTTGAGCGCCGATGAACTTCTTCCCCAAGATATATACGACACGTAGGCAGCACCGAGGCACCAATCTACCCGCGCCTAGGCGCCACTATAACCGTTTTTGAAATGAATAAAAACCAAACTTCAGCACTGGAGTGGGGGTTCGAATTTTAGGGATTAGGGATCATTTTCTGAAATTTGAGCCAACTTTTCATCAATCTTTAAAGGGGAAGAAGGGGAATTGAGCTAGAGATTGAAGCTTCGAGCCAGGATTCATCACCAATCAAGCCTTGGGGAGTATTACTTGCTTTCATTACACTTTTATGTTCATAATTACGTATATGATTACGTTAGATCTTCTTAAGCTATTGATGATGAGCTAATTTTGTAGAACTAAGGTCGTGCGAAGGCCAAATTGATGAGTTCGTATATATGAAGTAATCTTTTGTATTAATTCTACTATTACTTTGTGTGTTCATTTTTTTGCTTTTATTCCAATCATATGCTTGCTATTTTGCCTAGTCTATTCATTCGAGAGAATATAGGTTAGGGTTCAAAGGAATTAACACATCATCCATAACAAACGAGGAATTGCCCCTAGAGATAGGTAGAGATTCCCGGGTGCTCCCAGACGGATTTATCCGGGGAATTCTTGAACATAAATGTATGGTTATTGGCTAGATTCTCGGATAGACATATTTAGAGAACCGTCAATTAATCATAGGATGATTATGAGCCGAGACATCAGTTGGTAATTCATTAAGGAATTTCCACCAAAACAATAGGAGTCTAATGATTCGAAGAGTATCTCATATATATTGACGAGTAAATACGGTTATAGCATGTGCCTTAGTTGCTTTATCATACGTGAGGATTAATCCATAGCTCGTTTCCTCTTTTATTTATCGTTTGTTCAATCAATTGTTTGCACCTTACTTTTGTTTGTTGTCTTTAATCATAATCTAAAATAGCTAGTCCTTGAGGTTCTGCAACCCTGACTTAGTTTGTTTCTATCACTACACACAACTAGTATACTTGCTATTAAAACACATTAAGTTCTAGCGTGTCAAGTTTTTGGCACCATTGTCGGGTGACTTGTTTATTTTAGTTTTTTATTTTATTTTACGTTTTCATAATTTTTAGTTTTTTGTTTATTTCTGGTTTTTCTTTTATTTTTCTTTTTAGTCTAATTTTGTTTCGTTTGTTGACTTTATAGGTTTGTTCTTGGTGCATAACTCGCTCCTCTAACAAGCCTTTACTTGATTTTGAGCCCGAAATTGAACGTGTTCTTCCGGCTAGTAGACGAGTTCGTGAAATGGCAGATAATATCTATCAACCAAATGCACGTTTCCCGGACATGAACTTACCGGAGAATCGGGAGTGGTTACAAGGCATTCTCCAAGTTATGCAACCGCCTCCTCCTCAACAATTTCTATCGGTCCGGGGTAGTCTACCACCGAGGGTCCACATCGGGGTAGACTACCACCGGGGTAGTCATCCACGGGATCTCGACGCAATTTGTCCAAGTATCTTCCATTTCTTGTTAAAGGACAAGGCAACCACATGGTACAAATCTTTACCACCCCAATACATCACAACATGGGGTGAGTTAGTGGACGTCTTTTTGAATAAATTCTTCCCACCCTCCAAAATCAATGAGCTCGGGAGCAATATAAAAGGGTAGGCAAAGGAATAACGAGTCCTTAGCTGAAACATGGGCTAGATATAAGGGGATGCTCCGGAAATGCCCGGATCATAACTTCGGGTTGAATGAACAAGTATTACAGTTTTATGATGGAGTTCGGTCACGCGTCCGAAATAGGCTCAATGCGGGCGCGGGTGGTGATCTCCTTGGGCTAGATTGCCAAAGTGTGTGGAACAAAATCGAACAATCGGCCCAGGAAGATGAGCTCTATCCCGATGATGAAGAGATCACACCCTTTAAAAAAGTTACTTGTGTCCAAGAAGTAGTAGAAGAAAAGGTGGCTCTAGACCCGGGGGTCAGTGATGTAAACTACATAGGAAATACTAACCGACCTTGGGTGAACTTACACGTGCCCGACAATTTCCCACAGAGACCTAATCTGGCACAAAATGCCCACCCCAGAATTTATCAAGCTCCAAGGCCACCATTCAACACTAACCAAGCTTAGAGGCAAGGGAATGGGCAAGTGAGACATCCTACAATAGATGAGCGTCTAGATTAACACATTAAAATGTCGGATTCGTTGTTCAGTGAGCTCCGAAACATGACGAAGGACATGTTTATGGAGATTCGAGATATGAAAACATACATGGGCCATTTACCAAAGGCGATTAGCGAGAGAGCCCCGGGAACTTTACCAAGCGACACGAAAAAGAACCCAAAAGAACAATGTTATGTAATTGCCTTAAGGAGTGGAAAACAGTTGGAAAATCATTTGCCACTGCATCTGACGCCCGAGCGCCGCTCAGAATATGCCCAGGTGCTATACACGCCCATCCAGGATCATTTTCCACTGCACACCACGCCCAAGTGCCATGGTGGCTATGCCCATGCTCAGTCACCTGCTCTTCCAGGTCCTGGTTCTTCGTCTCTGACACCCGCTCCACCTATAGAGATACGTCTTCCCTTCCCAAATGCATAGAAAAAGAAAAGGAAGGAGATGGATCCAAGTTCCGTTCATATCTTAGCTATTCTTTGTGAGGTTAGGATCAATATTCCCGTGGTTGACGCTATTTTGCAAATGCCGAATTATGTTAAATTCTTCAAAGATATTCTATCTAACAAGCAAAAGTGGGAGGAAAATGATACGGTTTTTCTAACCGAGGAGTGCTCCGCCATCTTACTTAACAAATTTCCTCGCAAACTCAAGGATCCTGGAAGTCTTACTATACTGTACACTATTGGCCATCTCAATTTTGAAAAATTTCTTTGCGATTTGGGAGCGAGTATTAATCTTCTCCCCTACTCTATCTTCAAGAAGCTCGGCCTCGGGAATCCCAAACCAACATCTATGTCATTACATTGATGGATCGCTCTATCAAGCAACCAAAGGGAATTATCAAGGATGTCATTGTACAAGTCGACAAGTTCTTCTATCCGGTTGACTTTGTGGTTCTTGAGGTGGATAGCAACATTGACGTCCCCTTAATCCTAGTATGACATTTCCTAGCCACTAGCAATGCCAATATCGACGTGGGAAAGGGTAAGTTAACATTGAAGATAGGAGATAGAAAGGTGATATTCAATGTTTATAAAGACATGAAATCATCCGTAGATGATCTTAGCTGTTTCAATGTCGATACTATCAACCCTTTACTTGATGAGAAATGTGCAAGTGGAAAGACGAAGCCAAAATCAACACTCTTAAGGTGAAGGATGTTGTCCCCAATGAGAACCAAGACAAGGTGGGAAAGGAGGATTTAGGCGTAAAGTGCATTCCACCACATCAATATGTTCGTGAGATCGATAAGGCAAATCCGGCATGAAGGGCTAATCTGAAAACTCCATGATATAAGTGGAGGGGAATGGGACATGAGAAAAAAAAGAAGGAATGACAAGGATATTGTCGTCTCAATGGGACACTTATTTGAACCTCAACGAGCACAAAGTCGAGTTAACGACTATAAACTAGCACTTCTTGGGAGGCAGCCCAAGCTTTTTATCCTTTCGTATTTTCATTTTTTTTAGATTAATTAGTTATTTTTATTTTGTTTAATCTTTGTTAGTTGTGTTTAAGCATTTTCTTTCTTTATTTTCGCAGGAAACAGACTTCAATTCCACACTGCAACCCGTGCCCAAGCACTGTGTTTGTCGCGCCTAGGCGCCTCATTTCCCCAGCCTGCCATTCTGTCCTGTATAGCATGCCCAGACTCCACAACACCCATGCCTGGGCGCCGAACTCTTTGCGCCTAAGCGTGACTATCTCCGAGCCCAGGCCCCACATGAATTCCAAATGGCTAAATACTAATTCGAATTACGGCGCCTAGGCGCCATCATACGCGAGCCTAGGCTTCGCTCAGGTATTTATTTCATTTTTCAATCAACAATAGGTCAAAGTCATCATCTCTCTCTCTCTCTCAGCTCAAACCCTAGCTCCGCTGCGACCCTCTCTCCTCCGCAGTGAATCCATCATTTTTTGCTCCTTCAACAGCGAGTTCTGCCATCTCGTCGCCGTCAACAGTTTTCCACCGCTCCTCTCCACCAATTTGCTCGTCTCTCTTGCACAAAGGTGAGTGATTGGCTCGATTTAACTATTTATCTTCATACTTTTGAGTGGTTTGTGCGCCGAATTGGCCGTGGTTGGGTGGAGTTTTGAAATTTCTGATGAACACTTGTGATTTAGACTATTGAAATCTTGTTACGGGCAATTTTGGTTGAGAATTGTTGGCGGGTTGTGGTGTTTTGGGCAGATTGATTAGATTCTTGTGATTGGTTTGTGTGGGTTTTGTTGAAAATTACTCGGGTACAACCTGCAAAGTTTAAGGGCTGTTGTGAGCATTATTTGTGCAGTTGTGGTTCATTTTTGTGCAAATTGTTGGTTGTTAAGGATTTGTTGGCTGTATTTGGCGATTGTTGATTGATTGCGTGAGTTTGAGGTTTGGTCGAGAACTTAGTACGCCGAATCACGCCGTTACGCCGACGGATTTTTTGAAAAATAAAAAAATGCCTAAGAAAGCAAAATCAAAGGGAAAGAAGAAGCTAGGGAAGGGTTCCTCTAATGTGTCTGAGCCTCCGTTTGAAGCACCTACTCTAGTTGACCATTTCTTACACCTAGATGTGGTAAAGATCTATCACGCCCTTCAGGGTCGGGTTCTTATGAAGGAGAAGGCCTTCGATACCCGTGCTCGGGCTTTGATGCAAGCACTCATTGATTTCCACCATCTAGTATACTTCTGTGGACCACTTGAGGCTATTCGAGTCCCGTGGGTTCAAGAATTTTACAATGTCGGAGCCTTTGCCAGTATTTGGACGAGGACGAGAAACAATAGGATTGAGGTTTTCTTTCGGGATATGACGGTGGACTTTGATGCTCGGGATATCAGTGTGTGCCTCGGGATACCCATCCCTTAGATTTTCGAGTATTAGGCTAGTCACAAGACTGACGGGACCTTAACCGTTTCCTTAGATGAGATTCTTAATGTGATTGCGATACCCGACACGACATGGCTGGCCCGGGAGGTCCACTTGCCCCCATTGCGTTATACTCCCCAAGGCCGCATTCTGGCTCAATTTTATCATATTCAATCTCATCCTGAGTTGCAACAGTTGTGAGGTAAACAAAGAGAGGGGGTTGCTCATCTTTTCCATCATGACTCGAAAGAAGATTGATTTTGCAGGGTTGATTCATCGGACTTTATTAGGGCACATTCGAAAGTTAGGCATCGAGCTTACCTTATTGATCAACCCTATACAGGTTAAGAGAAAGTGTGGGGAGTCTACCATCCCGAAGAAGAACCATATGATCTTCCTCCACTAGGCCTCGCCCTTCGGCTTCTTCTACTCGGGGGATTGGATCTAGCCGCACCACATCACATGATGTGGATGCCCTTCGGGAGGATTTACAGTAGTTGTGGACTGATATACAGATGATGATGAGTGATGGGTGTGCCTATGTCCGTTAGCTTTTTAGAGAGCATGATGCCTTCTTGGGTCAGGGATCTTTTGACTATTCAGAGCCACCATATATCCAGCATTCCACCGCTCCACAGCCTGATGACATGGTTAGTGCGGGTGCTTTAGTAGTCGGAGGTGCCGATGATGATGAGCCTACCGGGGGCATGAATGATACGATTGATATGGATGACCTATTGGGCAAGGACGAGGATGAGGTTGTGCCCCACATGGGAGATGAAGATGTTGATCGATTGTTTGATGAGTAGATTGCTTATTTTGTCTGTTTCTTCTATTTGCTTGTGGATATTTGTTTTGTTTTGTTATTCGTTTGGATTATCTTGTGAACAATTTATCTTTTCGTAGTTTTGATGCATATGTTAGTTTATGTTTCGATTTTTGTTGTGTTTTGTTTTGCTTTCCTTTCGTTTATATAATGCTTAATGGTTTTTATGGCTAGCACCTTTTATTGTGTAGTTGTAGAGTTCATTGCCCGAATAGCTATTGCACTCTTAGACAAAATTGCATTCAAGGAATTGGGTTTGCTTTTCAACATCCCGCTTGGTGATGTGTACTTTTCTCCTCTCTTTTTCGAACATTGGGGACAATGTTCTTTTCAAGTTTTGGGGGGTGGGGTATAATTGATCCATTATTATCATGTTTATTCATGCTTTAGGTAGTTCTGTCCAAGTTTGGGGGCATCTTACATCTACATGTGAAAGGGTGCCAATTTTTTAAGCATAATAAAATTTTGTTATAGGATTTGAGCTTACCAATTGGTGCAATTAGACTTGAGAACTTGAGACAATGACATGATATCTTGTATGTTTCTATTAATGGTCTAAAATGAACAAATTACACATCTTGATTATGCTCATTTCAACCTTAGTTGAGGGTCAATCTTCCTTAGATGATACACGTTGCACATAAGTCAAAGGTAGAGGGATTGATAAGGGTTCCCCATCTCGAGACATGTGAGGAGCACCCCCAGATATGTTAACCTAGATTTCTCATATTGTTTAGAGATGATTAGTTGCTTATGGGTTCATATGTGTGTTAAATGAATAAATGATTGGGATGAGATTTGTATGACCTCGAAAATTCGGTCAGGCCAACGAGTTTTGGAGGTCATCAAAGCACCATTGCCTATATAATATACTCGTTGAGCTAATTTGAGCTTTGCTCAAGCCAATAGGGAATGAGTTGAATAAAAGACCTCATTTTATTTCGTTGCCTTTGCCACTCGGGTGATTAAGTTCGTGGGAGTGTCTTAATACTTAGCAACCTAAAATCGTCTGGTTTGAGAGTTGTTGACCCAAAGCCCATTACATGGGTGGCAAAGAAGACCTAAAGGGGTAGAACATCGCACAAGGCCTTATGCTGTTATAACCTTAAATCATTCAAAGTGTGAAATATCAATGTAAAGTGAATGGAAATGAGCACAATTTAACCTTAATGTTTCCTATGTTTTGATAAACTTTATGATCTATCGAGAGTTGGTAGATATGGTGAATGTTTCTAAACATGGTAGGGATGCTTTTTGATCATAATGCCCTAAATCTTATCCAACTACACCTTTTGGAAATTGGTCCGATTCTAGGAGTTGATTGAGCATTGTCTTAATTTGTGTACATATTATTGAGCTTTTCTGGAACTTGATTTATGCCATTGCATCATAGTTCTTATTTCAAGTTGTCTCGGTTGGTTTGAGCTTATCATCCTTCGATTTTGTGGGTATATTGACTGAAAACACTCACGAGACTATAACTAGTCCTTTGAGGTAACTCAAAGGTTCAAAGGCTTGTTGAACCTTGCTAAGTGCAACCGTTTACACCACAAAAGTGAGTTAAGTAGTTTTTCTTTTTGTTTCTTCCTTTGGTTGATGATGTTGATCGTGCTCTATAGCTCTTATTGCTCGAGGTCGAGCAATTGATAAGTTTGGGGGGTTGATAGGAGTCTCTTTTACGTGTTTATAAGCCCATTGTGTCTATATTTTAGATTCATTTATCGTCTAAATCTTACCACATTTGCGTTTAATCAATGTGTTAAGTGGTTTCAGGTCTTAAAAGGATGCAACCGAAGAAAAGGGTGAAAGACAACGTAGAACACGAATCCAAGCCTGCTACCGGCGCCCAGGAGACACGAGTCACGCCTAGGCGCCAATGTTTCCAAGCCTGGGCGCCGTTCTCCTCGCGCCCGAGCGCCGACATCTCCATGCCTGGGCGCTGATGAACTTCTTTCCCAAGATATATACGACACGCACTACTATAACCGTTTTTGAATTGAATAAAAGCGAAACTTCAGTACTGGAGTGGGGGTTCGAATTTTGGGGATTGGGGATAATTTTCTGAGAATTGAACCAACTTCATCAATCTTTGAAGGGGAAGAAGGGGAATTGCGCTAGTGATTGAAGCTCCGAGCAAGGATTCATCATCAATCAAGCCTTAGGGAGTTTTACTTGCTTTCATTACACTTTTTTGTTCATAACTATGTATATGATTACTTTAGATCTTCTTAAGCTATTGATGATGAGCTAATTTTGTAGAACTAAGGCCATGCGAAGGCCGAATTTATGAGTTCATATATATGAAGTGATCTTTCTTTTTAATTCTACTATTGCTTTTTGTGTTAATTTTGTGCTTTTATTCCAATCATATGCTTGATCATCATATGCTTGTTATTTTTCCTAGTCTATTCATTCGAGAGAATATAGGTTAGGGTTTAAAGAAATTAACACATCATCTGTAACAAATGAGAAATTGCCCCTAGAGATAGGTAGAGATTCCCGGGTGTTGTTAGCCGAATTTATCCGGGGAAATTCTAGAACATAAATGCATGGTTATTGGTTAGATTCTCGGATAGACATATTTAGAGAACAGTCAATTAATCATAGGATTATTCTGAGCCGAGACATCGGGTAATAATTAATTAAGGAATTTCCACCAAAGCAATAGGAGTCTAATAATTCGAAGAGTATCTCATATATATTGACGAGTAAATACGGTAAAAGCATGTGCCTTAGTCGTTTTATTATACGTGAGGTTTAATCCATAGCTTGTTTACTCTTTTGTTCTTCGTTTGTTCAATCAATTGTTTGCACCTTGCTTTTGTTTGTTGTCTTTAATGATAAACAAAAATAGCTAATCCTTGAGGTTCGACAACCCAAACTTGGTCTGTTTCTATCTCTTCACATGACTAGTATACTTGCTATTAAAGCACATTAGGTTCTAACGTGTCAGTAGTTCAGTAATTTCATCTTATTATGATTCCTTAAAGTACAACATCGCGTACTATGAGTTTGACATAATCCATGACTCTCACTCAATCCGGATGTTACAGTGAAGGACTTATACTCACATGTTATCTGTGACCTAAAGGTTTGTGTTGATCAATTCATTTCAATTAGGTTTTGGTGTGAGTCCACGTGACTGGCTTAGTGACAGTCACATCCTTGGTTTCCTCCCAATGCCAATTGAAACGAACCTAGAGAGTCGCACTTAAAAGGAATTGAGCAAAGAGAATTATTTCATTGCCAAATATATTAATTAGGTAATTTTCTATTTGATGAGCAAATTAATTTATTTGATTAATTGAATTACTGCAAATAAATTAATAAGAAAAAATTAGATATATTTATTATGAACACATTAATTTATTTGATTAATGGAAATATATTAGTTATAATAAATAAATAGACTTATTTATTATACTCATCCTTTTATTAAATAATTAGATTATTTAATTTAGAAGATTATTAATTATTATTATATTTTAATTGGATTAAAATATATTGGACCTAATTAATAATTGGATTAAGTTGAAAGTCAACTTAGCTCTATGAGGATGAGGTGGGGCGTGTATAGGCGTCTATTTGAGGTGTTGGATGGGCTCAAGGAATTAGTTAATTCCAAGCGGCCCATCACTCCTTACAAATACCTAACACTTGATCAGTCAAAACCTAACTCTCACATTAGACTTGACAGCAAAGAAAAAAGAAGAGGAAAATCACTCTCCTTCCTCTTTGAATCCGTCGGCCATAGTGGTAAAAAGGTGGTGGATTTTTCTTCAAAGCTCGTTCCGGCGCAATATCTAGAGGCAGGAGTTTGGAATTGTTGCTATTCGGAAGATCAAGAGTTTTATCAAATCAAAAAATTAGTAAAAAGATGAAATTACATTTCATCAACATATATAATTTTCGACATATGCATTAAAAATTATTAAAACCAAAAAGTGATTCAATTGTGAATCCGGATATATTTTTCTCGTTTTCGCTGTGCATAAATACAGGATTCACAATAGTGGTATTAGAGCCAACTTTTGGCTTTTAATGATTTTTGATATGAATATCTTGGATTTCATGTTTATGATGAAAAAATTGATTAGATTAATATTTTTTATGGTTAGATTTATTTTTTGAAAGTTAAATCTGAACCGAAAATTTAATTATGTGATTTATGTTTTGAATATGAATCAACTTTTTATATTGGATATGAATATGTAATGAAAAATCCGATTGGATTAAAAATTTTCATTGTTAGATTTAATTTTTGAAAGTTAAATCTGAACTGAAAATTTGATTGCGTGATTTATGTTTTGAATATAAATTAAGTTTTGTATTGGATATGAATTTATGCATGATCAAGTATATGTGGTTTCAATAATCGTAGATTTTTGCTCAAAAAAGTCGAGACGGCACAGCCTAACGGGCGTGCCTACACGGCGCCTGCACAGTAGGCGCTATGCATCATTCACCGGGTAGCTCGACCCGGTTCATTTTTTTTTAAAAGTTAAAAACCGGGTTTGACCCATGGGTTTGACACACGGGTCAACCCATGAATAGACCCATGGGTCAACCCAAAATTTAAAATTAAATAAAATATTTATTTTTAAATTGTTTTAAAATTAATTAAAGGGTAAAATAATTTTTGAAATTAGTTTTTTTTAATTTTAAATTAGATTTAAAATTAAAAAAATTAATCCTAGAACAAAGAAATTTATTTTGAATTAAATTCTTTGTCGAATCTAGTGAGAATTGATTCTTCGAAACTATATTGGATTTATTATCAAATAGCATTACAGTTGAATGAATTTGTAAATTGGATTTAAATTAATTTAATTATTTTCAAACCACACTTAATTAAAATTGGATTTTAATTTAATTATTTTTGAAAGAACTCCAACATATTAGCTATCTTTTAATCTTCTGATGCATGATATTGTGGGATGCCTTCCATGGACTAGTTTTTTTTTATGGGTTTTGTTTTCTGGGTTGTATCGGGTCTTTTGAAACCCCCCAGTTTGTATTTTAATTATTATAGAAATAAATATAGGTATATCTATGTAATTAGAATAAGACCTTTTTGGAAGAAGATCTGCTTGGAGCTAGAAGACCTTGAAGCGAGACATAGGTTAAATCTTACAGGTCCCCTAACCCTCGATTGAACCATTGGCTTGACTCAATCTAGATAAGTCCATCGAAAGCATGTATGATAGAATTGCTAGGTGTTTTCTATTTTATAATCCATCTATGTGCGCTATACATGGATAATGTGCAAATTGAGACCAATTTAATCTCAAATTCTCCCATTGGATCAAAATACTGAATTTAGATTAAAAGCGAATTGGATGTCCCGGGTCTCCATCAAACTTAGGAGAAATTGAATTAATGTTAATATGCAAAATTTCTTCCTAGTAAGTGGGGGTTATGCACTGCGATATTTATTTAAAATCTCTAAATGCATTAGATGCCATCAATCGAAACAAATTACACCCCATATATCGGCAGAGGATTGCAAGGTGGAATTCAATTGTTAGATTGATTGGAAGTTGATGGGCCAAAGTTCAGATAAATCACAACCTATATATTGTTAAAGGGTAGAGGTCACGTGATCTGTGATCCAAATTAATGATTGAATCGCATGTCAGATGATGCTGGCAAGGATTTCCACTGTAATAAAATTGAGCCATATAAAAGGGTTGCAACTCATCAACTTTATTAAAGAACTCAATCACTCACGACGTAGTCTTTCCAACGAGATTTTCGAATATTGCTGTGGGAGTGCATTGATTGAAAAATGTAGTGGGAGCCAAGTGAAAATTCAAAGTCCTGTCTAATTTTACTTAGTGTGCAACATAAGAACCTAATTAAATCTTTCTTTATTCTCTGCAGTTATTTTATTTTTTCTCTCAAAATGGTTAAAAACCCGATAATTGGATAGCTTGAGAAAAACGTCCTCATTCTCTGCAGTTATTTTATTTTCTCTCTCAAAATAGTTAACAACGCGATAATTCGATTGCTTGAGAAAAAATTCCTCACATGGTCGCTTACAAACTTAAGGATAGTCCTTGGTTATGAGTCAATCGATTATGTCTTGGACATAAAACATCCCACGATTCCCTTAGCGGATACGGAAGAGAGTGTGCATTACTTTTACAGAGACTGGTACACTGATAAGGCACGAGCCAGAGGATTGATGCTTAGCTCGATGAGTTATGATCTTCAGCACTCCCCTGAAAGAATGGAAAATGCAAGGAACATACTGCTTCATCTAAAAGAGCTGTTTGGAGAGCCCAGTAGGACTGTTCGATATTACTTATCGAGAGAGCTCTTTAGGGCAAAGATGGAAGAAGATGAAAACTTGGTTGACCATGTATTGAAGATGATTTCCATGATAGAGAAGTTGCAGTCTCTTGATTTTCACATGGATTTCCATCTTCAAACAGACCTCATATTTCAATCACTTCCAGATTCCTTCAGTTAGTTCATTGTGACTCTTGACATCAACGATGTTTTAGTGTTCACTATATGGGCTAATGAACAAACTCATCACTACACAAAGTCTAATGAAACAGAGGAAATCTAGACGTGCATACATCGCTTCTGTTGCTGGGAAAGAAGAACCCAAGGACAAGGAAGAGGAGCCTGTAAAAGTGTTAATGATGAATGGTTGTTTTAAAAGGAAAGCACCTGAAAATACTAGGTTGCAAAATGAGAATCTCAAGAGATCAAACACTTGCCTTTCCTGCAAGGAGAAGGGTCACTGGAGGCATGACTGTCCCCTAAGGAAGGGGAGAGCTGCTAAAGGTATGGAGCTTTATGTTTTGGAAACTAATTGTTCTATGACTCTATTCTCCACTTCATGGATTCTAGACTCAGGAGCTAGCGCTCATGTCTGTGTTTTGAAATAGGATCTGGAAAGAAGTAAGATGCTCGAGGAACAAGAAGTGATGATCCATGTAGGCAGCGTTAAGCGTTCAGTTCTTTAATCAGTGTTAGCACAACGGAATAATTTTAGAGTCTTCTCTTCTGGAAATCTTTAGCGTCACAAGTTGTTTCTTAGTTGCTTAGCGTTTGATTGTGTTTTACTTAATCAATTTATGCAATGATATGATAGATAAGAGAATTGACTATAAAGTAAAAGCCATAATATTTGTAAGGTTCACTGGGTGGTGTAATTCCAGCTACGTCCTTCTTCTCCTTGAACACTCAGAGGTAATCCTCTAAAATGATTCTCAAAGAATCACACAGAATCTTCTACAAATTTGGGACAAAGGAAGAGATGGATATGGATGACTTGAGCTCCTTGTTCACACAGATTTCTGCTACAAGCCACTTCAATCCTCTGCTTCTGGAAAGACGATCTTGAGCTCCTTGATCACACAGACTTCAGCTCCAATAAAGACCTTTCTTCAACAAGCTTCTCTTACTCAAAAATACTGCTTGTGGAAGTCAACAATCTTTCTCACACATATGAAAGGTGTTGAGGGTTTATTATAACAGGTTTGTTTGATGTTGGGAAGCTCAAACAACTTGGGATATCTCAGTAAGAATTTAGGTTTCTTCTTTGGAAGAGGTTTGAGATATCTGGTGACTGTCTGGAATGTATTTGAGAAGCTTGAAGGATTTTGACTATGGAGTTTGCAAGCTTTTCTCTCAAATTATTTCAGCAAAGTTTCTCTCTTTGCACACTTATGTTAACCATCCGTAACAACACGGAATTGAACAAATAATATAGTGAAAGTAAGATCGTCTCCACAGGGAAGGTTATCAAGTACCAAACAAAGTTTATCCTATTATTTAGACTATCGATTATCAAAGATGTGATTTTCAAACTAATTAAAAGCAAAACTTAATAAAAGCAGAATTAATTATAAATAATTAAAACAAAGATAATTAAAGCGAATAATCAATTAACGAAAAGCTTAGGGATTAAGATTGCGTCAAGGTATTTCTATGGATTATTTACTTTCAATGGATTATCATTCTTGTTTAAATTAAAGACCCAATGATAGGAGTCATTTTTGCAAGAGTTTTTAGGACTTTTTAATGAAAATTTAGGCCCATATATAGTTTATTTCATGCCACTCGTGCGTTTAATATGTGTGTGAAGTGAATTCAGGTAGTAAGCGACGATGGACGAAGAAAAGGGCAAAAGATGACTCACTTCACCAACTCAGCTCAGCTCAGCATTCTAAGAACCACACCCAGGCGCCACTTTACCCGCGCCCAGGCGCGATCCCAATAGAGAGAAATTTGGCTTCTGAGACGCGTGCCTAGGCACCACACATCGCGCGCTTGGGCGCCCCTGAACTTTTGCCCTAAGAAAGACACACCACGTAGGCGGCGCCTAAGGGCCGATCGACGCGCGGTTAGGCGCCACGATAACAGAATTCTGAATGTATAAAATGAATTTTTCAATTCATTTCAAGGGTTCAAAATCTGGGGAATTGGGATCATACTTCTCAGTTTTGGGCCATAATTTCACTGATCTAAAAGGGCAAGAAGAGAATAAGAGCTAAGGAGGGAAGCTTCATTAGAGATCATCATCAGTCAACCTTATAGGGAGTTTATTCATTGTTTATTGCATTTTATGTTTACATTTATGGATATGAACATGTTGAATTCTTCTATATTGATAGTTATGGGCTAAATTCATATGGCTAAGGCCTTGTAAGAATTGATTTGTGAATTATTCATGTTATTGATAATCGTTGAATTAATTCCTATGTTGCTATGTGTTATGAATTTGTGCTTATGTTTCTTACATGTGATTGATCACCATATGTATTATAAATTTCCTAATTTAGCATCTTGAGAAAGAGTTAAGCTAGGGTGCAAGGGATTTATAACATCACCGAACCAAATTGAAGTTGCCCCAGACATAGGAAAAGACTCCTGGGTGAAGTCGTTCGATATTAATCGAGTAAACTCTAGTTCTTCAATGCATGCTTAGAGGTTAGATTTCCGGGTAGACATACGTAGGAAACCGCCATTCACGAGACATTGGTTATTCTTTACCTTAGGAGTTTTCACCTTAGTAACTAGGTCTAATAATTCAACGAGAGTCTATGTGCGAATGAGGATCAAGTCAAGCCTTGCAAGTGCCTTAGTATATTTTCACATTTGAGTTTCAATCTATTGCTCATTCTTATTTTTTTTGTTCTTCGTTTACTCACTTGTCTTACTCTTACTTTCCGTTAAATTGTCTTTACATTTATTTGCAAATCACAAGCTAAAATCCAAGTCTCCGTGGTTCTACAACCCGGACTTATTTTGTCCATTTTTATTACTACACGACTAGTATACTTGCTACCAAGCACGTTAGGTTCTAGCGTGTCAAGTTTTTGGCGCCGTTGCTGGGGACTTGTTTATTTTAGTTTTTGATTTTCATTTACGTCTTCATAATTCTTAGTTTGTTGTTTACTTCTTGCTTTTCTGTTATTTTCGTGTTCAGTCTAATTTCGTTCTTGTGTTTAATTGTTAGATTCTTGTGTGGTGCATTACCCGCTCCTCAAACGAGCCTCTATTCGAGTTGGAGCCCGAAATTGAACGAGTTCTTCGAGCTAGTAGGCAAACAAGAGAAATGGCCAATAATCTCAACCAAAACCCGAACGGAAATTTTCCTGATATGAACTTACCGGAAAATAAGGAGTGGTTACAAGGTGTTTTACAAGCCATGCAAGCGGCACCTCCTCAACAATTACCGTCGGTTCGGGGTAGCTTACCACCTAGGGTCCATACCATTCCGGGGCCCGTAGTCTTGCCTAATTTCTTCGCACCAAACTACCACATTCCGGCTCACATCTTTAGTATGGTGCAAGGAGAACCTTTCTATGGAGAACCGCACAAATCACCTCACGCTCATTTAGAAACTATAGACGATGCTCTTGGGACCATTCAATATCACCCACGGGATCTTGATGCGATTCGTCTAAGAGTTTTCCATTTCTCATTGAAGGACAGGGCGACAACGTGGTATAAATCCTTGCCTCCACAAAATGGGTTATGTTTATGGAGATGAAGGATTTGCGAACACAAAGTGGGTCAAATTTCCAATGAGGTGAATGGTAGAGCCCCGGGGACTCTACCAAGCGACACGGAAAAAAACCCGAAGGCTCAATGTAATGCCATGGCCTTGAGAAGTGGAAAACAATTGGAGAGTGAAACTGCCAGTACATCGGCGCCCAAGCGCCCATCATACGGCGCCCAGGCGCCACCCACACCCCTACAAGATGAATCAGTTCTGAATCACGCGCCCGAGCTCCCTATGTCACACGCACAGGCGCCGCCAGATCCGCGCCTAAGCGCCGATATACACGCCCAGGCATCGCCTCCTCTTTCACCTGGTTTTAATTCTTCAACTCCAACGCCTTCTCCTCCTATCGAGGTTCGTCTCCCCTTCCCAAATGCACACAAGAAGAAGAAGAAGGAGATGAACCCAAGTTTTCTTCAAATTTTGGCGCTCCTTCGTGAAGTGAGAATTAACATTCCGTTTATTGATGCCATTCTCCAAAGGCCGAATTATGTGAAGTTCTTCAAAGACATACTCTCTAACAAGCAGAAGTGGGAAGAAAATGAGACGGTGTGTCTCACTAAAGAATGCTCCACCGTATTGCTAAATAAATTGCCAACTAAACTCCAAGATCCCGGGAGCCTCACAATTCCATGCACAATTGGGTCTTTGTCGTTCAAGAAAGTGTTATGTGACTCGGGGGCTAGCATCAATCTTCTCCCGTATTCTCTATTTAAGAAGTTAGGCCTTGGCAATCCCAAGCCGATCTCAATGAGCCTTCAACTCGCCGATCGATCAATCAAAAGGCCCAAGGGGATAATCGAAGATGTTATTGTCCAAGTCGACAAATTTTATTTCCCGGTTGATTTTGTGGTCCTTGATATGGAGGAAGATGTGGAGGTACCGCTAATCCTAGGGAGACCACTCCTAGCCACGGGTAAGACGGTGATTGACATTGCTAATGGTAAGCTAACTTTGAATGTGGGCGACAACAATGTTACCTTTGATGTCTACAAAGTCCTCAAACACCCTCTTGATCATGACTCGTGTTTTCGAATTGATACGTTTGACCCGTTGATTATTGAGTATTTGCAGGGCAATACGATTGAAGATTGTTTCGAACGGGATCCTATGAATTCCATACAAGTGGACTCAGAGAGTGATGATCAAGTGAAAAGCGTTCTAAGCTTGGAATGCAAATCTTCCCATCATTCAAGAGGCTTCATCAAAGTTGATAGATCGTTGTCGGGAGTCACTCGCCCATCTATTGAAGAACCCCCTTCTCTCGAACTCAAACCCCTCCCCTTCCACCTTAAATATGTGTACTTAAACAATGATGAGACGCTACCATTGATCATTTCTTCATCTCTTTCAGGACCACAAGAAGAGCAACTAATGACAGTGTTGAGATCTCACAAACAAGCTTTCGGGTGGAAAATTGCGGACATCAAAGGCATTAGTCCAGCGATATGTATGCACAAAATACTTATGGAGGACTCCGCCAAGCATACACACCAACCACAACGGAGGTCAAACCCACAAATCCAAGAGCTAGTAAAGAATGAGGTGATTAAACTGCAGAATTCAGGTATAATCTATCCTATTTCTGATAGTGCGTGGGTGAGCCCTACCCAAGTGGTGCCCAAGAAAGGGGGGATAGCAGTAATTGAGAATGCGAATAATGAGTTGATCCCAACTCGTATGCTTAGCGGGTGGCATGTGTGTATAGACTACCGTAAATTGAATGATGCCACCCGTAAGGATCATTTCCCCCTCCCTTTTATTGACCAAATGCTTGAAAGATTAGCTGGGCATGATTTCTATTGTTTTCTCAATGGTTACTCCGGCTATAATCAAATTGCCATAGATCCCGAGGACCACGAGAAAACCACTTTCACTTGTCCTTATAGCACATTTGCTTATAGAAGGATGCCATTTGGCTTGTGTAATGCCCCGGCCACCTTTCAAAGATGCATGATGGCAATTTTTCATGATATGGTTGAAGACTTCCTCGAAATTTTTATGGATGATTTTTCTGTGTTCAGAACAACTTTTGATACATGTCTTGCTCATTTGAACGATGTGCTTAAACGTTGCGAGGAAACCAACCTTGTTTTGAATTTGGAAAAATGACATTTAATGGTCCGGGAGGGGATTGTGCTTGGCCACAAGATCTCTCACAAAGGGATCGAAGTGGACCAAGCCAAGATTGAGGTCATAGAAAAACTTTCCCCTCCTACTTCGGTCAAAGCCGTTAGGAGTTTTCTCGGGCATGTCGGGTTCTATAGGTGATTTATCTTAAACTTCTCTAAAATTGCGAAACCTTTGTCTAATTTGCTTATCAAGGATGCACTATTTGATTTCAATTCTTCTTGTATGCAGGCTTTTCTTGATTTGAAAGAACGTTTAGTCTCCGCCCCTATCATGTCACCCCCCGATTGGAGCTTACCATTCGAGTTGATGTGTGATGCAAGTGACATGCAGTTGGAGCAGTCCTTGGCCAAAGAAAGGAGAAGGTATTTTGAACCATTTACTATGCTAGTAAAACTCTTAACGATGCACAATTAAATTATGCCACCACGGAAAAGGAGTTACTAGCCATAGTCTTTGCATTCGACAAATTCCACTCTTACCTCGTGCTAAACAAAGTGATAGTTTACACCGATCATTCCGCCTTAAAATATTTGCTTGCCAAGAAAGATGCCAAACCGAGACTCCTTAGGTGGATTTTGTTACTACAAGAATTTGATTTAGAGATCAAAGATAAGAAAGGCACCGAAAATGTAGTAGCCGACCACCTCTCACGATTAGAGCTAGTGAATGATCCGTTAGATGAGATACCCATTCGTGAGGAATTCCCGGTTGAACACCTCTTTGCTATTTCTGACAATATTTCACCTTGGTATGCTAATTACATTGTTACGGGCCTCCTTCCCCCGGATATCACTTTTCATCAAAAGAAGAAATTTCTATTTGATGTGAAGCAATATCTATGGGACGAACCCTTTCTATTCAAAGTTTGTGCAAATGGCTTAATTCGACGTTGCATACCCGAAACGGAAGTGAATTCTATCCTTTCTCATTGTCATGATATGGTGGTGGGTGGCCACTTTGGACCCTCCAAAACGGTAGCTAAGATCCTCCAATCAGGTTTCTTCTGTCCTACTCTTATTAAAGATGCATATCAGTATGTCAACTTGTGTGATCGATGTCAACGAATGGGGAACATCTCTAAACGTCATGAAACACCTTTCAATAGCATGTTAGAGTGTGAGTTGTTCGATGCATGGGGTATGGACTTTATGAGCCCTTTCCCCAGTTCTTGTTCAAACAAATACATCTGGTAGACTATGTCTCCAAATGGGTGGAAGCTATGGCCTCGCCCACTAATGATGCTCGGGTAGTCACTCGTTTTCTAAAGAAGCATATTTTTACTCGATTTGGAACTCCCCGAGCCACCATTAGTGACGCGGGAACCCACTTTTGCAACAAACAGTTTGAGCTTTTATTGACCAAGTACGGGGTGAGGCATAAAATTTTGACCCCATATCACCCGCAAACTAGTGGCCAAGTGGAGGTTTCAAATAGGGAGATTAAGTGTATCTTAGAAAAAACGGTCAATGCATCAAGAAAGGATTGGTCCCTTAAGTTGGATGATGCTCTTTGGGCTTATCGGACCGCCTATAAAACCCCAATTGGAATGTCCACGTATCGTCTTGTTTTTGGCAAAACATGTCATTTGCCCGTTGAGCTTGAGCATCGTGCTTTTGGGGCCGTTAAGTTTCTAAACTTTGACTCTCAACATGTAGGTACACAACGTTTGCTACAACTCAACGAGCTCGAGGAATGGCGTCACCTCGCCTATAAGAACGCAAAACTCTACAAGGAGCGTACCATAATGTGGCATGACAAGCATATCCTCCCCCGGGAGTTCCACAAGGGAGAGAGGGTGTTACTATACAACTCTCGACTCTGACTCTTTCGCGGGAAGCTTAAGTCTCGATGGTCGGGCCCATTCTGGATTTCCCATGTCTATCCATCGGGCACCGTCGAGCTCACAATGGATAAAGGACAGACTTTCTTGGCCAACGCTCAACGTCTGAAACCATATCCCTGGTTTGATGGACCGAGAGACAAAGTGTCCATCATCCTTGCGGATCCTCCATGATCTCTCGACTTAAGTCGAGCTAACGACTCTAAACTAGCGCTTCTTGGGAGGCCACCCAAGCTTTCTTTTTGTTTCTTTTTCTTTTTTTTTTCCTCGTGCTTTATTTTCTCATTTTAAATCATTGTTGGTTCGTGTTTTAAGTGTATTTCTTCTTCTTTTGAAACAAGAAATGGAAATCCTACACAACAGGTGGCCCGTGCCTGGGCGCCGATCATATTGCGCCTAGGCGCCCAGGGATTCCAGGTATTCACTTAGCCTCTGTTCATGGCACCTGAGCGCCACCAGCCACGCGCCCGAGTGCACTTTACTTCGCGCCCAGGCGCCACAAATTCCGCGCCTAGGCGCCTAAGGATCTCACGACATCTTCAGGTACTGAATGAGGCGCCTAGGCGCCGTTTACTGTACTTATGCAAATTATCAGTCAAAACGGTCAAAATTCCTCAAATTCCTTCACACCTCCTCTCCGAAAGCAATCTCCAGTGACCCCCTCACTTGTGCCGGCCATCTCCACCGTCCTCCACCGCCGATCTCCGCCGTCAGTCTTCACCACGCAGTGAGTTCTTACACATCCGAATCGGTGCACCTATTTTTGGGGAAAAGGTGAGTTTTGGCTATCTTCTTCTTCCATCCCTAATTTTAGCCGAATAGTAGTGTAGATTTTGTGTTTGTGGGGCGTCATTATCCTTTTATGGATTTTGGGCATCGGTTGTGCTATTTGGTGCATATTATTTTTTGTGAAATTTGTGGAATTTGTGGTTGTTGTTGTTGGGATTGGTTGATTTAAGGTAGAGCCGAATACTTGGGATTCATTTTCACCTATAAAATGCCCTTTTGTCGTTTCAAAATGCCGAAAACCACCAAACAGTTCAAGGGCAAGAAGAAAATGGGCGAGGGTTCCTCTAACGAGCCCAAGACCCCCTTTGATCCCTGTTTTGCAGACCCCAAAGTCCAGATTCTATGTCCGAGTTTGAGTGCCCCCCTTACTCTAATTAAAGAACACTATCTGATCATCCGGGGACAGCCCTCTGTGCAAGAATTGATTAATTTCCATCTCCTACAGTTTTTCTGCCACAAACCCGAAGCCATCCACCTTCCTTGGGTCCTCGAATTTTTCAGTTCCGGTGCGTATTGTGAGATTGAGATGCTAGTATGGACATGGCCTACACTTTTGGTACGGGGTAAGGAGGTCGACTATGAGTTGGGGAAGATAAGGGAGTGCATAGGTATCCCCGTCCCTCAAATGTGCGATTTCATGACTCTATACAACGCGGGGCACCTACGGGTTAGCTTATCGGATATTTTGCGGGTTATCGCACGAGAGGGTTGGGAGTGGGTGCCCGGAGATGCTCATATTCCTCGTCGGGCCCTATTTCCCGAGGCAGCATTTTGGTTAGACTTCATCAGGTTTAATTTGATCCCAAGTACCAACCGGTCCGAGGCTAACAAGGAAAGGGCCACCCTCATTTATGCCATTATGTCCAAGAAAGATGTAGACTTTGCACGGGTGATTCATAAGTCCTTGGAGGACCATTTTAGGAAATTGAAGAACGAGTTGGGGTCGTTGATCGTCAAGGAGATGGCCCACCAGGAAGAACCCCATCATTCTCCCGTCACTTATCACCATTTTGTGTAAGAAGGCCAAGGTTCCATTATTTACCATGGAGCGCACGGATTCCCCTGGTTCTTATCTCGCCGTGGTAGCTGATGACCCACAGGCTCCCCTACCACAGGCCACTTCCAAGAGGCCTCGCCCATCGTCGTCCCGACCTACTAGTTCTCGACAGTTCCCACCGCCGGATACCACCGCCATTGGACAATTGAGGGATGAGTTGAGGGCTGAGATGAGGATGGTTATGACTGACACATGTGCATACTTCCGTCAGCTTCTCATCGAGCAGGACACATTTGTCGGCCGGGGCCCGTTTGACTATTCTACTCCTCTACCTTACCCGTACCCCACTCCTTAGCAGCCCGAGGATGTGCCCGAGTTGGGTGCTATATTTCTTGTGGGAGATGATGATGATGTTCCTGATGACGAGGGTAGCCCTATGCTTGATTTGGCTAATCTCGGGGGAGGAGAGGACGAGGACTATATTGACCGTTTTGGCACTAAGGATTAGTCTTGTCTTGTATTTTCCATTTCCTGTCTCGCTTTGTCGTTTTGTCTATCTTTTGATTTGATTTGATTTGTTGGATATTGTTATATGTTGGATGCTCTTTTGTTTCCTTTCTAGTTCGTTATCTTTGCATCTTCTAGTTTATGTTTGTTTCGTTGTGTTTTCATCGTTTCTATCCAATGCCTAATGATTCGGATGGCTAGCATGTGTTTAAATATGTAGTGGTTGACATTGTGGCCAACATCGTGGTTGCCTCTCTTGGATTCATTCGCTTTCGTGGACTCAGGTTTGCTTTTCAGCACACCTTATGGTGATGTGTACCGTACCCTTATTCGAACATTGAGGCCAATGTTCATGTTAAGTTTGGGGGGGGGGGGGGAGTACTAGATCCATTGTAGTCATTTTTATCCATGTTTTAGATATTTCGGTCCAAGTTTGGGGGGGTGGCACCTCTACATGTGAGGCTTGTGCAATTTTGAAAATTTTTGGATAGAATTTCAACCCTTCACTTGATGTATTGAGCATGGTTAATTTGAATACATGGTATGTTTTCTCTATCAATGTGGTTTTTTAATGGCTATACACATCGTTTCCTTGCTTGTGGGACCCTAAACGTGACTAGATTATCTTTAAGATGATTTACATATGCACATAAATCGAGGGTAGAGACATTGAGTGGGCAACCATTTTGAAACACTTAAAGGCTTGATCCCGAAAATATCAACTTACAATTTTCACATGTGTTATGAGTTGAGAACATTTACTTCGTATGCTTAACAATAATAAAAATAGGTTGAACATTGGTATGATTGCAAAAGTCAGGCTTAATAGATACTGGGGTGAAGAGCACCATGCCTAAAATACTGTACTATTATGCTAATTTGAGCTAAGCTTAAGCCAATGCAAGTGTTAAGTGAATAAGGACCTAGTTCGGTTTTGTGGCCTTTGACACTCGAGCTATTAAGCCCTTAGGAGTGTCTCTATACTTGATACCCTAAAGCCGTTTGGTTTGGAAGTTATTGGCCTAAAGCTCGTTACAAGGGTGTCATAGAAAGCCTAAGAGAATCAAACTTTGCACATGGTCTAACCTCTAATGTTTTGAGTTGAACGTGCATAAGTTGAAGCCAAAAGTGGATAAAGTGACAATTTTTTAGTGTCTATGAAGTTTTCTTCAATTCTCGTACCATGTGACTAATCGAAAGTTGCTAAATATGGGGTTAATGCTTGAAAAGTGGTAAGAATGCCACTCGACTATAATGCTTGAGATTTATTACACTACACCCTCAGGATGATCTTTTCGATGTTAAGGCGTAACATGAGCAAGTGTGTGATGTGTATATATATGGAAATTTGTGCTTAAACAAATGAATTCATACCATTGTGTTTTATTAATCATAGTAATTTGCGTTGATTGATCGGGGTTGAAAATCTTTCGATTTTGTGGGTATATCGGCTCCAAACCCTCACGAGACTATAACTCGTCCTTTGAGGTAACTCAAGGGTTCAAAGGCTTGTTGCATCTGCTAAATGCAACTGTGCACTCCACGAAAGTGAGTTAGGTTGTTTCTTTTTATTTTTTTTCCCTGTGTTTGATGATGAGCTCGTATCTTATGCCTTTTCTTGCTCGAGGTCGAGCAAGTGATAAGTTTGGGGGGGTTGATAGGAGTCGTTTTTGCATGAGTTTTTAGGCCCGTATATAGTTTATTTCATGCCACTCATGCATTTAATATGTGTGTGAAGTGAATTCAGGTAGTAAGCGCCGATGGATGAAGAAAAGGGCAAAAGACGACTCACTTCACCAACTCAGCTCAGCTTTCTAAGAACCACGCCCAAGCGCCACTTTACCCGCGCCCAGGCACGATCCCAATAGAGAGAAATCTGGCTTCTGAGACGCGCGCCTAGGCGCGACACATCGCGCGCCTGGGCGCTTCCTTTCTGCATGCTTGGGCGCCCCTGAACTTCTTCCCCAAGAAAGACACACCACGTAGGCGGCGCCTAGGTGCCGATCGATGCGCGCCTAGGCGCCACGACAACAGAATTTTGAATGTATAAATTGGATTTTTCAATTCATTTCAAGGGTTCAAAATCTGGGGAATTGGCAGCATACTTCTCAGTTTTGGGCCATAATTTCACTGATCTAAAAGGGCAAGAAGAGATTAAGAGCTAAGGAGGGAAGCTTTATTAGAGATCATCATCATTCAACCTTATAGGGAGTTTATTCATTGTTAATTGCATTTTATGTTTACATTTATGGATATGAACATGTTGAATTCTTCTATATTGATAGTTATGGGCTAAATTCATATGGATAGGGCCTTGTAAGTATTGATTTTTGAATTATTCGTGTTATTGATAATCGTTGAATTAATTTCTATGTTGCTATGTGTTATGAATTTGTGCTTATGTTTCTTACATGTGATTGATCACCATATGTATTATACATTTCCTAGTTTAGCATCTTGAGAAAGAGTTAAGCTAGGGTGCAAGGGATTTATAACATCACCGAACCAAATAGAAGTTGCCCAGACATAGGTAAAGACTCCCGGGTGAAGTCGTTCGATATTAATCGAGTAAACTCTAGTTCTTCAATGCATGCTTAGAGGTTAGATTTCCGGGTATACATACTTAGGATACCGCCATTTAAGTGTAGGAGTCTATCATGAGACATTGGTTATTCTTTACCTTAGGAGTTTTCACCATAGTAACTAGGTCTAATAATTCAACGAGAGTCTATGTGCGAATGAGGATCAAGTCAAGCCTTGCAATGCCTTAGTCTATTTTAACATTTGAGTTTCCATCTATTGCTCATTCTTATTTTTTTGCTTCTTCGTTTACTTACTTGTCTTACTCTTACTTTCTGTTAAATAGTCTTTACATTTATTTGCAAATCACAAGCTAAAATCCAAGTCTCCGTGGTTCGACAACCCGGACTTATTTTGTCCATTTTTATTACTACAATAAACACTCATTAATAGATAAACAAAACAAGAATCAAATCCATAAATTATCAATAATCCAATTCAATACGCATGACTACATCTTAAACCCAAGAAAATAATTTAGCTATGCATAATTAAAGAAAAACAAGAAATAAATTGTATAAACATAAAAATACTCACGTTCAACAATGGAGGAATAGATAAATACAACTTGAGAAGATGAAGGCTTCCAACTCCAAGAAATCTCCTTCACGTCTTCTTTTCTTTCTCTCCAAGTCTTCTAACTCTCTAACCTATTATCTAGCCTAAAAAATGTGTTTTCCTTTTTCCTTAACTTAAAAGGAGTCTTAGATACATAAAATAGGCCCAACCAAGTCATAAAATCAGCCCACGAAAATTGTAAAAACCCGCAGCTGCACAACTGTGCAGTCTGCCTGTGTCGAATTTTTCTCTTAATTTTTCTTTATCGAAACTTTCTCGTTTGGCCTCTCTATTGTATTTCTTCACTTCCTTTTGGTTAGCCTTCATTATTCTCGTAAGATATACTCCTTCAACTCATCAAAACCATCGCTTTTATGCCTACAAAAGCATTAAACAACTTAGAAATCAACATACGTAAATTAAGCTAAAACTAATGGAAAAGACAAACTACAAAGCATAAAATAAAGATAAATGTGAGGTAAATCATGATGAAAATGTGTAAAATATGCAACCTAACAACTTACGTCTTTTTTTCACACACTCTGAGGTTTTGCTGGAGGGTACTATTTATAGACATTCTTGGGATTTGTCCGTTGGACACAATCCGGCGCGTGTCTCTCACGCAGTGCGTCAAATAGTCCCTTTCTGACATTCCAAAATTCTGCTGGTTTCGATTGGACAGGACCAGACTTTGAACATTGACAATCTAGTCATAGGTTAGCTTGTCCGCAAGTCAGAATGCCTTGTCACTTTTAATGCATTTTAAATTTATTTCCCATTGGAAATAAATGTCCGTTGATGATTGTATGACTTGAGGATATATTACAGGTGAATCGCTTGAGTATTTGAGCGCTTGGTTCAACACTGGTGGAACAATCCTTTAGCGTTAGCTAAGCGCTAAGAACATTATCTGAACGCTTGATTCATAACTCCTGAAATAGTCTTTAAGCGGATGATAGACGCTTAAGACAAATCTTCTTCTTCACTTAACTTCAGACGCTGATCTTCAACTTCATCTCTAATAGACTCACCTAGAATTCGATTAGCGACTTTGTATCTAATACTTAGTCTAAAATCTACAAAGATAAAAATTACAAGCCTAACAAACTAATATACTTTCAAACGCTTATACAGATATTCTATGAAAGTATAAACTTACATTCTTTTGGGGTCTAACATGAAATACTATCTTGTCATCATCAAAACCACTAACATGAAATTCCTAAGAATTTCCCCCTTTTTGATGATGTCAAGACCTTAACTCTTAGAACACTTTTATAGATTAAGAGTTCAAAAAACTGCCCAAAATAATCATAAGTTAGCATTTGGAAAGTTAGATCATTTAAGATGTTTCAGCAATAAATCATTCATTCATATATATGGAAATGAAAGCGTATATAATTTATACTGAAACGATGAATACCTGCCTTTACTTTATCTTCCCCTTTAAACTGCTTTTCCTACCTATTTCCCCTTCTTGGCATCATCAAAGGAAGACTACAGAATCTGCTTAAGCGTTCTGTGCTAGGTGGAGATAGAGAAAATTCTTTTGGTAAGCGTCTCAAACGGATCGACGCTTGAGAAGAAGAACCAGTTGAAGTGGGGATAATCTCGGCCACTTCTATCGACCGCTCAACGTCCACAGTCGCTTCCACGTCTGGAATGAAAGTGTCTAAATCTCTAGCGAGTTCTACCACCGTTGATGATACCATTTGTTGGAAATCAACGTCCAACTCTAGGTCTCTCAAATTCTCTTTTTAAAAATATGCATAATTTTATATTAAGTGTTGAAGCGAAATTTTTGACGCTTAACATATACCACTTGTTGATACCACTTGTTGCATTTATGTGATACCATTTGTTGAAAGATTTATGTTGACACTTGAAATCAAATCCTTTTTATGTTTGAGCGTCCAACATATCATGCACAAATAACGATAAGCGTTGATGATCGATGCATATGAAAATAGTTTTTGATCATTGATGCTTACTCATGTGTAGAAGTACAATTTTAAAGTTCTCCCTAAATTTGATAACTTGTAACATTTTTTTTTTTAGAATCCTCTTTTAGACATTATAATAAAGTGAATTCCCCCTAAATTATATGTCTAATGAAAATATGATGCATAATGATTAAGCGTTTAAATCATTCATACCTCATTCTGGAATGAAGAACAGGATTTTCGCTATTCGTATCTTAGAAATTTCTTGAATTTCTTGACCAATAAATCCTTTTCCTTTTCCTCACTCGATTCTGTCGCTTCCACCTCACTGACTGATTTCCCTTTATTTTTGGTAGTAGCGATTAATGCTCCGGATTCAGTCGCAGAAGTCGAGGTGTCGCTGAATGCACCCAATTCGAATTTAAAAGCCTTTAGCTCCGAGAACACATGTTCTAGCATAATAATGTTCAACATTTGTGATTCTCTCATTGCTATAGTCTTTATCAAATATTTGCTTGGAAGACCTCTAAAAATCTTTTTGATAATTTCCTTGTTGGTCAACTCCTTATCCAAAGACGATAATTCTGTAATAAGCGACGTAAATCTCGCTTCCAATTGATCTACCGTCTCGCTTGGCAACATCTTAAAAAGCTCAAATCTTTGCATGGCTATGGAGAGCTTGTTCTTTCTCAATTGTGCTGAACCTTCACATATTGTGGCTAACTTATCCCAGATTTCCTAAGTCGTAGAGCACGACTTGACCTTATTGAATGAGTTATCATTGTCACCAATGGCTGTATATAGAGCGTTCCGTCGAATATTATCCAAATTTGCTCTTCGACGCTCATCAGCTGACCCCTCATGCTTTGGCTTCTCAACATAACCATCTGGAATCGATCCAGGCGCTCTAGTGATGCCTTTGAATATTTGAATCGGTCCATTTGAAATGGTATCACACATTTCATCATCATAAGTACAAAGATAAGTAAATGCTTTGACCTTCCATGAGTCATAATTTGACTCGATCAACTTAGGAACTCTTGAAAATGCCATGAAATTTTTTAAAGGAACTAAAATTTTAAAGGGATCTGAACAAGCAGTTGTACTTGGAAATTTAAAATTTCACTTTCAACCGCTCTAATACCAATTGTTGGGTCCAAAGTGGCATACAAAAGGGTCTAGAAAGGGGGGAGGGTTGAATAGACCCTAAAGTCTTTTTCGACTTCAAAAGGTTTCGTATTAAAATGGTTTTGGACGCTTGAAATATAGACGCTTGACTGAGCACTTACTTGGAATATAGACGCTTAGGCTAAGCGTCTGATGAAGACTATTTTTAGAAAGTTAACTTAGACTTCAAGATTTGAATACTTTAACCAAGTAGGTTTAAGCGTTCAGTTCTTTAATCAGTGTTAGCACAATGGAATAATTTCAGAGTCTTCTCTTTTGGATCTTTAGCGTCACTAGTTATTTCTTAGTTTCTTAGCGTTTGATTGTGTTTTACTTAAACAATTTATGCAATGATATGATAGATAAGAGAATTGATTGTAAAGTAAAAGACACAATTTCTTGAACACACAGATTTCAGCTCTAATAAAGATCTTCTCCAAGATGGCCTTGAGCTCCTTGAACACACAGACTTCAGCTCCAATAAAGACCTTTCTTCAACAAGCTTCCCTTACTAAAAAATACTGCTTGTGGAACTCAACAATCTTTCTCACTCAGATGAAAGGTGTCGAGGGTTTATTGTAATAGATTTGTTTGATGTTGGGAAGTTCAAACAACATGGGATATCTCAGTAAGAATTTAGGTTTCTTCTTTGGAAAAGGCTTGAGATATCTGGTCACTCTCTGGAATGTATTTGAGAAGCTTGAAGGATTTTGACTATGGCGTTTGCAAGCTTTTCTCTCAAATTATTTCAGCAAAGTTTCTCTCTCGGCACACTTACGTCTTTATTTCACACACTCTGAGGTTTTGCTGGAGGGTACTATTTATAGAGATTCTTAGGATTTGTCCGTTGGACACAATCAGACGCGTGTCTCTCACGCAGTGCGTCAAATAGTCCCTTTCTGACATTCCTGAATTCTGCTGGTTCCGATTGGACAGGAGCAGACTTTGAACATTGATAGTCTAGTCGTAGGTTGGCTTGTCCGCAAGTCAGCATGCGTTGTCACTTTTAATGCATTTTGAATTTATTTCCCATTGGAAATAAATGTCCGTTGAAGATTGTATGACTTGAGGATATATTACAAGTGAATCGCCTGAGTATTTGAGCGCTTGGTTCAACACTCCTGGAACAGTCCTTTAGCGCTAAGAACATTTTTTGAACGCTTGATTCAGAACTCCTAAAATAGTCTTTAAGCGGATGATAGACGCTTAAGACAAATCTTCTTCTTCACTTGACTTCAGACGCTGATCTTCAACTTCATCTCTAATAGACTCACCTAGAATTCTATTAGCGACTCTGTATCTAATACTTAGTCTAAAATCTACAAACTAATACACTTTCAAACGCTTATACAGATATTCTATGAAAGTATAAACTTAGATTCTTTTGGGGTCTAACATGAAATCTTATCTTGTCATCATCAAAACCACTAACATGAAATTCCTAACAATTTCCCCGTTTTTGATGATGTCAAGACCTTAACTCTTAGAACTCTTTTATAGATTAAGAGTTCAAAGAAATGCCCAGAAAAATCATAAGTTAGCATTTTGAAAGTTAGATCAGTTAAGATGTTTCAGCAATAAATCATTCATTCATATATATGGAATTGAAAGCGTATATGATTTGTACTGAAACGATGAATACCTGCCTTTACTTTCTCTTCTCCTTTAAGCTGCTTTTTTTACCTTTTCCCCCTTCTTGGCATCATCAAAGGAAGACTGCAGAATCTGCTTAAGCGTTCTGTGGTTGGTGGAGATAGAGAAAATGCTTTTGGCAAGCATCTCAAACGGATCGACGCTTGAGAAGGAGAACCAGTTGGAGTGGGGATAATCTCGGCCACTTCTATCGACCGCTCAACGTCCACAGTCACTTCCACGTTTGGAATGACAGTGTCTAAATCTCTAGCGAGTTCTACCACCGTTAATGATACCATTTGTTGGCAAATCAACGTCAAACTCTAGGTCTCTCAAATTCTCTTTTTAAAAATATGCATAATTTTATAAACATTTTATATTAAGTGTTGATGGGAAATTTTCGACGCTTAACATATACCTCTTGTTGATACCACTTGTTGCATTTATGTGATACTATTTGTTGAAAGATTTATGTTGACGCTTGAAATCAATTCCTTTTTATGTTTGAGCGTCCAACATATCATGCACACATAACAATAAGAGTTGATGATCGATGCATATGAAAATAGTTTTTGATCATTGACGCTTACTCATGTGTACAAGTACAATTTTAAAGTTCTCCCTAAATTTGATAACTTGTAACATTTTTTTTTGAAAAACCTCTTTTCGACATTGTAATAATGTGAATTCCCCCTAAATTATATGTCTAATGAAAATTTGATGCATAATGATTAAGCGTTTAAATCATTCATACATCATTCTGGAATGAAGAACAGGATTTTCTCTTTTCGTATCTTAGAAATTTCTTGAATTTCTTGACCAATAAATCCTTTTCCTTTTCCTCACGCGATTCTGTCGCTTCCACCTCACTGACTGATTTTCCCTTATTTTTGGTAGTAGCGATTAATGCTCCGAATTCAGTCGAGTTGTCGCTGAAAGCACCCAATTCGAATTCAAAATCCTTTAGCTCTGAGAACACATGTTCTGGTGTAATAAAGTCCAATATTTGTGATTCTTTCATTACTATAGTCTTTATCAAATATTTGCATGGAAGACTTCTAAAACTCTTTTTGACCATTTCCTTGTTGGTCAACTCCTTATCCAAAGACGATAATTCTGTAATAAGCGATGTAAATCTCGCATCCAATTGATCTAGCGTCTCGCTTGGCAACATCTTAAAATGCTCAAATCTTTGCATGGCTATGGAGAGGTTGTTCTCTCTCATCTGTGCTGAACCTTCACATATTGTGGCTAACTTATCCCAAATTTCCTTAGTCATAGAGCACGACTTGACCTTATTGAATAAGTTATCATTGTCACCAATGGCTGTATATAGAGCGTTCCGTCGAACATTATCCAAATTTGCTCTTCGACGCTCATCAGCTGACCACTCATGCTTTGGCTTCTCAACATAACCATCTGGAGTCGCTCCAGGCGCTCTAGTGATGACTTTGAATATTCAAATCGGTCCATCTGAAATGATATCACACATTTCATCATCACAAGTACAAAGATAAGTAAATGCTTTGACCTTCCATGAGTCATAATTTGACTCGGTCAACTTAGGAACTCTTAAAAATGCCATGAAATGTTTTAAAGCAACTAAAATTTTAAAGGGACCTAAACAAGCAGTTATACTTGGAAATTTAAAATTTCACTTTCAACCGCTCTGATACCAATTGTTGGGTCCCAAGTGGCATACGAAAGGGTCTAGAGGGGGGGGGGAAGGGGTTGAATAGACCCTGAAGACTTTTTCGGCTTCAAAAAGTTTCGTATTAAAATGGTTTTGGACGCTTGATTGAGCGTTTACTTGAAATATAGACGCTTAGGCTAAGCGTCTGATGAAGACTATTTTTAGAAATTTCACTTAGACTTCAAGATTTGAATACTTTAACCACGTAGGTTTAAGCATTCAGTTCTTTAATCAGTGTTAGCACAACAGAATAATTTTAGAGTTTTCTCTTTTGGATCTTTAGCGTCACAAGTTGTTTCTTAGTTGCTTAGCGTTTGATCGTGTTTTACTTAATCAATTTATGCAATGATATGATAGATAAGAGAATTGACTGTAATGTAAAAGACACAACATTTTTAAGGTTCACTGGGTGGTGTAATCCCAGCTACGTCCTTCTTCTCAAAGAATCACACAGAATCCACTAAAATGATTCTCAAAGAATCACACAGAATCTTCTACAAATTAGGGACAAAGGAAGAGATGGATATGGATGACTTGAGCTCCTTGGTCACACAGATTTCTGCTACAAGCCACTTCAATCCTCTGCTTCTGGAAAGACCATCTCGACCTCCTTGATCACACAGATTTCTGGTTTAATAAAGATTATCTCCAAGATGGCCTTGAGCTCCTTGATCACACAGACTTCAGCTCCAATAAAGACCTTTCTTCAACAAGCTTCTCTTACCAAAAATACTGCTTGTGGAACTCAACAATCTTTCTCACTCAGATGAAAGGTGTTGAGGGTTTATTGTAATAGGTTTGTTTGATGTTGGGAAGTTCGAACAACTTGGGATATCTCAGTGAGAATTTAGGTTTCTTCTTTGGAAGAGGTTTGAGATATCTGGTGACTATCTGGAATGTATTTGAGAAGCTTGAAGGATTTTGACTATGGAGTTTGAAAGCTTTTCTCTCAAATTATTTCAGCAAAGTTTCTCTCTCTGCACACTTACGTCTTTTCTTCACACACTCCGAGGTTTTGCTGGAGGGTACTATTTATAGAGATTCTTGGGATTTGTCCGTTGGACACAATCAGGAGCGTGTCTCTCACGCAGTGCGTCAAATAGTCCCTTTTTGACATTCCTGAAATTCTGCTGCTTCTGATTGGACAGGAGCAAAATTTAAACACTGACAATCTAGTCATAGGTTGGCTTATCCGCAAGTCAGAATGCCTTGTCACTTTTAATGCATTTTGAATTAATTTCCCGTTGAAAATAAATGTCCGTTGATGATTGTATGACTTGAGGATATATTACTGGTGAATCGCTTGAGTATTTGAGCGCTTGGTTCAACACTCCTTGAACAGTCCTTTAGCGTTAGCTAGGCGCTAAGAACATTATCTGAACGCTTGATTCATAACTCCTGAAATAGTCTTTAAGCGGTTGACAGACGCTTAAGACAAATCTTCATCTTCACTTGACTTCAGACGTTGATCTTCAACTTCATATCTAATAGACTCACCTAGAATTCTATTAGCGACTCTGTATCTAATACTTAGTCTAAAATCTACAAAGATAAAAATTACAAGCCTAACAAACTAATACACTTTCAAATGCTTATACGGATATTCTATGAAAGAATAAACTTACATTCTTTTGGGGTCTAACATGAAATCCTATCTTGTCATCATCAAAACCACTAACATGAAATTCCTATTAACTTACAACAAGAATGCTGAAAAGTAAACCTTAATCACGTGAAATCCACTCAAAGCTCAAATCTACAATGAAAATTTCTCCAAACCAAAACTCAGCTACTACATGTCATGTACTTACAATACAAACCATCAAGACTCAAAGAGAAGCATACAAAATGTGAATGCTTGAACATAACAAAAGGAAACAACAACAACACAAGACAAAAACGACAGCAAAAAGAAATGAAAAACTTACAAACTTGGGTTGCCTCCCAAGAAGTGCTTATTTATAGTCATTAGCTTGAATTTACCGAGTCGGCTCAAGGAGGATGACGTAGGAATGCTTTGTTCACTCTCCAATCAAGAATGAAACTTGGCTCGGTGTTTGTGAAAAGTAGCTTGAGTAGGGACCAAGCAATCGTCCACTCAAAAATATGTTAAAGTCCATCAACACCATTATCATCCTTTCTTTCTCATGCGTCGAGTAATGATATGGACTATTCTCCAAGCGATGGACACTAGCTCCTTTTCCTTCACCCATTGAAGTGACAAACTTGGAGTTTATGATGTAGGACTCAAGGATATTAATGGTTCTTCTTTCCTGAAAAATCTCAACACTAAAAGGATCAAAAGAATGAATGCGTAAGATAATGTAGAATCAACTGGATGCTTAAAAACCTTATAGTCATCAGAAATAACCATTTCATCTCCTACATTAGAGGACAACTTACCATCATGGAGATTAATTAACTTTATATCTATGGAGAGGGGAGAAGGTAAGGGAACTTCAACCGGGTGAGAAGGTGTAGGAGTGGAAGGCTCGGTGCTAGAAGTTTCTATGTCAAATGCTCAGGCGTGGCTATTAGAAAGCTCAAGTGTGCTATATAGTAACCTTTCCAATTCTGCTACTATTTCAGACGCTTGAATGTTAAACTCATCACGCTTTGGCATTGAAAAAAAAAATGAAAAAATCAAACCAAAACCAAGTAAGTACAATAAAATCAAAAATTAAAATAAACAAGTCCTTGGCAACGGTGCCAAAAACTTTACACACAAGAACCTAACGTGCTTTGGTAGCAAGTGTACTAGTCGTGTGTATTAATAAAAGTGGACAAAAAGAAGTACGGGTTGTCGAACCTCAGAGACTTGAATTTTAGTTTATGATTGACAATAAGTAAACAACTAAAGCAAAGTGCAAGAAAAAGATTAAACAAACGAAGAATCAAAGAGGAAACAAGCAACAGATTAAATCTCATGTATGATAAAATGACTAAGGGACATGCTACAACCGAATCTACTAGTCAATATATATGAGCTACTCTTCGAATTATTAGACTCCTATTGCTTTGGTGGAAATTCCTTAGTGAATTATTACCCGACATCTCGGCTCATAATAATCCTATGATTAATTAACGGTTTTCTAGATATGTCTATCCAACAATCTAACCAATAACCACGCATTTACGTATTAGAATTTCCCCAGATAAATTCGGCTAACAGCACCCGGGAATCTCTACCTATTTATAGCGGCAATTCCTCATTTGTTTAGGATGATGTGTTGATTCCCTTTGCACCCTAACCTATGTTCTTTCGAATGATAGAATAGGCACAATAGCAAGCATATGATTGGAATGAAAGCACAAAATCAACACACAAAGCAATAGGAGAATTAATACGAAAAGTCACTTCACATATATGAATTTATAAATTCGACCTTCACATGGCCTTAGTAGTACAAATTAGCTCCTCATCAAGACTTTAAGAAGATCTAGAGCAAACATATAGATAATTATGAACATAAACATTAAATGAAAGCAAGTAAAACTCCCTAAAGTGTCCTTGATGATGGATCCTTGCTTAGAGCTTTAATCCCTAGCCAAATCTTTCTTCTTCTCCTTCAAAGGTTGATGAAAAGTTGATTCAAACCCCAAAAAATGATCTTCAATCTCCAAAATTGGAACACCCTCTAATTGCTGAAATTTGGGTTTTATAGTTTTCAAAAAACTATTGTACCCACTCCCAAGCGTGAGCAAATTTGCGCCTAGGCGCGGTCCAGGTAACGTAATTGACTTGGGAAAGAAGTTTAGGGTCACCCAGGTGTGCATAAAGGCGCCTAGGCACAGTTGGAGTGGCTCCTAGGCATGATAAAGTGGCGCCTAGGCGTGATAAAGTGGCACCTAGTTCGAACTCTGAACCGTTTTCCTGCTTTACAGCGCAGCAATAGTGTTTTCTTCATAACGTTTTTCATAGACCTACAATTTAAATGATTCAAGTTCCCACATGAAGATCAGAAATATCTCTACAACTTTTTAGAAGGATACTTTATCAAATTCAGCTTCTAAACATACAAAAATGGCGCCCAAACATGCCAGGTGTGGCGAATTTGACGGCCAAGCGTGGGGAAGTGACGCCTATTAGAGTATATCCCTCGAATGCCATAAAGAGGATAGATTTATAGGTCATAAACATTGTAACTAAACTATGGTTTTTCTATTAATATAAGGCAGTTGATTGTTGTTTTCTTATAGGCATTTATAAGATGTGAATAAACAACGTAAAGTCCTTAATGACAAGGCGAACCTTCTACCTCCTATGGGATAGGAGGAAAGGCACTAGAAAGGTTTGACCCTTGACATCTAAAAGGGTTCGCATGTCTAAGAAATATTGATTAGGCATCAATAGTGAATAAAGACTTGTATGATGTAAGTTTCGACAGAGAAAGTGTCAGCCGTACACTATCGAAATAGTAGTGGGAACTTATATCATAGACGTGTCAGTTGGACTGATATGCTCCAACACGGCTCGCATTAGTTCATCACATGGGTATTCACTCGTTGACAGTCAATGATGAAACTGATAAGTAGTGATAGGTAGGTGTGAACCTCTGACCTGAGAAATCGAGTTGAAGATGTACTTGTGACATCAAGTCTGTCATTAGAGTAGTTAGATTCAAATCACCTGTTGGTCGAATCGACCTCGAAGTGCGACTTGATGGGCAAGTAGCATTGTTAACTGATTTGCAATATGAAATTTATTCTCTCATAAGTGAATGAGTAAAATATCCTATGCGATCACGAATAAGTGATGATGAAAGTCTTTGGCCAAAGCATTTAAATACCTCGACTTATTATGAGCTTAGGCATATGGTCAAGTTATATGAGTTTGACTTTAAACCATGACTCTTACTTGACTGAGATATAAGAATAAAAGGTTTATACACGTACATTATTCACGGCATAAAGGTTTGGAATGATCCTATTCATTCATTCTCAATTGGGTTATGGTGTGAGCCATGAGACTCGCTAGGTGTCACTCACACCCCTTTGTATTCCTCTCAATTGTGTTTTGAGACAAACCAAGAGAGTCGCGCTTAAAGGAAGTGCAAAAGGAAAAACATGGGAAAAAGAGTTGAGAGAAATTCACGGCATTGGATGCCGTAATTAATTAATTAATTATTGAATAATTTAATTAATTAATGAGTTAATTAATTTCTTGGAGAAATTGAATTATAAATGAATCGGGAATTGAATTAATTGGATTATCAGTTTATTTATTGGATAAATAAATTATCTGATTAATTAATTAGCAAGCAAGATGAAAGCCCAAAGGCTTCCGAGCCCACTAAGGGGCGGCCAAATAGACGCCCAAATAGGGCTCTTGCATGCTACGGTTATTGTTTCATAATGATATAAATATATCACAAGGTGAAAAATAACACAAGGGAACTTACATAACTTTCTCTCCAAGAAAAAGTCTCCCACCTCTCTCTCTCTCTAGCCGTCTTTGACAAGGAAGAAAGGAGGAGTTTTTCTTTTTTGATTCCGGCATGACGAATTAGAGACGTTGGCAAATTCGGCGTTAGAGAAAAGGATCACGTTCAGAAATCAACATACGAGAGAACGGTAATCTTTCTATACACAATTAAACACGAGGATTAGAGATGATTCGGGCTTTGGGAATTAAATATACTTTCTGCTGCATTTTATTCGTATAATTCCCAACAGTGGTATTAGAGGTAATCTCTGAATTCTATGTTTATTTGCTTGTGTGATTGACTGTTTTTTTGCGTTTTTGAGGCCTGCTTTGAACGTGTTTTTCATATGAAACTATTCTGAATCTAGCTACAGTTTCTTCATGAAAATTGTAGTTTAATGAGTTGCGAATCTGGACATATAATCTTTATGGGAATCGGAGAAGTATAACCCCCAGACGCGCGTGACGCAAAAAGCGTGCGCAGTCTGCCCGCTGTGCGCGCAATAGGAGGCCTTTTCGGCCTCCCGTTGCGCACACAGCGTGCGCACTGTGCACACTGGGTGGGCCCCAACACCGTGCCGTTTCATGGCACCGGTCGAAAGGGCTGGCCGGACGCCCCGCGTCCGGCCAAGCACGATTAAACCGTGCGCGCATGTGCCATGCGCCCAGCGTACGGACCTGTTTCGGGGGCCGGGTTTTCATGACTCGCGCCGTAATGGGTCGGGTTATGTTTTCCTAAGGTCCAAATTTTAATTGAATAGGTGTTTGGGCTATTTTAGTTATCCGGGTGGGTCAAAAGGATGATGACCCTGATTTAATTAAAAAGGGGCCCAAATTGTTTGAATTAAAATTGTGGATAATTCAATAAATTAGTTATTGGGCCTAATTAATTAATTTTGAATATGCCAATGGTTGGTAATTTAATTTTGATAAAATTAAGCCCAATATAGTTTTTATTGATCTTTATTTGAATGAAATAATTGATTAATAAACTCTTGGAGAACTTTATTTATGAAGTTATTTATTTAAATAAAGAATTCTCATAAATAGGATTATTTTCATATGAATCAATAAAATTTGGAATTTTATTGTGGAAATTAATTGAGTTGGACTAATTACTTTTTATTAATTACGAACATAAGTGCTTTATTTATCGCGAGCATGTATTAATTACCAACTTAGGTTGCTTCTTTCGATTATGTATTTCTTTTGATGGGTTGTAAGCGCCGGTTTGAGCCCATTTCAATTTTATTTCTAGATTTATGTATAGCTTCTTTATTTACCTCTTGTAATAAATAGAAATAGAATAGGTCTTTCAAGATGGAGATCATGCAAAAGAAGAGGAGCTTGGAGCACACGAAGATTTGCTAGGCTATTCTTTTTTCAATTTTATGATGGCCCATTGGCTTGGGCCCTCTAGATAAAAGCCCATAGACATGTGTGTTGTTTTATTGCTTTCGGTACATGTTCATTGATTGTATGAAGCATGTGTGTTATCAATATGCACTATATAAATTGGTAAATGTGCAAAGTGCGACGAAATAAATGTTTTGAACATGAATTCTCCCAAACAAAAATAATACTAAGTTAGTAAGGGGTGCTAGGCATCCTTTCCCTCCAGTAAACTTGATAAGATCAAGGATTAAATCCATATGTGGCATCTTCCCAGTAAGTGGGGGTCATGTATCAAGATTTAGTTCTAGAATTTTATTAAGTGCATTAGATGCCTTAATCGAGACATATTTCACCCCAAATATCGTTAAAAGGTTGCAAGGTGAAATTAAAATGTTAGATTATGAGGAGTTTGTGGGAATAACTTAGATAGTCCACATTACCAATAAATCGTTAAAGGGTTGCGGTTTTTGTGGATTATGGGATAAATATGATTGAACCGTCTATTTGATAGATTGATGTTTGACATCACTTTAATTAAGTAATGGACCAAATATCGTTAAAGGGTTGCCATCCATTATATTAATTAAAGAACTCAATCCCCACCACGAAGTTTTCATCAACGATCGCTTCCGTCTTTTCACATTGGGAGTATGAAATTTCGAAAAATGTAGTGGGAGCCAAGTTATAAGTCGAAGTCCTTGATTTTAAACTTGGTTTTAGTTTAGTCCAATATTCTAATAAAGTCTCGTTTATTTTTTGCAGTTATTTGTTTTATCTCTCTCAATTTCAAAATGACAAACAACCCACTTTCCGTTTTACTTGAAAAGAACATCCTTACCGGACCCAACTACGTGGATTGGCTAAGGAATTTGAGAATAGTTCTCAATATGGAGTCTCTAGGATACGTGTTGGACGTTGATATCCCTGCTCCACCTGCCAGAACACGTGCCAATGAGGAAGAAATCCAAGCTCATGAAAAATGGGTAAAGGACGACGTCTGAGTGTGTGGGTACAATCTTGGCTGTATGACGAATGAGCTACAGAGGTCCCACGACAAGATGACCACAACGAGGGCTATCTTGGCGATGACCATAGCGAGGGCTATCTTGGCGCACTTGGTCGAGCTCTATGGTGAGCACAGTAGGACTGCTAGTTATGAAATATCTAAAGAGCTCTTCGGAGCCAAAATGAGAGAAGCGGAGAAGGTTGGGGATCATGTCCTCAAAATTATATCGAGGATTGAGAGATTGGAAGCTCTCGATTTTACAATGAACCCACAACTTCAGACCGATCTTATCTTGCAGTCCCTTCCTAATTCTTTTTCCCAATTCGTCATAAACTTCAATTGCAATGAGATTGAATGCAACTTAGCTGGGCTAATGAATAAATTAATCACTGCACAATCTCAATTGAAGCCCAAGGGAAAAGAGACTGCCTAAGTTATCACTTCTGGGCCCAGACAGGCGAAGAATAAGAAGAGGAAAACTAAGAAGCAGGCTGGCGAGCTTGGAGCTCAGGGTGGTGTCGATAAAGGAAAAGGGAAAGATCTTGTGATTCACAAGCGAAAGGGGCCACAAAAAATAGACAGATGCCTACACTGCGGTGAGCTGGGCAACTGGAGAAGGAACTGTCCGAATATGGGGCCTGGCGCACAAGGTATGGAACTTTATGTTCATGAAACTTATTGTTCTATGACCATCTTCTCTATATCTTGGATTCTTGACTCTGGAGCTAGTGCTCACATATGTTGTATGAATCAGGATCTGATGCGAGAAAGGAAGCTGGACAACGATGAGGTAAAGATCAGAGTAGGCAGCGGGCAAAGCGTCGCGGCTACTGCAATAGAATCTACCTCGTTGTTTTTAAATTCTGGATATGTACTATTACTGGGTAATATTTTGGTTTTGCCTAATGGGCTTAAAAACATTGTTTCTATTCCCGTTTTAGTCAAGAATGGTTACACTTTCCGTTTTATTGATGAACGATGTAACATTTATTATGGTAATAAATTTGTAGGCTTTGCTTCTTTGATAAATGGATTATATTACTTTAGTGTCCAGAATGAGTATGCAGTGAATACTATACAAAGGAAACGTAGTAGGCTTGAAATAAACCAACGATTGATATGGCACCTTCGACTAGGCCATGCTGGCGAACAAAAGATTCGCAAAATGGAAAAAGATGGGCTAATTGGCCCACTGGAATTGGATCCCTATCCTACTTGTGAATCTTGTCTCAAAGGCAAGATGGCTAGACCGCCCTTCACAGGGAGCTTTGAAAGGGCCTCACAAATCTTAAGTTTAGTGCATACTGATGTTTGTGGTCCATTTGGAGAAATGGCCAGAGGAGGTTTCCTTTACTTTATCACCTTCACTGACAACCATTCTCTATATGGTCTAGTGTACCTGATGAAGCATAAGTCTGAATCCATTGATAAATTCAAGGAATTCAAGGCTTTAGTGGAAAATCAAACAAGTTAACGTATAAAAACTCTTCGATCTGATCGAGGAGGAAAATATATGAGCGACGAGTTTGACATATACCTCAGAGAGAATGGTATAGTATTGCAACTCACACCTCCAGCGACTCCACAGTTGAATGGAGTCGCAGAGCAAAGGAATCGAACCTTGTTGGACATGGCTCGCTCCTTGCTTAGCTACACTGATTTACCCATTTCACTGTGGGGTCACGCGCTGCTTACAGCTGCACACATTTTAAATAGATTTCCGTCCAAGTCCGTTCCTATGACTCCCTATGAAATGTGGAGAAATAGGAAACCAAGTCTTAACCACATAAAGATTTGGGGATGTCCAGCTTATGTCAAAAAGACTAAAGTGGACAAGTTGGAGGCTAGATCCTTAAAGGGACGTTTCGTTGGATATCCTGAAGATTCTATGGGATACCTCTTTTACCCGCACAATGATCAAAGGATCATTGTTGCCTTACAAGCCCACTTTCTTGAAGATGAGTTCATTCAAGAAGGAGGAGTGGGTAGAAAGATTGTTCTAGAAGATCAAAATGAAATCCCACTAGATACATCTACACAGGGAGTGAGAACCGAACCTTCTGTAACACAACCACAACCACGACGATCGAATAGAGTATCTTAACCGCTTGAGAGGTGCGGATATCTAATGCAGAGGGAGTTGGATCTCCATTCTGTGTTAGAGGAGGATCATGGAGATGATCCCTCCACTTTTGATCAAGCGATGGTGGATGTGGATGCTACTAGATGGCGTGAAGCTATGCAAACTGAGATCAATTCGATGCATGCAAACTAAGTCTGGAAACTTGTAGACCAGCCTGAAGCGGTAAAACCAATCGGGTGTAAACGGATCAACAAGAGAAAGATTGGTGTTGATGGCAAAGTAGACATCTACAAAGCCAGGCTAGTGGCGAAAGGGTATAGTCAAAAGGAAGGAATTGACTACCAAGAAACCTTCTCGCCAGTGGCTATGAACAAATCAATAAGGATTCTACTTGCAATAGCAGCACACCTAGATTATGAAATATGGCAAATGGATGTCAAAACTGCTTTCCTAAATGGATTCCTAGAAGAGGATATCTATATGGAACAGCTTAAAGGTTTTGAATCTGAGGAGCATATTCATAAGGTGTGTAAACTTGAGAGATCCATTTGTGGACTCAAACAAGCGTCTCGTAGCTAGAATCTACGTTTTGATAAGGTTGTCAAAGAATTTGACTTCATTAAAAACGAAGACGAGCCTTGTGTTTACAAGAAGGTCAGTGGGAGCAAGTTGACATTCCTAGTGTTATATGTAGATGACATATTACTCATTGGGAATGACATAGGAATGCTCACCACAACCAAGAAGTGGCTTTCGAGTACATTCTCCATGAAATACTTGGGAGAAACGACCTATATTCTAGGGATTCGGATCTATAGAGATCGAACCAAAAGAATGATGGGACTTTCTCAAGCCCTTTACTTAGAAAATGTCCTAAAAAGGTATAGCATAAATGATTCTAAGAAAGGGTTCCTACCAATGAGACATGGGATACATCTTTCGAAATCTATGTGTCCTCAAAGTGAGGAAGATAGAAAAGAAATGAACATTATACCCTATGCGTCTACTGTGGGCAGCTTGATGTACGCGATGCCCTGTACTAGACCTGACATTGTTTATGCTATGAGCGTTGTTAGTCAATTTCAAACAAACCCAGGTAAGGAACATTGGATAGCTGTGAAGAATATCCTAAAGTATCTGAAAAGAACTAAGGATACGATTCTCACCTATGGAAATGGTGAGCTGAGGGTGGACGGGTAAACTGATTCGGATTTCCGATCTGATGTTGATGACCCGAAATCCACCTCGGCATTTGTATTTACTCCAAATGGTGGAGCAGTGACTTGGAAATGTTCCAAGCAAAGCACAATCGCAGACTCCACCACCGAGGATGAATACATAGCTGCCTCGGAGGCAGCTAAAGAAGCGGTTTGGATTAGGAAGTTCGTTGAGGAACTTCAAGTGGTTCCTAGCATAGAGCTCTCGTTGCCACTTTATTGTGACAACACAGGAGCTATAGCGCAAGCGAAGGAACCTAGGTCTCACAATAAATCCAAACACATAGAGAGGAGATATCACATCATAAGAGAGATCGTTGCACAAGGTGAAATAGCTGTTCAGAAAATAACCTCAGCCGACAATGTCGCTGATCCATTGACCAAGCCATTGGCACGGGCGGTGCTGTAAAAACATCTCGAAAGGATGGGCATTAAATACCACAGCAAATGGCATTGAGTGCAAGTGGGAGATTGTTAGAGTATATGCCCTCGAATGCCATAAAGAGGATAGATTTATAGGGCATAAACATTGTAACTAAACTATGGTTTTTCTATTAATATAAGGCAGTTGATTGTTGTTTTCTTATAGGCATTTATAAGGTGTCAATAAACAGTGTAAAGTCCTTGATGACAAGGCGAACCTTCTTCCTCCTATGCGATAGTAGGAAAGGCACTAGAATGGTTTGACCCTTGACATCTAAAAGGGTTCGCATGTCTAAGAAATATTGATTAGGCATCAATAGTGAATAAAGACTTGTATGATGTAAGTTTCGACAGAGAAAGTGTCAGCCGTACACTATCGAAATAGTAGTGGGAACTTATATCATAGACGTGTCAGTTGGACTGATATGCTCCAACACGGCTCGCATTAGTTCATCACATGGGTATTCACTCATTGACAGTCAATGATGATACTGATAAGTAGTGATAAGTACGTGTGAACCTCTGACCTGAGAAATCGAGTTGAAGATGTACTTGTGACATCAAGTTTGTCATTAGAGTAGTTAGATTCAAATCATCTGTTGGTGGAATCGACCTCAATGTGCGACTTGATGGGCAAGTAGCATTGTTAACTGATTTGCAAGATGAAATTTATTCTCTCATAAGTGAATGAGTAAACTATCCTATGCGATCAGGAATAAGTGAGGATGAAAGTCTTTGGCAAAAGCATTTAAATACCTCGACTTATTATGAGCTTAGGCATATGGTCAAGTTATATGAGTTTGAATTTGAACCATGACTCTTACTTGACTGTGATTTAAGAATAAAAGATTTATACACGTATGGTATTCACGGCGTAAAGGTTTGGAATGGTCCTATTCATTCGTTCTCAATTGGGTTACGGTGTGAGCCATGACACACGTTTATCCTAGCAAGTATACTAGGTCATGCAAAGTAATAAAGTGGACTATTTAGCCCGGGGTGTATCGTCTCCACATGGACAATTGGATTTGATGCTCGTAATTGTTATATTATCTAACTCTAAGCTAAATCAAATTATAAGATGATAGGTGATTATACTATGAAAATAACTAAGACAATTAAATGATAAACAAAGTATTATATCAAATGGAAAAAGATGATTGGGCTATGATCCTACTATGTTCTATCTTATGTTCATAAACTCTAAATTACCCGGATTTTTAGAACACTATTGTTATGGCGAAACCCCCTAATGTATTCATTACTCAATCTCTTGAAATAACGAGCCTATACTAGTTAACAACTTCCCATATCTCTATAGCGAAGATTTAATTAACTAACATGCATTAAGGTTCAAAGGGATTCCTTGCTTACGAAGATCCTACATTCACTCGGGTCATCTTATCACAAAAAGTCACACAACACAATTGATTCTATCTCTAGTTAATTGTTACGTTATGATATTTGATTTTATGATCTACCTTTATCTATCTCCTCCCAGTCTCAAGACAAAGCATTAAATCAAACACATGGTGATCAAGCATGTGCAAGCATTAAGCATAAAAATCAAATATGCAACAAGAATGTAATAAATCTGGAAACTAGGAATTCATTAAACACAAAATATCACAAGGTATTCACATAACCCAACCACAAAGATACTTAGCTCATACTTGCAACAAAAGATAATCCAATATTTCTAAAAGACATAGTTGATATACTAATCTAAGAGAAAGAGTTGAATTACTCCCTATTACAAATTGTGATTCCAAGATTTTATGATGATAATCACTCTTCAAGCTTCCTTGGGACTTGTCATGGCTTCCTTGGGACTTGGAGTGCAAGAATAATCTATTTGGTAGGTAAAAAGTGACACGAAAAGGCAAAAAACAGCGGACTAAAACTAGGGCACGGGAAAATGGACCGCGGTCTGAAACGTGGCAGACCGCGGTCCAGAAAAACAGAATCCAGCTTTTCACTTGCTTCGCGCCTTTTCTTCGGCCTTCTCACTCGATTATCGATCTATTCAACTTGAATCCCTGCATACATGAAATGACAACAAATCAAAGCAACATGCGGGATTATCATTACTAAACTGCGACGAAAATACCTATATAAAGGGGGTAAATAATCATAAAATGTGAACTTATCAACTACCCCCCAACTAGGCTTAGATCGTCTCGATCTATAAATGGCGAACAAGTATTCATAAGTTCAGATTTTACTACTTGATTTGGGATCTTTTTTAAAAAAAATTTGCAACTTCACACATAGAGGTAAGAATTAAGCCCTCGAAATGATTATGACAAGTTGCACTTTACCTAGAACACTCAACAATTTGAAAGCTTCCAAAACATCTTCGACTCCATCTCTAAATCATGAACTCCATATCCATTTTTATGCCAAGAGCACACTTTAAACAAGATTATGCAAACCTATTAGATACTAAAGACATTAAAACACTCCAATACTTGTTAACCTATCGGTGTGCATGAACTGTGAAAGTCACAATCAAAAGGTCTTTTCGGCTTGTAACGTATGGCTTGGACGGGAATATATGGATAAAGTGACTAAATTCAAGAGAGCATACAACTCAATATCATCAAGCTAAACACTCACTTATCAACCGAACAAATCTCTACATCTCATCACTTATCACTTTTAAATTTCCTTTTTTTTTTCTTTTCAAGCTCACAACCCCCAAACTTGTTTCTTTTGATACCGGGGCGTAATGATTCCACAGCCAATCAATTCACATTGGAGTTCCATTACATAGCCTAGTCGAGAGAACCATTTTTTAAAAAAAAAAATTTCTATCTCTCTCGACTATTTAGCCAACTTTCAGTTCTTCATCTCATCTCCTCTTTTCACATAAAATCCAAACCTCCAATTATTTTTCTTAAGCAAGAACAACAACACCTTCTAAACCACTAATCAATGAGCTTCAATACACAAAACAAAGTGTATACCCAAATAATTGACAAATGATATGAAGTTCCATGCTCTCTCAATTAGGAATTAGACTTTGTTTTACTTTTAGGCTAGAGGGTGGTTGGTGTGGCTTATGAAAGAAAAGCGAATGGTGGTTTCTAGTGTGCTTAGCACACTCCATTCTTATCAATATGGCTCAAAGCAAGGTCTAGAGATTATGCAATATAGTGAAAGCTAAATGTAAGGCTAGAGATAATGAAAGATGGCCTAAATCATTTCATTACTTCACACAATCAATACACACTTCAAAGTCGACAAAAGTGAAAGTTCAATGCTTTACATCCTCAAAAATTCACATAAGCATGGCTAAAAAGGCTTTCCAGGTATAAAATATGATATGTTGATCAAAGACGAAGGATTTCATCTTAGATAAAGTGGAGACACTCAAACAAATCATGCTCCAAGCAAAAATATAACCAAACACGAATTTAAAACTCAACAAAGCTTTACTTGCAAACACCAAATCAAGAATGAAATTTAACAAATGAATACAAATTGCGCCAAATCGCCACATCATAATTAAATTGGGACGTCTAACCCACCCCCCAACCAATATAGAACATTGTCCCCAATGAGCGGACATACACATGTAATAGTAAGGGAAAGAAAGACGTCCCTGATAGCTGAAGCTAACGGATGTCCAAGTAGTGAATGAGCAAGAAGGCGAAGAAGTTGCCAATAAAAACTAGCCATCTGAAGATAGAAAAAACAAGAAGAGACAAAAGTATTCATTATAACAACTTAGCACACACTAGAGAGAATAAAAAAAACTAAAAAGAAATCCAAAATACAACGCTTTCAAGGGAAATCAAAAGAAACGTTAGAAAAACCGAGAGGCAAAGCACAAGAACATTGTCCCGAAGAACAACATGCTTGTGGTTAACATCTCAGGGGCTATCTAAGGGGCAACATCGTCATCAGCGGGATCAGCCTGCGGGCGCGGAGGAGAGTCCCAAATAGGCGGAGCTGGGGGAGAGCCTGAAAGACCGGGGGAGGCATTGAGCCGGGTGAGAGTGCTAACTTGAAAATCCCAAAGGCACTTCTGGCGTCTCTCATATCGAAGCATCGAATTAGTCAAGTCAATCCATAAATCTGCAATCTCCCCCAGGGTCTGATCAAATCCTTCATTCATATCCATCTTCAACTCCTTAAACTTGTCCTCTAAGTTCTCGTACCGAGCAGTGCTAGACGGAGGGGCGTTAAGGGGGTCGGTGGCCTCTCGCATGTCAGGATGGGCATCATAAAAATCGTCATTTGCAGCCTGGGGGTTATTCTTCTCAGATATACTAGAATCAATTAAGTCCCCCATGGGCTCCACATAAGTGTCAGTAGGAAGAGTCCGGACTTCGGCTTTCTAAGCGAGGGCTGTAATCAAGTGAGGGTGAGCCATGTTTTGCTTGGTGCTCAAAGAAATAGATTCATGTAATGACGTGTTCAACACACGAGCTAAATCGACGCTGAGGCCACTCATAATGGCATAGATAAGGGATGCACGCTTGGCCAAAACCATGTTTACTGATGTCGTAGGGAGGATACGAGCTATGATAAAGTGATACCACAATTTAGCTTCGGTCACACGGGAAGCACGACAAAGTTTGACCGGAATGCCCCGAGTTCGAATCCAATTGGACCCGAGCTTACAAATCATCTGAATAATATTCTCCCAATCCGGCTTGAAGTGCAAAAATTGCTCATTCATGAGAAAAGGAATCCCGAACAGCTCATCAATAGTCCTAATGTCAAACTTAACCCACACATCTCGGACCTTGACCCGATCTTTCTTAATGAAATCAGGCTTGATAGCATTTGCATAGAATTGCCAACAATGGCTGGAATAGCAGGTGCAGGGGAAGTAACAAATTTGGTCCAATGCCGAGCCTCAATCTAATCTAAAATGCACTGATACTTGTGAGAGACCATTAGACCTCGCTCAAGTACGAGTTTCTTGAGATAGGGTTGAGAAGCCTCAAAACTAACAAATTTTTGTTTATCGTAGTCCTTGGTGACGGGCAATGGAAGGGGTTGCGGAGCCTGAGAAGAAGAACCCGCGTCGGCCTTGCGCTTAGAGCGACTCATATTGGCAAAGACAATTATACGTGCTCACAAACAATGCACTCACCACAAACCCACAACAATTAATAACAAGAACTCCAACTCCTCCAACACGTATGCTTAAATCCACAACAAATCATCAACGAATACCATAACCATCAACTAACGCTCAACAGTAAACATAATATAGCAATGAAATCTCGAATACCAATATGAGCCGGCAAGGCTGCAATAGTCGAAGTAAGCAAAACGGGACAAAGCTCTTACCGAAATCAACGAGAATGATAACGAAGAGGAAACGACACCCAAAAGAGCCCCGAAGAGTTGAAATCTGCACAACAGCCCCCTAACTGCTGAAAAGCGACCACAGAGCCCCCGAAACCGGAAGAAATTTCACAAACAGCCCCTATATGCAGAATATTTGCACAAATCGAACTCCAAGCTTAGGAAATCGAACAAATCGACCCTTAGAAGCATGAAACCGAACAAATTCGCACCAAAATTGGAAGATATGGAACAAAAATCGGCCAAAGCAAGAACCCTACCCAACATCACATAAGGACACCCAAAAACCGAAAATAAATCGGTGGAAAAGAGAGGGAAAGGACGAATTTATGATGGGTAGGGGTGATTTGGAAGAGTTGTGGTGAAAAATTGAAGACTTTGGGGTGGATAATAGGATGGAGGCGCGGGTAAGGGGTGGTGAGAGTGAGCCGTTGAGAGAGAAAGTGAGAACACGGTTGTTGGAGCCCGGGGGTGGATTTTAACGGCAGAAATGGAAGGATTCCTGGATTTCTGGACCACAGTCCAAACAGTGCAAGACCGCGGTCCAGGACCGAGGTCTAAGTCTTGCAGGACCGTGGTCTGATGCCATTTTTGCTCCAAAATCTGGATCTCTGAAATTTCAGACCACGGTTTGAGTCTTGCAGGACCGCGGTCTGATGTCATGATTTTGAACAATCGAATTTTTCCATGAAAGAACGCAATATCCATGACGACATGATTCCCTGAAACAATAAATTGAACTAAATCAATTGAAGAAAACAAAAACGAAAAGAAGAGAACGAAAATGAAAGAAACTATGTAAAAATGTGGGTTGCCTCCCACGAAGCGCTTGTTTATAGTCATTAGCTTGACTTTTCGAGTGTGGGTCACGGAGATTGATTGTGGAGCGGGACGGTTTGCTTGTCCTTGCTCCATCCTTGATGAGAATAATGCTTCAATCGGTGCCCATTTACGGTAAAAGCGCCCTTCACTTCATCAGAAATCTCAATGGCTCCGGATGGAAAAACCTTAGTAATAATGAAGGGCCCCGACCACTTTGAGCGGAGTTTTTCGGGAAAAAGGCGAAGACGAGAGTTGTATAGAAGTACCACATCCCCAACCTTAAATTCCCGAGGTGTGAGGCGTTGGTCATGCCATTTCTTAGTTCTTTCCTTATACAACTTCGCATTCTCATAAGCCTCACGTCGAAATTCATCGAGCTCGTTGAGTTGGAATAACCTGTTTTGACCTACAACTTGCATATCAAAGTTAAGCATTTTGATTGCCCAATACGCCCTATGCTCAAGCTCAACGGGGAGGTGACATGTTTTCCCGAAAACGAGACGGTAAGGTGACATGCCTATAGGGGTTTTAAAAGCAGTTCAATATGCCCAAAGGGCATCATCTAACTTGAGAGACCAATCCTTCCTAGAGGAACTAACCGTTTTCTCTAGGATGCGTTTAAGTTCCCTATTTGACACTTCAACTTGTGCACTCGTTTGAGGGTGATACGGGGTAGAGACCTTGTGAGCGACGCCATATTTAGTTAAAAGAGCGTCAAAATGCTTGTTCCGAAAATGGGTGCCACCATTGCTAATGATTGCTCGGGGAGTGCTAAAACGAGTAAAAATATGCTTTTTTAAAAATCTTATCACTACCCGAGCATCATTAGTTTGAAAGGCTTCGGCTTCAACCCACTTTGACATGTAATTAACGGCTACTAGTATGTATTTGTGGGAATGAGAACTAGGAAAAGGACCCATAAAATCAATTCCCCACACATCAAAAAGCTCACATTCTAACATATTATTTAAAGGCATCTCATGCTTTGGAGAAATGTTACCAACACGTTGGCATTTATCACATGATGCAACAAAAGCATGACTATATTTAAATAAAGTAGGCCAGAAGAAACCTGACTGTAGCACCTTGAGAGCGGTCTTAGTGGATCCGAAGTGTCCACCAACGACACCATCATGAGAGTGGCTTAGAATAGACATTGTCTCCTCAAATGGAACACACCTTCGGATAATCCGATCTGAACACACCTTAAACAGAAAGGGATCATCCCACAGATAGAGCTTAACTTCAGATAGGAATTTCTTCCTCTGATGATAAGTAAGATCTGGAGGAAGTTCTTTTGTGACAATATAATTTCCATAATCAGCATACCAAGGGTGGGGTCCATTAACGATAGCATAGAGATGTTCATCCGGGAAATCTCCTGATATTGGTGTCTCATCTAAAGTATCTACCCGATATTCCTCAATTCTAGATAGGTGGTACGCTACAACGTTTTCTACCCCCTTTTTGTCTCTAATCTCTAAGTCATATTCTTGTAGCAACAGAATCCATCGGATTAACCTAGGTTTGGCATCCTTTTTAGAGAGGAGGTACTTAAGAGCCAAATGGTCGGTGTATACAATCACTTTATTCATGACAAGGTATGAGTGGAACTTATCAAAGGCGAATACGATAGCTAGTAACTCTTTTTCAGTAGTTGCATAATTCTGTTGTGCATCATTATGTGTTTTACTAGCATAGTAAATCGTTCTAAATACCTTGTCCTTGCGTTGACCAAAGACTGCACCGACTGCAAAGCCGCTGGCATCGCACATTAGCTCAAATGGGAGGCTCCAATCGGGTGCTACCATCACGGGAGCCATGATCAACTTTTCTCGAAGAGGTGTGAAATGCCTGCAAGCATGAAGCATCAAAATCAAATGATACATCTTTGATGAGGAGGTTAGACAGAGGTTTAGAAATATCTGAAAAATTCTTAATGAACCGTCTGTAAAACCCGGCGTGACCCAAGAAACTCCTCACTCCTTTGACAGATGTGGGAGGAGGAAGTTTCTCAATTACTTCCACTTTAGCGGGATCCACCTCAATGCCCTTTTGTGAGATACGATGGCCCAAAACTATGCCCTCCTGTACCATAAAGTGACACTTCTCCCAATTTAAAACAAGGTTAGTGTCCTCACATCTCTGAAAAACCAATGACAAATTATTCAAGCATGCATCAAATGAAGATCCGAAAATAGAGAAGTCGTCCATGAATATCTCAATAAAATTTGCAACCATGTCATGAAAGATAGCCATCATACACCACTGAAAGGTGGCGGGTGCATTACAAAGCCCAAATGGCATTCTTCTATAAGCAAATGTACCATAAGGACAAGTGAAAGTAGTTTTCTCTTGATCCTCAGGTGAAATAGCAATTTGATTATATCCCGAAAAGCCATCTAGAAAACAATAAAATTCATGTCCCGCTAATCTTTCTAGCATTTGGTCAATGAAGGGAAGGGGAAAGTGATCTTTTCTAGTAGCATCATTTAATTTCCTATAGTCAATGCACACACGCCAACCCGTCACCGTGCGAGTTGGGAGTAACTCGTTTTTCTCATTAGAGATAATAGTTATTCCTCCTTTCTTTGGCGCGACTTGGGTTGGACTTACCCATGCACTATCAGAAATAGGATAGATGATACCTGAGTCAAGCAATTTAATCACTTTCTTTTTCACTACCTCTTGCATCATTGGGTTTAATCTCCTTTGAGGTTGGACTGTGGTCTTGTAATTGTCCTCCATTAAGATTTTATGCATACAAATTGCTGGACTAATTCCCTTAATATCTACGATTTTCCAACCGAACGCCCTCTTGTGCTTCCTTAACACTCGCAAAAGCTTTTCTTCCATACTTTCTGTCAAAGATGAAGAAATAATCACAGGTAAGGTTTTTGAAGGTAAGGTTTTTGAAGGATTAAGGAAAGCATATTTTAAATGAGAAGGTAGAGGTTTGAGTTCGAGTGTCGGAGGTTCTTCTATAGATGGCTTTGGTGGAGAGGTTAGTGGGCGATCTAAAGATTCGAATTTTGGTCGGTAACCCCGCTTATGATGCGGATTGGCTTCTAGGCTAGCCAATGTCTCTTGTAAATGCTCCACGTCGGCCTCTTTGTCCGTAGGACCAATTAAGCATATCTTTAGTGGGTCATCATAACTGTGAAGCTGAAAATACTCAATAGAGACATGATCAACAACATCAATTCGAAAACAAGTGGGAGTAGGGGAAGGGTGCCTCATTGCTTGATACACATTGAAAGTAACATGATCATCACTTACTCTTAGTATGAGCTTACCATTAGCTACATCAATTAAAGCTTTACCCGTATTCAAGAATGGACGACCCAAAATAAGTGGCATCTCGACGTCTTCTTCCATGTCCAAAACTATAAAGTCCACCGGAGAGATGAACTTATCAACTTTGACTAGTATGTATTCTACCATCCCCCATGGGTACTTAATGGATCGATCCGCCAATTGGAGAGAAACTGTGGTTGGCTTTGGTTCTCCAAGTCCCAACTTCCTGAAAAGCGAGAAAGGAAGTAGATTAATACTTGCTCCTAAATCACAAAGAACTTTAGAGAAAGTAAGAGAGCCAATGGTGCAAGAGATCGAGAAACTCCCTGGATCCTTAAGCTTAGGTGGAAGCTTATTTTGAAGAATTGCGGAACATTCCTCGGTGAGTGCAACGGTTGCATGCTCCTCAAGCTTGCGTTTGTTCGAAAGAATTTCCTTAAGAAATTTAACATAGCTTGGCATTTGAAGGATAGCATCTGCAAAAGGAATGTTAATGAGCAATTGTTTAAACATTTCTATGAATTTAAGAAATTGAGCATCGAGTTTCCCCCTTTTTAATGCAAGTGGAAAGGGTGGAGGAGGCTGAACTGGTACGTGAGCTGCACGGGATGCAGAGTCAAAGCCATCCGAAGCAGGCGGTTCAGGACCGCGGTCTTCTTCTGAGAGTGGCGACACTGGATTGTTGGACCGCGGTCTGATCCCGATTTCTGGGAATTTTCAGCACCTATTTCTTTACCACTTCTCAATGCGATGGCCTGAATCTGCTCTTTCGGGTTCTTTTCTGTATCGCTAGGTAGTGACCCCGGTGTTCTACCCGAAAGTTGACTAGCCAATTGTCCCAATTGAGTTTGTATGTTGCTCATGTTCATTTCAAGGTTGTGGCTCCTCTCATCATTTTTCTTTATATATTGGAGCATCAATTCCTCAAAACTCGTTCTCTTTTCTCGTGGTTGGGAGCCTCCTTGTTTATGAAATGTGTTGTGTTGAAAACCTCCTTGGCGTTGAAATGGAGGCCTATCACCGTGTGTTTGAAATCCGGGGGGTTGCTTCACCACATTGTTGTTATTACTCCATGAGAAGTTCGGGTGATTTCTCCACCCCGGGTTATACCTTTCAAAAAATGGGTCGTTTTGTGACCTATTCGAATTATGCACATAATTCGCATTTTCAACACATTCAGATTGATAAGATGGACTACCATGTTGACACTCCGTAAGGTGATGATTTCCACCACAATTTTCACACAACATTTGCACTTGGTTTACCGACAAATTCATAGTATCCAATTTCTTGTGCAATAACTCTACTTGATTAGCTAGTGAAGTGGAAGCCTCCACTTCATAAACTCCACTTGCCTTCTTTGGAAGTATTACTCTCTCGGTAGGCCATTGGTAGTTATTTTCCGACATTCTATCGATCATATCCCAAGCTGCTTGTGGTGGTAAATTCATAAGTGAACCACCCTAAGCTGTGTCAAGATGAGTGCGAAGGCCAGGTCCAAGGCCTTGATAAAAGATGGTCACTTGAGTCCAAACTGCAAAACCATGGTGAGGGCATTTTCGGATAAGTTCCTTGAATCTTTCAAGTGCTTCATAAAGTGACTCCCCTTCCATTTGTCGAAAACCTTGTATCTCAACCTTGACAGCGGCTGTTTTCCCCGGTGGAAAGTACTTACTCAAAAACTTCTCCACCAACTGGTCCCAAGTATGAATGGATGCAGTTGGCAATGAGTCAAGCCAAGCTCATGCTTTATCCCTCAATGAGAACGGAAAGAGTCTCATTCTAATAGCATCATCGGTCACTCCATTTTGTCGAAATGTGCTCAAATAGCCAAGGAACTTGGTGATATGAGCATGTGGTGCCTCATCCGCTGCACCCCGATATTGTTCATTGGAAATGAGTTGGAGGATAGCCGGTGAAATTGTAAAATTGTTTGCTCCTACCGTGGGTAGTACAATAGCACCAGCGGCTCCATGAACAGTGGGTTGCATATAATCACGTAAAGGGTAAGGAGCTTGTTCTTATCTTTGTGCTAAAGTGGCAGCAACCGCGGCTTGAATCAAAGCTTGAATTCCCGGGTCCTCTAGATTGATGGGATTGTTCCCTTCCATTGCCTCAAATTGATTCTTGTTTTGTTTTTGTGCTCGTCTTTTTATATTAAAGTTTGCTCGATCTCCGGATCAAAATCTTCAAGGTCTCCTTGAGATGTGTGGGTCATGCACTACTCAAAGAGATCAACCTAACAATAGAATCAAAAGAACCAAATTTAAAACGTAAAAACAGCAAACCAAAATGCAAAAACAGCAACTTAGTCTTAAAATAGATAAGTGAATTACAATATCAAATAACGCAATTGTCCCCGGCAACAGTGCCAAAAACTTGACACACGTTTATCCTAGCAAGTATATAAGGTCGTGCAAAGTAATAAAGTGGACTATTTAGCCCGGGGTGTATCGTCTCCACAGGGACAATTGGATTTGTTGCTCGTAATTGCTATATTATCTAACTTTGAGCTAAATCAAATTATAAGATGATAGGTGATTATACTATGAAAATATGGTGGTCCCAAGTGGCATACGAAAGGGTCTAGAAGGGGGGGGGGAGTTGAATAGACCCTGAAGTCTTTTTCGACTTCACAAATTTTCGTATCACTTTAGAAATTTGAACGTTTGGAAAGCTGAGCGCTTGGGTCAGACGCTTCAGAGTAGTTAACTTAGACTCAGTGATTTCAGCAGTTTACCAAAGTAGAGCAACGCTTAGCTCGCTTAATTAGGGTTAGCACAGCGGAAATAATGTTTAGCGTTCTTTTAGATAAATTAATCATTTTGTAATTTTATTTGTCCTTTTCAGAATAATATAATGTGATGAATATAAGACAATAAAATATAAATGACACAATAATTTGTAAGGTTCACTGGGTGATGTAATCCCAGCTACGTCCTTCTTCTCCTTTTTCACTTGGAGGAATTTACTATGATGATTATCAAAGAATCACACAGAAACTTCTACAAAATAGTAATGGATGAAAAAGATCTTGGGCTCCTTGATCACACAGACTTCAGCACCAATGAAGATCGTCTTCTTCAAGCTTCTCTCACTCAGAAATACTGCCTGAAAGGTTTCAACAACTTTTCTCACTCAGATGAAAGGTTGAGGTTTGTCACTAGGGTTTGTTTGTTTTAGAGAAGATCAAACAACTTGGAATATCTCAGTTGGAGTTTGAATTTCTTCTTTGGAAGATATTTGAGATATTTGTGACTGTCTGGAATGTATATAGAAAGCTTGAAAGGTTTTGGCTATGGGGTTTCTAAGCTTTTTCCAGAAAGAATGTACGTAAGATTTTTGGCAATAATTTCTCGTATATTCTCGTTGTTATTTAGGGTTTTCTAGAGTAAGGTATTTATAGGCAATTTCTTGGGATCTGTCCGTTGGACTCATGTAGAAGCGTGCCTTTCACGTGGCGCGTGATCATACCTAAAGTCTGACATTCCTGAAAATTCGCTGAATCCGATTGGACGGGAGCAGCTAAAACTCTGAAATTTCTAACAGTCTGGTCAAAAGGTGGCTTGTCCACAAGTCACAGTAGCTTATCACATGTAATGCTCTTATCAAGCATTTAATGCAATTTGAATTTATTTCCCGTTGAAAATAAATGTCCGTTGAATGATTGCATTTAAGTCCTTCATGACTTGAGGATTTATTTCAGGCGAATCTTACATCCATCGCTTGAGACAAATTGAGCGCTTGATCCATATATCCTGAAATGGTCTTTTAGCGTTTGACAGGCGCTAAGAAGAAAATCTTTATCTCTGGTTGACTTCAGACGCTGGTCTTCAATTTCTTCTCTAATAGACTCACCTAGAATTCTACTAGTGATTCAGTTACTAAGACTTAGTCTAAAATCTATGAAGATAAAAATTACAAGCCTAAACAAAATAGAAATAATAATTTACAAACTTTTAAACGCTTATACATCAATCTAGGAAAAACGGAAAGCTTACATTTTTAGGTTCTAACATTGAATCCTATCTTATCATCATCAAAACATCTAACATGAAATTTCCTAACAATTTCCCCCTTTTTGATGATGTCAAGACTTGTAACTCTTTTATAATTTAAAAGTTACTTAAAAAGAAAAGGCCCAAAGGAATATAAGTCAACAAGTTGTTTCAGTTAGGTTGGATTCAACAAGTTGTTTCAGCGATAAATCATTCATATATATTGAAAGAATAAAGCATACATGGTTTATGTTGAAAGAAATAAATACACAAAAAAAAAATTATTTCTTTTGTCGCTTTGCTCTTTCTTCGCCTTGCAGAACTTCTAATGCTAACTTTTTTAAGAGTCGATCATGGTTGTATGTTGGACTTCATCATAGTCATGCCTGCGGAGTCTGGCGCTTTCATTTAGCTCTAACAACCTTTCCGTCCAATCCCTTGGTGGAATGCCAAGTTCACGAATCAGATCATAATATATATCTCTTTGACGGTCTCTAATTTACAGGTCGTTGTAGTGGTCCGGCATAAGCATGAAATCCCATACTTTCTAAGAAGTCAGGGTCCAATTGAGGAGGAGCGTACTTTCCGAGATAATACCTTGGCTTTCTTTTCTTGGATAGCATTTTCTTAATGCTTACTAGTTCATCGAACATTGAACGCCAATGTTTATTATCCGTCTTGGAAATCGCTTTGGACTTTTCTTTACATTCCCCCTTCTTGACTTCATCAAGGGAGGTCTTTAGATCAGCGACATCTCGGCGCAAAAGTCTAACTTCTTCGACTAGAAGAGCAATTTGCTGGGCGACACTCTGAGCGACGGCATCGGATGAAGCCTGTCTTTCAGCATCAGCCGAAGCGCTCTAAGCTAAGTGACGATTGAAGTTAGAGGAGAGCTCAGCGATAAGAGGGGACATGTTATTCATGATAGCAATAGTGCTTTTATTTGAAGCGTTGGCAATGTCTCGGCTCCGTGTATCAGACACTATGCGAATCTGTCTATCAGTAGCCTCAGAGATCTTGGAGCAGGAACCTTCGATGTGGGTAAGCGAGTTCCGTACTGCCGTTCTGAAATCTCGGGCCTCTAAATCACTGTCTGAATCTAAATCCGAAGAAGGACGCTGTGGGGACGGAAGAAGTCCGTAAGAACTTGAAACTGCAGCCTTGCCTTTGATCTTATCTCTGATGAGAGGTTCTACAGGCGCTTGAGCAATTTCAGCGTGCACTTCTTCAATTGCGTGATCCAAGATAGAATCTGCAATCGCTGGGGGCTCGACTACTGGGGCGCTAGAAGAACCTGGCAAAGAAGCCTTAGGATTTTGAGCGACCTCCGCAGTAGGAGCAGAGTCTTCTTCAATTATTTGGATTTGGGGAGGAGAAGGTTCTCTAATGCCAATGACCCAAAGGGGGCCAAGGGCTTCCATTACATGTCGGGGACTGATCAGGCTGGATTGCGGTATAAAGAATATAGCATCTTCGCGCTCTTCGGTACTTAGTGCAAGTTGCACACCTTTCGGTAAAGCAATCCCTGAAGTATATCTATTGAAAAAGTCCAAAATCAACGGCATGAGCGCTTGAGCTGCGTCTTGGTCCACTGGCCTAATCAGCGAGATCATCTTGGACACTAGAATGTTTGATTGAGTAAAGAGCACGGGGTGAAGAGTATATCCTCTGAAATTGTAACACCCGAAAAAGTGATTGAAACTGCTGTCCAGCGCTTCGGCATTTTCAAACATTGCTCTCATATCTCTGTGGAACTCAGCAAACTCAACGTGTTCTGTTGAAACATCAACACGAATCTGACCAGGAAGAATTGGCTATTTACTTGACGAAGCGTCTTCGTTTAGGTCAGGAAAGATTCTTTGAACAAAGTCTGCACAAGGATGCAAGACGTAGCATCCGCCCTGGTTGTATAAGGCGAGTTGCTAGCGAATGTAGCTTTCGATTGGTTGTCTGTATCGTGGCAAAGCGCTAACATTCCCTGCAATAATCTGACGATGTTGAAGCAAAAAGGTTGCATATCCTCAGCGTCTGTATTCTATCCCAAAATCTTCAGCCCATCTAGCTGTGTTCATCATCCATCGCTTACCCAGCTTGATAGCTTTAGCTTGATCTTTTCTAGAGGCAAGAAATTTCTTAAAGCGTTCCATTTCTTCTTCATAATCCTCAGCCCATAATCTGGCTAGATATTCTCGAGCCTCATCTTCTATCCACGAGTTGACCGGAATTGGACGCTCAGCAACAATAGGTCCTTTTCCTTTCCATAACTTAAGTGGATTAGGAGATAAATCGTTTTGAGGAGAGTTGACGATGGAAGGAAGAGCCGAATATCCTATCTTGTTGAGATCTGACTCATCTGGATCTTTGTTCCAATCACCCATGTGGGGGTTTTTGAAAACAATCTTGTTTTGGCGCAGAGGATAAAAGTACTCTTCTGAGCGACCGGTGAAATTGAATCGCTTCTCGTCAAATTCTGATCGGTTGAACGCTGGTCGACGAATATACCCAAGGCGTGAATGAAGACGCTCTAAACTGTACAGACCAAGATTGGAAAAATGCTCGAAGATTTCAAAATTGTGTTAGTCTGAAAGATCAGGGCGATGGAGAGTTGTTTGAAATTGGATTTCCAACTCGGCAAGAGTTTGAGTGTCACGTTCTCTGGCGGCATAATACAATTCAATATCTGAAGAGTATCCGCGCGGGAAGAAATCAATGACACGAGGAGGAGGTCCTGTTGGCGTAGGAACAAAAGCAATAGCTTCTGTTGGGATAGGGGCCACTTCTATCGACCGCTCAACGTTTAAATTTGCTTCACTTGCTGATGAAGTTTCAGCGTCAAGAAGAACTTGTGATGCCTTTTTAGCGATATACACAACAGTTGCCATGTCCACGTCTATTTCAACTGGAATCTCTGAGAGAGGGGGGGCATCAGCGATTGGTACATCTTGAGCTGATACATGTAAGCGATTGAGAAAAGCAAGCAAAAATTTCTACTAAGTAGAAATTACAAACCAAAGACTACATCGCTTACCCTGAGGAATATCATCGACTCTTAGTCGCTTGATCTGTTTCTTGAGCAATTTCCTCAGGCTCCTGGACTTCTTCTTCGGGTTCTAAATCGATGAAAGAAGTTATCGGATCAGCACGAATGGGGATTTTTAGTTCTTCAAGTGTGTTGAGAACATATTGAATATCTGCTGCATAAGGTGCTGAAAGAGTTTTTATCCTAGCGTTAGAAACTTAGAGACTAACGAGGAAAGGATAGGCAAATTTGCTTAGCAAATACTTACCATGAACATTTGAAAGCCTCTCAGATTGAGTAGCGGCTTGAGGATCTGAGCTGACTTCGGGAACAGCATCAGAGAAAGAAGCACTAGTTGACTCTCTAAGCGCTAGAGGATACTTGGGGAGTAGAAAGAGGAGTACGCCTTCGTGCAAGCGGTACTTCTTCTTCTACGGCTTCTTCTTCCTCGGGAATGGGAAAGACAAACGCTGGAGGAGGAGATGGAGATTTAGGAGAGGGAGAAGGAGAAGGGATCTTTTGTTTATTTTTGGGGTCCGGCTTATTCTTCTTAAGTTCAGGCTTTTGTTTCTTTGCAGGCTTGGATGGCTCAGTGACTTTGAGAATGATCTTTCTCTTAGGTCTCTTGACCACTACTTCTTCTTCTGATGAAGAGGACGATGATGAAGAAGACGCTTGATCTTCATCATCACTGCGAACAACTCCTTTGGTTGGAAGTCGCTCACGCTGTTCTTTAGGAACCGCTGCTCCGCCGGGTTTTCGCGGGTTAAGAAGCTCGCTTATCATTTTCTTTCCATAAAATTTGGTCGCTGGAATCTTTTTACCAAAAGATTGCGTATATCCACAAGTGCAAAGAATACGACTTAGCACAATCCCGTAAGGCTTGGGATTAACAGACTTAGCCATCGCTACTTTGAAGCGATTGAAAACGTAGAGAGACCAGTTAACTTTTAACTTGGTTAGGATGGCTACCATCATCTTGTATTGAATGTTGGTGATTTTGGCGAAAGTTCCTTTTCTGCATTCAATAATCTTTGAACAAATGTCAGCAAGGATGACGTATTCGCCCTTCATATCATTCTTCTTGAAGTTTGGCTCATACGCGGCGTTAACATCGTCTTTCTTGATCAAATCCCAGACTTTGGTAGCATCTCCGAGATTGACATATTCTACCTCACTGCCATGATTCGGGAGATTTAGTAGTGAAGAAATCAGAGAGGGGGTGAGAACAAAGGTCTCTTTAGCAGAAGGGAAGACGCAGGATATGGAATTTCCGTCTTCAGAAATTTCACCATTATTGAAAAAGTAGAGAGATTCTTCTTCAAAGTACTTGTAGGTAGTAGTAAGCATGTCTCTCAAACTAGATTCTTGAACGAGTGGAAGAGTCGTTCGAAGAGGGAAGTTCTGGTTATCAAAAAGATAATCCCAGTTAACCAAAAATCCGGCATTAACCGTCACTGGTTTTTCAGCACGGGAAGTTTTTTCGGTAGCAGAAGTTGCTGTTTTGGAAGATTTTGAAGCTTTGGGTGCCATTGCTGAAAGGTGAAACTTTAAAGAAAAGAGAGAAGTTTTTGCCTTTTAGAGAGAAATGACTTTTACAATAGAGAGATTGGAAGTGATAAAGGTTTTCTGTAAAAGTTTTGAGGGGTTTAAATAGAAGGTAAAAGTAACTCCTCAATTGGTAGATGAATGACACGTGTACATAAGTTAATGAGAAAGAAATCTGAACCGTGTACACATAACTTCGAATGTCAAAAAATGCGGCAAAATAAGATATTATAACATTTTTCGGATCCGCAGTTACTTTTTGAAAACGTTTGAAAAAATTTGAAATTTTCAGCGTAAATTACACGCGCCTGATGGTACACTGACACGTACTCAGACTCATGCATTTTACTGAACTGCCTAGGTTTAGATAGGAATCATAACCGTCAGTTTGATTTGATAGGCACGTGTGGGTAGTTAACAAATCTAGAATTTTGGACTCATCCACACGCTACTTTGTGGCGATGAAAACTATGCATGATTTTAAGAAAAATTTCTTAGCGTTATCTTGGGAATTTTCTTAACGCTGAAGATTCTTTTAGAAAGTAAATTTAATTTGATACATATCAATCTCTTGTTGGACTTTAAAACCTTTCATTTTATAAGCGATCAGATTGTAATGGGCTAAAGTAAACGCTAATGATCGATGCATAAGATTTGTTAAAGTCATTTTGATCATAGTCGCTTACTCAATGAAGTAAGTACAATTTTAAAGTTCCCCCTAAAATTGATAACTCATTTTTTTTTTTGAAGATATAGTTTAGACATCATCATAAAGTGGATTCCCCCTAAATTATAGGCCTATTAAATATGATGCTTTATGATTTAAGCGTTTAAATCATAAGCCCACATTTTGTGTACCTTTTAGGTACTTAAGGATTTTCTTGGTAGCACTTAAGTGTGATTCTCTAGGATCAGATTGAAAACGTGCACACATGCATACCGAAAACATAATATCTAGTCTACTAGCGGTAAGATAAAGAAGTGATCCAATAATACCCCTATAGTTAGTGATATCAATTTTCTTCCCACTTTCATCTTTATCTAACTTAAGCGTTTGGCTCATTGGAATTTTTGAAGATGATGCATTTTCCGTACCAAATTTCTTAATCATATCTCTAGTATACTTAGCTTGGTGTATAAATATTCCATTAGGGAGTTGCTTAACTTGTAATCCTAAGAAGAAAGTTAGTTCATCCATCATGCTCATTTCAAATTGTTCTTGCATCATTTTCGAAAATTTCTCACACAATCGCTTATTAGTAGAACCAAATATAATATCATCAACATAGATTTGGACTAAGAGAATATCTTCATTATGGGTAATTTTAAATAACGTTGTGTCAACGCTGCCTTTTGAAAAGCCTTTACCTATAAGGAAGATAGAGAGAGTGTCATACCATGCTCTTGGTGCTTGTTTAAGGCCATAGAGTGCCGTATCCAGTTTGTAGACCATACTTTTGCCATGGTTGTTGATGAATCCTGGAGGTTGCTCCACATAGACTTCTTCTTGGAGTTTACCATTCAAGAATGCACTCTTCACGTCCATTTGATATACTGTGAACTTGTTGAATGTGGCAAATGCTAGGAACATTCTAATCGCTTCAAGACGGGCTACTGGGGCATATGTCTCATCAAAGTCAATACCCTCTTCTTGACAATAACCTTGAGCGACTAATCTAGCTTTGTTTCTTATAACAATGCCATCTTCATCCATTTTGTTCCTAAAAACCCATCTAGTTCCAATAACTCCTTGGTGAGTTGGTCTTGGTACTAGCGTCCAAACCTTGCTTCTCTCAAATTGGTTAAGCTCTTCTTGCATTGCTTCTACCCAACTTGAATCACTAAGTGCTTCATCCACTTTCTTTGGTTCCATTTGAGATAGGAAGCTTGCGAACATGGCCTCATTAATTGTAGCGGACCTAGTTCTAACAGGTGCTCCAATATCTCCAATTACTAGATCTGGTGGATGATCTCTAAGCCATTTTCGGTCTGGTTGGAACGAGTTGAGAGACTCTTGATTATCAATCGCTTGACTCTCATTTATCTCTTGCGTAGACGCTGCATCATTCATAGTTCCAATCTGCTCTTGATGATCATTAGCAATTCTGACATTATCAATATTGTTAACCTCACGAGTATCCTTAGGAAGAGGTACACGAATCTCATCATCTTCGTCATCACTATCATCACCAAGATTGATTTGTGACGCTTGTTGGGTGAGATCTTCAATTCCTACATCATCAGGATTAACCTTACTCGGTTCTTGGTTAGCATCATCAAACACAACATGAATGGATTCTTCAACCTTTGATTTGATCTTATTTAGGATGCGAAAACTCTTTCCATTTTTGGCATATCCTAGAAAGATTCCCTCATCCGCTTTAGGATCAAATGTCTTTAGGCTTTGGGATCCATTGTTATGAATGAAACATTTTGAACCAAATACATGAAAATATGAAACGTTAGGCTTACGTCCCTTCCACAACTCATATGGAGTCTTCTCATGTTGCTTGTTGATCATACACCGGTTCTGAGTGTAGCAAGCTGTGTTGATGGTTTGGGCCCAAAACCTTTGAGGTAGCTTGGATTCTGCTAGCATCATCCTAGCGGCTTCTTTAAGCGTTCTGTTCCGTCGCTCAGCAACTCCATTTTGTTGAGGTGTTCTAGGAGCAGAATACTCATGGAGTATTACAAAACTTCTCAACAAATTGGTTAGTAAATTCAGTTCCTCTATCGCTTCTAATTCTCGTCACCGTTAGATCTTTTGAATTTTGCAGTTGACGAATTAGCGCTGTGAGCTTGACACTAGTTTCATCTTTGGTCGCTAGAAATTCAACCCATGTATAGCGAGAGAAATCATCAACTATTACTAGCGAGTACTTTTTACCACTAACACTCATGATTTGAATAGGGCCAAACAAATCTAGGTGCAATAATTCAAGAACTCTAGAAGTAGATAGACATGGTTTCTTTTTGAAAGATGACTTAACTTGTTTACCCATTTGACATGCATCACATAAGCGATTCTTTTGAAAGGAACCTTTAGGTAATCCCTCTACAAGATTTACCAATATTAACGGAGAGATTGCCTTAAAGTTGAGATGATTCATTTTTCTATGCCATAACCAACCCAATTCATTTTGACTTTTAGCAACAAAGCATGTGGGGTTGATATCAAAAGTAGAATCCCAATCCACTAAATACACATTGTTTGTTCTTTTTCCTCTTAATTTAGTAGACTTAGTCTTAGCGTCGTTGACGTAGCAGAAGTCGCTCGAGAATTTAACATCAAAGCCTTTATCACAAAATTGACTAATGCTTAACAGATTATGCTTGTTAGGAATTTCAGGTTAGATGTTTTGATGATGACAAGATAGGATTTCATGTTAGACCCCAAAAGAATGTAAGTTTATGTTTTCATAGAAATATTGTATAAGCGTTTGAAAGTTTACTTATTTGGTTACACTTGTAATTTTTGTCTGTATAGATTTTAGACTATGTGATACCAAATCACTAATAGAGTTCTGTGTGAGTCTATTAAGTGATGAAGTTGAAGATCAGCATCTGAAATCAAAAGAAGATGAAGATTTGTTCCAAGCGTCCGTCAAGCGCTACTATTTACGCGTAACTATTCAAGCGCTCAAGCGTCAAGTGCTCACTATTCATGTGTTACTATTCAAGCGCTCAAGCTTCCAGCGCTCACTATTCACGTGTTACTATTCAAGCGCTCAAGCGTCCAGCGACTCAAGCGTGAAGCGCTCACTATTCAAGCGTTCACTATTCACATGCATCACTATTCAAGTGAACAGTATTCAAGCGTTCGGAGTTTCAAGCGTCACTATTCAGGTGAACAGTATTCAAGCGCTCAAAAGATCAAGCGTTACAATTCGGTTGAACAGTATTTTCAAGCGCCAATTGAATAGTTTTACTATTCAGGAGTTACTATTCAAGCATCACTATTTAAGCGCCAGCTGAATAGTTCTACTATTCTTGTGATCAGTTTCGGCGTCTTATGAATAGTGCTACTATTCAAGCAATTATTTCCAACGGAAATAAAGACAAGATGTATTAAAAATTGGATAAAGTGCATTAAAGTATGAGCACTACAATATGGGCAAGCTACCTTTTTGACTAAGACTATTAGATTCCAAAAATCAAGAACATGTCTGGCTATTTAATATTGCCAAATGTTTGGAATGTTAGAGACAAAGAATGTTTAGGGAACCGTGTTCCTAATTGTGTCCAACGGACAAAATTCCAAGAAACACTTAAATAGTACCCTTTCAGCAAAAACAAAAGGTGGTGACAAGCGTGACAATAGTGAAAAGAGACCAAGATCACACGCTCATATACACTGAAAAAGGTCCAAACTTTGCTGATATTATTTGAAAGAAAAAGCTTAGAAACTTCATAGCCGAAATCCTTCAAGCCTCTCAAATACATTCCAAAAACAGTCACCAATATCTCAAACATCTTTTTAGAAGAACCCTACACTATTACTGAGATATTCCAAGTTCTTTGAACTTCCCAAAACCAAACAAAACCGTTACAAAAATCCTCAACATCTTTCATCTGAGTGAGAAAGTTTGTTGATTCACAAGCAGTATTTTTGTGTAAGAGAAGCTTGTTGAAGTTGATCTCTATTGGAGCTGAAATCGGTGTGACTAAGGAGTTCCGAGATCGGTTGTAACTTGCATTATTTCTGGGTGAAAGAAGCAAGGGGATAGAGGATCTTTATTGGAGCTGAAATCTGTGTGACCAAGGAGTTCCGAGATCTATATCCAATCTCTCTCTATTTTGTAGAAGTCTCTGTGTGACTTTTCGATAATCATTATAGTGGAGATCCTCCATGATGAAAGGAGAAGAAGGATGTAGCTGGGATTACATCACCCAGTGAACCTTACAAATATCTTGTGTCATTTACTGATTTAACTATTTACTGTTTTATTGCTTTACTATTCATATTGCATATACTTTGATAAAGTTTTAAAACAACTAAGCGACTACTTTTGATTAACAAACCGAACGCTAAGCTATAAAATACTTACGCTGTGCTAACCCTGATTTAGTGACTAAACTCTGCCCTACTTTGGTAAGCGTTGAAATCACCGATTCTAAGTTAACTTTCCTCAAGCGCCTGAAACTAGCGCTTAAGTCATCATCTCTCAAGCGCCGCACCCAACGCTCAAAGCTTTCCTAGCGTTCAAATACTTCAAAGTGATACGAATATTTAGATGTCAAAAAAGACTTCAGGGTCTATTCAACCCCCCCTTCTAGACCCTTTCGTATACCACTTGGGACCAATAAGTGGTATCAGAGCGGTTGAAGTTGAAACCTAAGCGTTTCCAAGCGTAACTGCTTGTTCAGATCTATTTTAAAAAAAAAAATAAAAAATTGTCGCTTTAAAATTACTTTAAAGTTTTCATGGCATTCTCTAAAGTTCCCAAGTTGACCGAGTCAAATTATGGTTCATGGAAGGTCAAAGCGTTTACTTATTTGTGTTCATGTGATGATGAAATGTGTGATATCATTTCAGATGGGCCAATCAAAATATACAAAGTTATCACCAGAGCGCCCGAAGCCACAGAAGAAACACCTGACGGTTATGTGGAGAAGCCCAAACAAGAATGGTCCACTGATGAGCGTCGACGAGCCAATCTAGACAATGTCGGTCGGAATGCGTTATACACAGCCATTGGTGACAATGACAACTTATTCAACAAAGTCGAATCATGCAATACAACTAAAGAAATTTGGGATAAGTTGGCTACTATTTGTGGTGGCTCAGCACAAATCAAGGAAAACAAATTATCAATTGCCAAAGAAAAATTCAACGGCTTCAAGATGTTATCCAATGAGACACTAGAACAATTAGACATGAGATTTACAGCTCTTGTCACAGAATTAACATCTTTAGGCATGGAACTACAAAATCGGGAAATGGTTGTCAAAATCTTCAGAAGTCTCCCGAGTAGATTCCTTATGAAAACAACTGCAATGAGAGAATCAAACAATCTGGATAGTCTAACTCCAGAAGATGCTTTTTTAGAACTCATGGCATTTGAGTTTGAGTTGAATACGGCCAGCGATGCAGTGAACAGTCCAGTAATTGAATCTGGAGCGCTAATGGCATCAATCAAAGGAAAATCCAGTAGTAAAGGAAAGGCTTCAGATATAAGTGAGGAAGAAGAACTAGCGCTTTTAAACAAATTCAGAAAGTTCTTGAAATATGAGAAGAAAGGAAACAGTCCTAAACATCCAGGACAAAATTCATATCACGCGCCTGTTCAAAATCTACAACAATATCAAAAGCCTCACTATCCTGCACCTTCCTCTCCAGCGCCAATTCAGCATCAAGCGTCTTCTCAGCAAGACCTCTCAGCGCCAGTGGTTCCAAAACCACGATTTGCAAAATTAACAAATGAACAAAAGATGAAAACAAATCATTGTTATAATTGCAGGAAACCAGGGCATTTCCAAGTTAATTGCCCATATCCGAATGTGTCTAAACCTACAAAGCAAGACCAAGCACACAGAAGTCAATTCAGGAATAATCTAAGGCAACAAGGATTGCTAGCAGAATCAGAACCATTTTACACTCCTGAAGAGGACTTGGAATCATCAGATGAAAGCAGTGATGATGAGCTTTCAAGCGACTCAGCATTCATTTGTCTTATGGCAAGAGATGATGAAGAGTTTGACGATTCGCTATCTGAGGTAACCACTGAATTATGTCATCCCCTTTCTTATGATGAATTACTTGACAAAGTAAAAGAATATTACAATGATTGTCAAGAAGCCGCAAAATTATTTCAAAATCACCTTTACATCATCTCAGCGCTCAAGAGCGACAAAGTGACGCACAAAGCAGAGTTGCAAATTCAGCAACAATGCATTGAGAAGAACCAATCGCTTGAGAGTGAAATTATTCAATTAAAAGGTGATATTGATATAATAGTCAAGAGAGAAGCTGAATTGATCGCTAAACTTGCTAAATCAGAGCATCTTATCTCATCATTATCAAAAGCTTCTAGAACGCTAGATAATGTGACTGAAGTAACCAGAGCATTTGGTGAAAAGACCGGTTTAGGTTGTGATAAATCTGGTCACAAAACCAAAGCGTCTGTGGTTATATCAACCAACAGAGGAAAAGGTGTAACCTTTGTTGAAGAAAGCTCAAACAGACAAACGCTGAATGAGACTCAGAATATTGGTATAAGATCAAATGAAAAAGCTAACACTGGCTCAGTCAAAAGAAAGACCAAAGTAAATGATCTACAACAGAAAGTATATCCAAGCGCTCGAAGGGCTAAGGAAAAACCTTCTACAAGTAAATCAAACTCTAAGCGTCTAGCACCAAAGTGCATCCTAAGCCAATATCAAGGAAATACCAATGTCAATATCCGCAAAGATCTAGATCATATTATCGACACTATGATAACCATGATTATGATTGTGATTATTGCTATTATCAAGGATATTACCATACACCTAAAGAGCACACACAACACAAACCGAAACCCAAAAAGGCCAATCTTCCCAAAATGAAGACAAGGCAAATGTGGGTTCCGAAGATTCTAATTCCGAAGTGATACGAATCTTTAGAAGTCGAAAAAGAATTTAGGGTCTATTCAACCCCCCCTTCTAGACCCTTTCGTATACCACTTGGGACCAACAATGCTTAAGACCCTCAACATAATATACATCACTGATCATGATGTTCCCCTTATGCATGATACCTATACCTTTGGTTTTACCTTTAGAGTTATCACCGAATATAACTTGAGGACCATTGGTAGCTCGATAGTTGACTAAGAGATCTTTTGATTCAGTCATGTGTCTGGATGACCCGCTATCGAAATACCAAATTGAAGTATCGGTGTTGGCTCTAGGTACCTGCATTAAGGATAGTTCTAATTCTTCTTAGGTACCCATGTTTTCTTGGGTCCTTCAACGTTAGTAACTTTGGTTTGAATTAAAACTTTAGGAACCCATATTTGCCTAATCTTCATTGTGGGAATACTGGCCTTTTTGGGTTTCACATTGTGTTGTGTGTGCTTTTTGGGTGTATAATAATATCCTCGATTATAATAGTAGTCATAATCATAGTCATAGTCATAATCATCATAGTATCGATAATATGATTTTGACTGTCTTGGATATGGACGCTGGTATTTCCTTGGCGCTGGCTTGGGTTGCACTTTTGGTGCTTGACGCTTAGCGCTTGATTCACAGTGGTTAGGTTTATCCTTAGCCTTTTGAGCGTTTGGATGAATCTTCCTTTGTGAATCATTTGCCTTTGTCTTTCCCTTGCCTGAGTCAGCTTTGGCTTTCTCATTTGGCCTCGTACCGTTGTCGCTTGGTTCATTCAGTGTTTGACTTTGTGAAGTTTCTTTAACAAAGCGAACACCCTTTCCTTTGTTGTTTGTCGTAATATTAGATTTATTTGGTTGTTTACCGAATTTATTGCATCCTAAACCGGTCTTTTCACCAAATAATCTAGTTACCTCAGTCACATTATCCAAATTTCTAGAAGCTTTAGATAATGATGAGACGAGCTGCTCTGATTTCGCAAGTCGAGCGATCAGATCCGCTTCTCTTTTGACTATTATATCAAGATCATTTTTTAATTGAATAATTTCACTCTCAAGTGATTGGTTCTTCTCAATGCACTGTTGCTGAACTCGCAACTCTGCTCTGAGCGTCACTTTATCTCTTGTGAGTGATGAGATAATATCGATATCATTTTGAAATATTTTGGTAGCTTCTTGACATTCATTGTAGTATTATTTGACTTTGTCAAGTTATTCATCATAAGAAAGAGGAATTGATAATTCATTGGTTACCTCTGGTAGCGAATCGTCAGACGCTTCATCATCTCTTGCCATAAGAAAAATCAACACTGAGTCGCTTGTAGGCTCATCATCACTGCTTTCGTCTGATGATTCCAAATCCTCTTTAGGTGCGAAGAATGGTTCAGATTCCGCTAGCAATCCCTGTTGGCGAAGGTTGCTCCTGAATTGGTTTCTATCCGCATAGTCTTGCCTTGAGGGCTTTGACACATTTGGATAAGGGCAATTCACCTGATAGTGCCCTGGTTTTCTGCAATTATAACACAAATTAGTTTTCATTTTCTGTTCAGTGGATAATCGCTTTGAGACTATTGGCGCAGAGAGATTTTGAGTAGGGGACGGAGGCGCTTGGTATGGAACTGCCGCTACTGGTTGAGGTGCAGAGTACACTGGTGCTTGATACTGAGGCACTGGAGCAGGGAGAGGAGTCTGAAATGACGTTTGTCCGATAGGATTTCTCTTTTCGTATCTTAGAAATTTTTTGAATTTCTTGACCAATAAAGCCATTTCCTTTTCTTCATTTGATTCCATAGTTTTAACCTCACTAACCGCTTTACCCTTGCTTTTAGTTGTAGCGATTAAAGCTCCTGATTCAGTCACGGAAGTCGATGTGTCGCTGACTTCTCCCAATTCGAACTCAAATGCCTTTAACTCTGAAAAGACATGCTCTGGAGTAAGAGTCTCCAATGTCTGTGATTCTCTCATAGCAACAGTCTTAATTAGATATTTGCTAGGAAGACTTCTGAAAATTTTGTTGGGTCAATTCCTTGTCTAATGATGCTAACTCTGTAACGAGCAAAGTAAACCTTGCGTCCAATTGTTCTAGCGTCTGATTGGGCTACATCTTGAAATGCTCAAATCTTTGCATGGCTATGGAAAGCTTATTCTCCTTCATTTGTGCTGATCCTTCACACACTATAGCTAGCTTATCCCATATTTCTTTGGAAGTCTTACATTGGTTGATCTTGTTGAACAATGCATCGTTGTCTCCTAATGCTGAGTAAAGTGCACTTTGTCCAACATTATCTAGATTTGCTCTTTTTCGATCCTCAGGCGTCCATTCTGACTTAGGTTTCTCGACATAACCATCTGGAGTTGCCTCGGTTGCTCCAGGGGCTCGAGTTACAACTTTCATAATCTGAATGGGACCACCTGTAATTACATCACACATTTCACTATCGCATGAGCACACGTAAGTGAATGCTCTAAGTTTCCAAGAATCATAATTTGACTCTACCAACTTAGGCATTTTGTTGAAAGCCATAATGAGATGTTTTTGAAGAGAAAAATTAAAGCGACTAAGTAAAAAAAATGGATCTGAACAAGCAGTTATGCTCGGAAATGCTTAGGTTTCTAAATCAACCGCTCTGATACCACTTGGTGGTCCCAAGTGGCATACGAAAGGGTCTAGAAGGGGGGGGGGGTTGAATAGACCCTGAAGTCTTTTTCGACTTCACAAATTTTCGTATCACTTTAGAAATTTGAACGCTTGGAAAGCTGAGCGCTTGGGTCAGACGCTTCAGAGTAGTTAACTTAGACTCAGTGATTTCAGCAGCTTACCAAAGTAGGGCAACGCTTAGATCGCTTAATTAGGGTTAGCACAGGGGAAATAATGTTTAGCGTTCTTTTAGATAAATTAATCGCTTTGTAATTTTATTTGTCCTTTTCAGAATAATATAATGTGATGAATATAAGACAATAAAATATAAATGACACAATAATTTGTAAGGTTCACTGAGAGATGTAATCCCAGCTACGTCCTTCTTCTCCTTTTTCACTTGGAGGAATTTACTATGATGATTATCAAAGAATCACACAGAAACATCTACAAAATAGTAATGGATGAAAAAGATCTTGGGCTCCTTGATCACACAGACTTCAGCACCAATGAAGATCATCTTCTTCAAGCTTCTCTCACTCAGAAATACTGCCTGAAAGGTTTCAACAACTTTTCTCACTCAGATGAAAGGTTGAGGTTTGTCACTAAGGTTTGTTTGTTTTAGAGAAGATCAAACAACTTGGAATATCTCAGTTGGAGTTTGAATTTCTTCTTTGGAAGATATTTGAGATATTTGTGACAGTCTGGAATGTATATAAAAGGCTTGAAAGGTTTTGGCTATGGGGTTTCTAAGCTTTTTCCAGAAAGAATATACGTAAGATTTTTGGCAATAATTTCTCGTATATTCTCGTTGTTATTTAGGGTTTTCTGGAGTAAGGTATTTATAGGCAATTTTTTGGGATCTGTCCGTTGGACTCATGTAGAAGCGTGCCTTTCACGTGGCACGTGATCATACCTAAAGTCTGACATTCTTGAAAATTCGCTGAATCCGATTGGACGGGAGCAGCTAAAACTCTGAAATTTCTGACAGTCTGGTCAAAGGTGGCTTGTCCACAAGTCACAATAGCTTATCACATTTAATGCTCTTATCAAGCATTTAATGCAATTTGAATTTATTTCCCGTTGGAAATAAATATCCGTTGAATGATTGCATTTAAGTCCTTCATGACTTGAGGATTTATTTCAGGTGAATCTTACATCCATCGCTTGAGACAAATTGAGCGCTTGATCCATATATCCTGAAATGGTCTTTTAGCGTTTGACAGGCGCTAAGAAGAAAATCTTTCTCTTTGGTTGACTTCAGACGCTGGTCTTCAACTTCTTCTCTAATAGACTCACCTAGAATTCTACTAGCGATTCAGTTACTAAGAATTAGTCTAAAATCTATGAAGATAAAAATTACAAGTCTAAACAAAATAGAAATAATAATTTACAAACTTTTAAACGCTTATACATCAATCTAGGAAAAACGGAAAGCTTACATTTTTGGGTTCTAACATTGAATCCTATCTTGTCATCATCAAAACATCTAACATGAAATTTCCTAACAAAATAACTAAGACAATTAAATGATAAACAAGGTATTATATCAAATGGAAAAAGATGATTGGGCTATGATCCTACTATGTTCTATCTTATGTTCATAAACACTAAATTACCCGGATTTTTAGAACACTATTGTTATGGCGAAACCCCCTAATGTATTCATTACTCAATCTCTTGAAATAACGATCCTATACTAGTTAACAACTTCCCATATCTCTATAGCGAAGATTGAATTAACTAACATGCATTAAGGTTCAAAGGGATTCCTTGCTTACGAAGATTCTACATTCACTCGGGTCATCTTATCACAAAAAGCCACACAACGCAATTGATTCTATCTCTAGTCAATTGTTACGTTATGATATTTGATTTTATGATCTACCTTTATCTATCTCCTCTCGGTCTCAAGACAAAACATTAAATCAAACACATGGTGATCAAGCATGTGCAAGAATTATGCATAAAAATCAAATATGCAACAAGAATGTAATAAATCCGGAAAGTAGGAATTCATTAAACACAAAGTATCACAAGGTATTCACATAACCCAACCACAAAGATACTTAGCTCATACTTGCAACAAAAGATAATCCAATATTTCTAAAAGACATAGTTGATATACTAATCTAAGAGAAAGAGTTGAATTACTCCCTATTACAAAATGTGATTCCAAGATTTTATGATGATAATCACTCTTCAAGCTTCTTTGGGACTTGTCATGGCTTCCTTGGGACTTGGAGTGCAAGAATAATCTATTTGGTAGGTAAAAAGTGACACAAAAAGGCAAAAAACGGCGGACCAAAGCTAGTGCACGGGAAAACAGACCGCGGTCTGAAACGTGGCAGACCGCGGTCCAAAAAGACAGAATCCAGCTTTTCACTTGCTTCGCGCCTTTTCTTCGGCCTTCTCACTCGATTATCGATCTATTCAACTTGAATCCCTGCACACATGAAATGACAACAAATTAAAGCAACATGCGGGATTATCATTACTAAACTGCGACGAAAATACCTATATAAAGGGGGTAAATAATCGTAAAATGTGAACTTATCAAGCCACGAGACTGGCTAGGTGTCACTCACACCCCTTTGGATTCCTCCCAATTGCCTTTTGAGACGAACCTAAAGAGTCGCGCTTAAAGGAAGTGCAAAAGGAAAAATATGGGAAAAAGACTTGAGAGAAATGCACGGCATTGGATGCCATAATTAATTAATTAATTGTTGGACAATTTAATTAATTAATTAAATTAATGAGTTAATTAATTTCTTGGAGAAATTGAATTATTAATTAATTGGATTATCAATTTATTTATTGGATAAATAAATTATCCGAATAATTAATTAGCAAGCAAGACGAAAGCCCGAAGGCTTCCGAGCCCACTAAGGGGCGGCCAAATAGACGCCCAAATAGGGCTCTTGCATGCTAGGGTTATTGTTTAATAATGATATAAATATATCACAAGGTGAAAAATAACACAAGGCAACTTACATAACTTTCTCTCCAAGAAAAGTCTCCCACCTCTCTCTCTCTCTCTAGCCGTCTTTGAGAAGGAAGAAAGGAGGAGTTTTTCGTTTTTGATTCCGGCGTGACGAATTAGAGACGTTGGCAAATTCGGCATTAGAGAAAAGGATCACATTCAGAAATCAACATATGCGAGAACGGTAATCTTTCTATACACAATTAAACAGGAGGATTAGAGATGATTCGGGCTTTGGGAATTAAATTTACTTTCCGCTGCATTTTATTCATATAATTCCCAACAGCGCCTAGGTGCCCTTTTGCGTAACTCCAGCTTATTTCTTGCTTGTTTGGGCGCCCAGGCATGATTATGGCTGCACTTGGGCGTGGGGATACGAAACTTCTTGGCCCGTTGTGTATCTGCTTCAGGTCTAAAATTACTTAACGCACTAATTAAATGCAAATGTGGCAAGATTTAGGTGATAAATGAATCTAAAATATAAACACAAAGCGCATAAAAAACACGTAAAAGCGACTCTTATCAGTGAACAAGATTATAAAACAAAGCAATAGAAATCATTCATACGAGAAATACTTATATAACTCAATAATCATTCTTCGTCCTAAGCATGGCCTTAGTCAACAGATTTAGCTACTCATAATGATATGAAAAACAACTAAAGAATTCATGAAAGTAATAAACAAATAATAATAAAAATTCCCTTTGACTGTGTAGAAAATCTTTTTCTTCCTTCAAGCTTCCTCTATGGAGATTTACAAAGGATAAAACCCTAGTCTAACTCTCTCTCTTTCTGTAAAGACGGAGCATTGCTGGAGAAGAACTCTAAAAATGCTACACTCTTGACCCTACTACATCACTTTATATTTATAGGCGTGGTTTGAGAAGAGTCCCGTGTAAATGTAGAGTTGGAAAATTTTGAAAATTGTTATGCCGACACGCACCTTCGAACGTTAACTTTTTGGCGTCCGTGCGTGATCTCTCTTAACGTTCGAGCGTAATACCTCATCACGTTCGAATGTCCTGATGTTCCACGTTCGAACGTTAGATTGCTCGACTTTCTGCTATGAAATTCCATCTTACTGCTTCTTTCATCCTTTTATGTCCAAAGTTATGATTTATACCTGGATACTCAAAATAGACATATTACACACATATGTGGTATAAAATCATACTTAATTCTATGAAAATCATACAACTAAAAGACTATAAAACACGTAATTCTCGACTCTATCTACTCCCCCAAACTTGTACATTGACCGTCCTCGAGCAATGATAGACATCAGCACAGTCAAAGATAAACTAAAACAAAAAAAACAAAGATAAACTCTCTTTCGTGGAGTAACGATTACACTTAGCACGTGTAACAAGCCTTTAAACCTTTAAGTTCCCCCAAAAGGACGAGTATAGTCTTGTGAGTTTGTAGATAACATAACCACAAAATCTAACAAATTTTAGACCCAACCAAATCAACACATCTCAACATAATTAACAAGAATAAATTGCACAAAATCATCCTTTTAAGCTAAAAAATATATACACATATCAAATAATTTTTCTCATGTGACACCTCAACTCGAAAAGAATCCATAGAGTGTAATGAAAATAAATCTAAGGCATTATAATCAAGAGACAACCTTATCAATTTTTGGACATTATTCCCATATCTATCAACTTTCGATCAAACACAAGGCACAAAAATATAGAAAACTCCATAGCCAATTAAATTCCATTACTCAAACATTCAAACCTTCAATTCATATGAAACTTTTCAATTAAATTTAGGCTAAATCATGTGCAATGTTTTATTCTCTTAGGTTTTCTATGGCACCCATGTAACAATTTTTAGATCAATGACTCCACAACTAGATAGTTTTAGGGCATTAAGTATAGAGACACTTCTAAGAATTTAATCACTCAAGTGTCAAAGGCCACGAAATAAAACTAGATCTTTCATTTAATTAAACTTTCTTTTGGCTTGAGCTTAGCTCAAATTAGCATAATAGCATAGTATATATGCATGAAACTTTCACCTCCAATATATATTAGCCTAACCACTTTGGTCATACAAAATTCAACCTTTTCCATTCATTATTAAGCATACAAAATTAATTAATCATTTTATAACTTTATGAGAAATTTAAGTCAATATTTATGGGAAAAATTCCTTAAGTGTCTCAAGATGGTTATCCTCTTAACTCCTCTACCCTCGACTTATGTGCGGTGTGAATCATCTAAGGAAATCAATTCAAGTTTAGGATCTCCAGCAATTCCAAAGATATAAATGTTACATTAAATTCAAATTATTTCATGAAATCATGCAATTTTTCCAAGTTAATCAATTTCAATGTATCAATTGGAAGGACTAAAAAAAATTTCATGCTTGATTTTCTCAACAAAGAAGCATATAAACATGATATCATAGAAATTTCCCCCACACTTAAGCTAACAACTAGCATTGCATTTTATCAAAGTTCAAAGTAAGTACTTTTCTTCCCCTAAACTTAAATCCAACATTGTCCCCAATGTTGTTATATACCAAGCATACACAAAGATAAAAAGAACACTTACAATCAAGGATGTTGAAAAATATCCTTAATCTTCCAATGCATCCTCATATAGCTCCTACTCTTCTTGAGTCAAATAAGCATCTCCAAACATGGGGTCCAATTTCGTATACTATCAAACACTTCATCTCTACTAACCATCAAGCATAAGAAAACACGCATGCCAAAAGTGTATGTATTACCAGAAAACAACATAAAAACACAAAAACAACTTAACTAAAAACTAAAAAAGAAAAGAAAACCGAAAAGAGAAAAAAAATGAAAAATAAAAATAAAAAGGTATGATACAAAGCCATCAAGAACGCATCCCCGGTCGGGGCGGATGCGGGATCCTCATCATCATCAGTGGTGTCATCATCATTCTCCTCTTCATCATCGGGCAAACGGTGGAAAGAATGGATGGGTGGATCAAGGAAATAAGGCCTCCCTAACGAACGATCCATGGCAAGGGCTAAATCCCTTTGATAGTGGGCCATCGTCCTCATGTTCGCCATCATAATGGATTGTGTATCCCTAATCCCCTTTTGTCCTTTCCTCATTATTTTAAGATCATGTGCGTTAGTAGAAATGGAAAGAGGTGTTGAGGTCCTCTTTGAACTCTCGTCCCTCTCGCTGGGTAAATCTAGGCATCGGAGCCTTATCTTACTTCTCTTCCCTAAAAGCGATATCCACTCCCGGTCTTTCGAATCTTTCATCACTTTCTCGCCTCACTCCTTGGTTAAGGCATAGTGTGCTAATCAAAGATGGGAAAATCAATGGAATATTCTTGGTAAGGCATGGATTAGCCATCTCACTCTCTATTTTTCTCACTTGAACCAACAAAGTATTAAAGATGAGTTAAGGCAAATCTACCCCCTTCAAAGTCATAATGCAATTAATAAGAAGGGCTCTCTTCTTATTAACCGAAGACTGGTTACTAGTAGGTAGAACGCAACACCTAATAACTCGAACCAAAAGAATCCCTCCGGTTTCAAATCCCTAGGTAGTATCTCTCTTTTGTTATCACAAAACTTTGATCCTTCTGGTGGTCCCAAATGGCATACGAAAGGGTCTAAAAGGGGGGTTGAATAGACCCTGAAGTCTTTTTTGACTTCAAAAATTCAGATCACTTTTAAAGATTAGAACGCTTAGAAAGTTGAGCTCTTGGGTCAGACGCTTCAGTAAAGATAACTTAGACTTAGTGATTTCAGCAATTTACCAAAGTAGGGTAACGCTTAGATCACTTAATCAGGGTTAGCACAACGGAAATGATTTTAAAGCTTTAGCGTTCGTTTTGGTTAAATAGTCGCTTAGCAGATTAACTTGTCCTTTTCAGAATAGATAGAATAATATAAGACCAGACAAATATAAAAATAAATGACATAAGATATATAAGGTTCACTGGGTGATGTAATCCCAGTTACGTCTTTCTTCTCCTTTTTCACTTGGACGGATTTTACTAAGATGATCTTCAAAGAATCACACAGAATCTTCTACAAGATAGTAAACAGGTGAAAATGATCTCGGGCACCTTAATCACACAGATGTCAGCACCAATGAATATCTTCTTCTACAAGCTTCTCTCACTCAAAAATATTGCCTGTAAGGGGTTTCAACAACTTTCTCACTCAGATGAAAGGTTGAGGGTTTTATCATAAGGGTTTGTTTGTTTTTGGAAAGATCAAACAACTTGGAATATCTCAGTAAGAGTTTAGATTTCTTCTTTTGAAGATATTTGAGATATTTGTGACTGTATGGAATGTATGTAAAAAGCTTGAAAGGTTTTGGCTATGGAGTTTTCTAAGCCTTTTCTTCAGCAAATTTTTCTTGTGCATATACGTATATATCTCTCTGTGTTTCTATATCTATGTGTATTTTTTAGGGTTTGCTGGAAGTAAGGTATTTATAGGCAATTCTTGAGATTTATCCGTTGGACACATGTGAAAGCGTGTCTTTCACGCAGCGTGTGATTATACCTTTTCTCTGACATTCCTGAATTCCTGCTGGTTTCGATTGGACGGGAGCAGCTATAAACTCTGAATTTCTGACAGTCTAGTCAAAAGGTGGCTTGTCCACAAGTCAAACTGGCTTATCACATTTAATGCTCTTATCAGGCATTTAATGCATTTGAATTTATTTCCCGTTGGAAATAAATATCCGTTGAATGATTGCAATTAAGTTCGTCATGACTTGTGAATTTGATACTGATCGCTAGAGTGCTTTGAGCACTTGATCCATGAATCCTGAAATAGTCCTTTAGCGTTTGACAGACCCTAAGGATAAATCTTCATCTTCTTCTGACTTCAGACGCTGATCTTCAACTTCATCTCTAATAGGCTCACCTAGAGTTTTATTAGCGATTCGGTATCTAATACTGAGTCTAAAATCTACAAAGATAAAAATTACAAGCATAACAAAATTACTTTTTTTCAAACGCTTATGCATTTGATCTATGAAACATAAACTTACATTATAATTTGGGGTCTAACATAAAATCCTATCTTGTCATCATCAAAATATCTAACATGAAATTTCCTAACAATTTTTCCCCTTTTGATGATATCAAGACTTTAACTCTTATAACTCTTTTATAATTTAAGAGCTCAAAGAAAAGCCCAAAAATAATTATAAGTTAGCGTTTGGAAAGTTAGTAAAGTTAGCTAATGTTAGACTAGCCTCAACAAGTTGTTTCAGTGATAAATCATTCATTCATATAGAAAGATAAACATACATGATTTACACTGAATATAAAAAAAATAAAATTTCAAGCATTCATCTTTTCTGTCGCTTTATGCTTTCTTCCTTTTGGTAGATCTCATTTGCTAAGTCTATGAGGAGTCGATCAACGTCTATCATGGTGGTATGTTGGAGTTCATCATAGTCATGCCTCCGCTGTCTAGCGCTTTCATTTAGTTCTTTCAGCTTATTGACCCATTCCCTTGGAGGGATACCAAGTTCACGAATTACGTCGTAATAGATGTCTTGTATTCTATCGTTGGATGGTTTCCAATTAATAGGTCATCTAAGCGGTCCAGCATAAGGATGAAATCCCATACTTTCCAAAAAATCGACGTCCAAGTCCGGGAGCAAGTACCTTCCTAGATAATATCTTGGCTTTCTCTTTTTAGTTAACATTTTCTTTATGCTCACTATTTCATCAAACATTGACCGCCAGTGTTTATTATCTATTTTAGATATTACCTTGGACTTTTCTTTATCTTCCCCTTTCTTGACATCAGCAAAGGAGTTCTTTAAGTCAGCGATGTCCCTTCGGAGAAGCTTGACTTCATCTATTAAGAGAGCAATCTGTTCAGCGATACTCTGAGAGATAAGGTTAGAGGAATTGTGACGCTCACTATCAGTTGAAATCGTCTGAAAGCTCTTTGATGAGAGGAGCGACAGAGTTCATCATGGAGATTGTAAGCTTGTTGGCAATTCGCATATCAGCTTTGAGAACTGTTTCTACTTGATTGAGCGTGGAAGTACTTCGCTCTTCCAATCGAGAACAAGAACCCTTTATATCGTTGAGAGAATATCGAACTGCTTTTCTGATGTCTCTAGCTTCTGGATCACTGCCAGAGTCTGAATCTGTGAGAGCTTGAGACTGCTGGAGCTTTGCTTTTAGATTTATCTCTAATAATAGGCTCTGGAGGCTGTGTGGCTAAGTCAGCATGAACGTCTTCTATCGCTAAGTCGAGCGTCTGAGTTGCGGAGTCAATTTGAACAACTTGTTCCTCAAGTGGAACCTCGACTGCTGGAGCGCTAGGGATAATGTCTTGCATATCAGTGTCTATAGGTTGAGCAGCTTTCATAGCAGGAGTTTGTTCCTCTTCGATTTCAGTAATCTCAATTGGAGACGCTGGACTTTCAATAGGTACGACCCAGAGTGGGCCAATCGCTTCCATTACGTGCCTTGGACTGATCATGTTGGTCAGTGGAATGAAGAATATAGCGTCCTCGCGCTCTTCAGTGCTTAGTGCAAGTTGCACTCCTTCTGGCTGATCAACTCCTGAAGTATAAGAGTTATAGAAGTCTAAAATAAATGGCATCAGCGCTTGAGTTGCTTCTTGGTCCACTGTCCTGATCAGCGATATCATCTTGGCCAATTGGATGTTTTGTTCACAAAAGAGCACAGGGTGAAGATTGTATCCTCAGAAGTCGCTCAGCCCTGAATAGTGGTTGAAAGTGATGTCCAACGCTTGTGCATTTTCTATCATTGCTCTTCTGTCTCTGTCGAGTTCAGCAAACTCAGTGTGCTCATTTGCAATATCGACACGAATTTCACTTTGTCTTGGAAGAAGCGGTTGTTTACTGGTGGAGGCTTCTTCGTTCAAATCTGGAAATATGCGCTGAACAAACGCTTGACGGGGGTGAAATACATAGCGTCTGCCTTGACTGAATAAGGCTAGCTGATGGAAAATGTAGCTCTCGATGGATTGCTTGTAAGTTGGCAGATCGCTAACATTTCTAGCAATATGCTGGCGCTGTTGAAGTAAAAAGGTAGCAAACCCTCAACATCTGTATTCTAGTCCAAATTAAAAACGAAATGGATATCTCATGAGTTCTTCAAGGGTATGGAAGTGTAGAATGAACTCTTTAGCCCATCTGGCTGTATCCATCATCCATCGCTTACCAAGTTTGTCAGCTTTCTTCTGATCTTTTCCGGCAGCAAGGAATTTCTCAAAGTGTTCAGTTTCTGCATCATAGTCCTCAGCCCATAGTCTTGCAAGGTATTCTTGGGCTTAATCTCCTATCCATGAATTGATAGGATTGGGACGCTCAGCAACTACTGGTCCTTTTTCTTTCTACAATCTGAGAGGTTTGGGGGATAGAGCGTTTTGAGGAGAATGAACTACTTTGGGGAAAGCGGAATATTCAATTCGGTTGAGGATTTCTTTGTCTAGATTTTTTGACCAATCACCCATATGAGGATTCTTGATGACGACTTTATTCTGGCGCAAAGGATAAAAGGACTCTTCAGAATGACTAGTGAAGTTAAACGCTTCTCGTCAAATTCAGTCAAGTTGAACACTGGTGGACGAATATACTCAAATCGAGATTGGATTCACTCAACAGTGTAAAGGCCTAGATCGGCGAATCGCTCAAAGAATTTAAACTTGTCAGAGTTGGAGAGATCAGGCATATGGAGAGTATTTTGAAAATTGATCTCCATTTCGACTAACTGCCTGGTGTCAAGCTCTCTAGCGGCATAGTAGAACTCAACATCTGCATTGTATCCGCGAGGAAAGAAGTCTATGACACGAGGAGGTGATCCGATTGGAGTGGGAACAAAGGTAATAGATTCTGTTGGAATAGGGGCCACTTCAATCGACCGCTCAGCATGCTCAGCCGTTGGACTAACTGTAGATGGGTCAGCGTCAAGAAGGACATGGGCTACTTCCTTAGCGATATCAACAATTGTTGCCATATCCACATCCAATTCAACAGGAATCTCGGAAGGTGAAGGTGCATCAGCGTCTGGTGCATCTTGAGCTGATACATGTAATCGTTTGAGAAAATCAAGCAAAATTTCTACTAAGTAGAAATTAAAATAAGATACTCCAACGCTTACCCTGAGGACTATCATCGATTTTATCAGTCGCTGGATCTGTTTCAACAGTTGTTACAGTTTCCTCAGGCTCTGGGACCTCTTCATCAGGATTTAAATCGAGAAAAGAAGTGAGGGGATCAGCACCAATAGGTATATTCAAAGTCTCAAGAGTGTTAAGAGCATTTTGAATATCTGCGTCAACTTCGGCCTGAAAAAGGTTTTATCCCAGCGTTAGAAAAGGAAACCCAACGAGGAAAGGATAAACTACTTTGTTTTTCACAAGTACTTACCCTGAAAACGAGCAGCCTTCTCAGAAAGAGTAGTGGGTCTAGGCTCAGGAGAAGATTCAGGAATAGCGTCTGAAGACGGAGGAGGAACACTCGTTGAGTCTTCAAGCGCTGGCTTGACTGGAGTGCTTGTTGATGCAGTTGGAGTGGATGAAGGAGTACGCCTATGTGCTAGCGGTACTTCTTCTTCTTCGTTTACATTGAAGATAACGCTGGAGGGGGAAAGGGTGATTTAGCAGAAGAAGAGGGGGACTTCTATTTATTCCTGGGCTCCGGCTTCTGGTCTGCTTCTTTGCTGGTTTTGATAGCTCAACGACTTTCAAGGTGATTTTTAGTTTGGGTCGCTTAACCACCACTTCTTCTTCCGATGAAGATGATGATGAAGACGAAGACGCTTGTTCTTCATCATCACTTCGAACAACTCATTCAGCAAGAAGTCGCTCACGCTCGTCTTTGGGGACCGCTGCTCCACCGTGCTTCCTTGGCCTTAGCAGCTCACCAATCATTTTCTTTCCATAAAACTTTAGCACAGGTATTTTCTTTCCAGCGGAATTGGTGTAACCGCTAGCGCGAAGAATTCTACTTAAGACAATCCTGTAAGGCTTGGGATTTACAGGCTTGGCCATCACTTGCTTGAAGCGATTGAACACATAAAGTGACCAATTTTTCTTCAACTTGGTCAGAATGGCTACCATCATCTTGTACTGGAGATTGGAAACTTTATCGAAGCTTCCCTTTCTGCATTCAATCATCTGGGCGCATATGTCCGCAAGAATGACATACTCGCCCTTCATATCATTTTTCTTGAAGTCGGGTTCGTAGGCAGCCTCAACTTCATCTTTCTTGATCAATGTCCATACCTTTGTAGCATCACCAAGAGTGACATTTTCCACTTCAACACCATCACTTGGCAAAATTAGTAGAGGAGAAATCCGAGAAGGGGTGAGGACGAATGTCTCACGGGCGAAAGGAAAGACGCCGGAAATGGAGTTTCCGTCGTCGGAGATTTTTGCATTTTTGAAGAAAAAGAGGGTTTCTTCCTCAAAGAAGTTGAAAACGACAGTTATCATATCGCGTAAACCAGAATCCTGAAGAAGAGGAAGAACAGTCCGAAGAGGAAAATTCTGGTTATCGACGAGATAGTCCCAGTTAACAAGAAAACCGGCGTTAACAATGACTGGTTTCTCTGATTTGGAAGATTTTCCGGCAGCAGACTTGGATGATTTGGGTGCCATTGATGAGAGATTAAAGCTTTGGTAGAGGAGAGAAAAGATAATCTTTTTGCCTTAGAGAGAGAACTTTTACAGTAGAGAGATTTGGCAGTGATAAAGTGTTACTGTAAAGGTTGTGAAGCGTTTAAATAGGAAGCAAAAATAACTCCTCAACTGGTAGACAAATGACACGTGTTCAAAAGTTAATTTTGAAAATAGTGAAAAGTAAATCTGAGCCATTTACACATAAAGACGGATGTCAAAAAGTGCGGTAAAATGGGTAACTACTGTGGAGTATAGTGGCTTGAAATCCGCAGTTTCTTTTTCCAAAATGTTTGAATAAATTTGAAATTTTCAGCGTGAAATACACGCGCCTGATAGTACACTGACACGTTCTCAGACTGGTGTAGTTACTGAACTGCCTAGTTTTTTGATAGGAATCATTAACCGTCAGTTTGATGTGATAAGCACGTGCGGGCAGTTGTCAAATCTTTTGGACTTATACACACGCTACTTTTAGCAATGAAAACTATGCATGAATTTCAAAAAAAGATTGCTTAGCGTTAAAGTGGGAGTCTTTTTAACACTGAAGTCTTTTTAAGAAGAAAATTTAATTTCTTAAAGTTAAAGATAAAATCAACCGCTTGGATTTATAAAAGATGTTTTCATTTATTAGAGATTGATTTTGTCATGCATAGTAGATAAGCACTAGCAATCAATGCATAAATTTTTCAAAGTCAATTTTGATCACAGTCGCTTATGAATTGAGATAAGTACAATTTTAAAGTTCCCCCTAAAATTAATGACTTATTTCAATTTGAAAAATGATTTAGACATAATCATAAAGTGGATTTCGCCTAAATTATAGGCCTATAAAATATGATGCTCTATGATTTAAGCGTTTAAATCAATCATACCTAATTCACTTCTCAAAGTGAGAAAGCGTTGTTCGTCGAGCACTTTGGTGAAGATATCTGCCAATTGTTTGTCAGTTCCAATGAAGTGCATGGAGATATCTTTCTTTTGAACATGGTCACGGAAGAAATGGTATCGAATGTCAATGTGTTTAGTTCTAGAATGAAGAACAGGATTTTGGGTTATAGCTAAAGCGCTTTAGTTATCAAAATGGATTGGGGTAGGACCAAAGATTGTTCCATAATCTCTAAGTTGTGGCCTCATCCAAAGGATTTGTGCACAATAGCTCCCAGCGGCTACGTACTCTGCTTCAGCGGTAAACGTCGCTATGGATTGTTGTTTCTTACTATGCCACAAAATTAGTCTATCACCTAGAAATTGACATGTACCACTAGTGCTTCTTCTATCTATTTTGCATCCTGCAAAATCTGCGTCGGAATAACCAATTAGTTCAAAAGGAGAGTCCCTTGGATACCATAAGCCCACATTCTGTGTGCCTTTTAGGTATTTAAGGATTCTCTTGGTAGCATTTAAGTGTGATTCTCTAGGATCAGCTTGAAAGCGTGCACACATGCATACCAAAAACATAATATCAGGTCTACTAGCAGTAAGATAAAGAAGTGATCCAATGACACCTCTATAGTTAGTGATATTAATTTTCTTTACATTTTCATCTTTATCTAACTTAGCCGTTTGGCTCATTGGAATTTTTGAAGATGATGCATTTTCAATACCAATTTTCTTAATCATATCCCGCGTCTATTTAGCTTGGTTTATAAATATGCCATTAAGAAGTTGTTTAACTTGTAATCCTAAGAAGAAAGTTAATTCAACCATCATGCTCATTTCAAATTGATCTTGCATCATTTTCGAAAATTTTCACACAATCACTTATTAATAGAACCAAATATAATATCATCAACATAGATTTGGACTAAGAGAATATCTTCATTATGGGTAATTTTAAATAACGTTGTATCAACGCTGCCTTTTGAAAAGCCTTTACCTATAAGGAAGATAGAGAGTGTCATACCATGCTCTTGGTGCTTGTTTAAGGCCATAGAGTGCCTTATCCAATTTGTAGACCATACTTTTGCCATGGTTGCTGATGGATCCTGGAGGTTGCTCCACATAAACTTCTTCTTGGAGTTTACCATTCAGGAATGCACTTTTCACGTCCCTTTGGTATACTGTGAACTTGTTGAATGCAGAAAACGCTAAGAACATTCTAATCGCTTCAAGACGGGCTACTGGCGCATACGTCTCATCAAAATCAACACCCTCTTCTTGACAATAACCAGGAGCGACTAATCTGGCTTTGGTTCTTATAATACTGCCATCTTCATCCATCTTGTTCCTAAAGACCCATCTAGTTCCAATAACTCCTTGGTGAGTTGGTCTTGGTACTAGCGTCCAAACTTTGCTTCTCTATAATTGGTTAAGCTCTTCTTGCATTGCTTCTACCCAACTTGAGTCATTGAGCGCTTCATCCACTTTCTTTGGTTACATTTGAGACAAGAAGCTTGCGAACATGGCCTCATTGATTGTAGCAGACCTAGTTCTAACAGGTGCTCTAATATCTCCAATTACTAACTCTGGTGGATGGTCTCTGAGCCATTTACGGTTGGGTTGGAATAGGTTGAGAGACTCTTGATTCTCAATCGCTTGACCCTCATTTGTCTTTGGCGCAATCGCTGCATCATTCACAGTTCCATTTTGCTCTTGATGATCGTTCTCTTCCTGATCATTAGCGATTCTGATAATATCATCATTTGTAAGCTTACGAGTGACTTTAGGAATAGGTACGAAGATCTCATCATCCTCTTCATCACTGTCATCACCAAGATTGATTTCGGACGCTTGTTGGGTAAGATCTTAAATTCCTACATCATCAGGATTAACCTTACTCGGTTCTTGGTTAGTGTTAACCGTCCGTAACAACACGGAATCGAACAAATAATATAGTGAAAGTAAGATCGTCTCCACAGGGAAGGTTATCAAGTACCAAATAAAGTTTATCCTATTATTTAGACTATTAATTATCAAAGATTTGAGATTTTAACTAATTAAAAGCAGAAATTTAACAAGAAAATGATTTAATTGTAAATAACTAAAACAGATATGATTAAAACGAATAATCATTAACGAAAGGCCTAGGGATTAAGATTTCATCAAGGTATTTCTATGGATTATTGACTTTTAATGGATTATCATTCTTATTTAAATTAAAGACCCAATTTCCTTAAATACACGAATACTCTCCCGAGATCTTCATGAGTACCCACCTAAATTAATTAACGTCACTCCCATGATCAAAAACTAATTTAGATGAATCCATTAAGCTCTATGAATATTGTTTACTAGTCTCATGCAAAATTACCAATATCCCTATTAAGCAATTTACACATGTCTATTAAATCCGAACCAATAAACTAATTCACCTCCCGATACTTCTTAATTTATCTTAAATCATGCAATTGGTGATCAATCAATTACGAGCATTAAACACTCATTAATAGATAAACCAAACAAGAAATCACATCCATCAATCATCAATAATCCAAATCAATACACAAGACTACATCTTAAACCCTAGAAAATAATTTAGCTATACATAATTAAAGAAAAACAAGAAATAAATTGCATAAACATAAAGTTACTCATGTTCAACAATGGAGGATTGGAAGAATACAACTTGAGAAGATGAAGTTTTTCTCCAAGAACTCTTCTCCAAGAACTCTTCAAGATCTCTTTTCTCTCTCTCTAGAAGTCTTCTTTTTCCCCAAGATATACTTTTATTGTGCAAGAATGAATTATTCTCCCACCTCACTCTAGCCTATAAAATGTTTTTGCCACTTTCTTTAACTAAAAAGGAGTCTTAGATACATAAATTATGCCCATCCAAGTCATAAAATCGGCCCACAAAAATATAAAAATCCGCAGCTGCACAGCTGTGCAGAATATCTACACAGTTGTGCAGTTGCCTGTGCAGAAATTTTTCTCTTCATTTTTCTTCAACGAAACATTCTTGTTTGGCCTTTCTAATGCATTTCTTCACATCCTCTTGGATAACCTTCATTATTCTCGTAATAAATACTCCTTCAACTCATCAAAATCATCGCTTTTATGCCTACAAAAGCATTGAAACGACTTAGAAATCAAAATACATAAATTAGGCTAAAAATAAAGGAAAAGACTAACAACAAGGCATAAAATAAAGATAAATGTGAGGTAAATCATAATGAAAATATGTAAAATATGAGACCTAACAGTTAGCATCATCAAACACAACATGAATGGACTCTTCAACCTTCGATTTGATCTTTTTTAAGATGCAAAAACTCTTTCCATTTTTGGCATAGCCTAGAAAGTTCCCTCATCTGCTTTAGGATCAAATGTCTTTAGACTTTGGGATCCATTGTTATGAATGAAACATTTTGAACCAAATACATGAATATATGAAATGTTAGGCTTACGTCCCTTCCACAACTCATATGGAGTCTTCTCATGTTGCTTGTTGATCATACACCGGTTCTGAGTGTAGCAAGCTGTGTTGATGGTTTGGGCCCAAAACCTTTGAGGTAGCTTGGATTCTGCTAGCATCATCCTAGCGGCTTCTTTAAGCATTCTGTTCCGTCGCTCAGCAACTCCATTTTGTTGAGGTGTTCTAGGAGCAGAATACTCATATGGAGTCTTCTCATGTTGGTTGTTGATCATACACCGGTTCTGAGTGTAGTAAGCAGTATTGATAGCTTCGGCCCAAAACCTTTGAGGCAGCTTAGACTCTGCAAGCATCGTCTTGGCAGCTTCTTTGAGAGTTTTGTTCCGTCGCTCGGCAACTCCATTCCGTTGAGGTGTTCTAAGAGCAGAATACTCATGAAGTATTCCAAAATCTATACAAAACTTCTCAACAAATTGGTTAGTAAATTCAGTTCCTCTATCGCTTCTGATTCTCATTACTTTTAAATCTTTATAGGTTTGAAATTGATGAATTAGCGATGTGAGCTTGACACTAGTTTCATCTTTGGTCGCTAGGAATTCTACCCATGTATAGCGAGAGAAGTCATCAACTATTACTAGAGAGTACTTTTTACCACTAACGCTCATGATTTGAATAGGACCAAACAAATCTAGATGTAATAGTTCAAGAACTCTAGAAGTAGATAGGTATGGTTTCTTCTTAAAAGATGATTTGACTTGTTTACCCATTTGACATGCATCACATAAGCGATTCTTTTGAAAGGAACCCTTAGGTAATCCCTCTACTAGATTTAGCGATATTAACTGAGAGATTGCCTTATTGAGGTGATTCATTTCTCGATGCCATAACCAACCCAATTCATTTTGACTTTTTCCACTAAATAAACATGTGGGGTTGTTATCAATTGTAGAATCTCAATCCACTAAATAAACATTATTTGTTCTTTTTCCTCTTAATTTAGTAAACTTAGTCTTAGCATCGTTAACATAGCAGAAGTCGCCTAAAAAATTTTCTTCAAAGAATTTATCACAAAATTGACTAATTCTTAACAAATTATGCTTAAGACCCTCAACCTGATGTTCCCCCTATGCATGATACCTATACCTTTGGAGTTATCACCGAATATAACTTGAGGACCGTTGGTTGCACGATAATTGACCAAGAGATCCTTTGATCCAGTCACATGCCTTGATGACCCACTATCGAAGTACCAAACAGAAGTATCGGTGTTGGCTCTAGGTACCTGCATTAAAAGATAGTTCTAATTCTTCTAAGGTATCCATGTTGTCTTGGGTCCTTCATTGTTAGTGACTTTGGTTAGAATTAAAACTTTAGGAACCCATATTTGTCTAGTCTTCATTGTAGGAATATTGGCCTTCTTGGGTTTCACATTGTGTTGTGTGTGCTTTCTGGGTGTATAGTAATATCCTTGATTACAATTGTAATCATAATCATAGTTATCGTAGTAGTGATAATAAGATCTAGATTGTTGTGGATATTGACGCTGGTATTTCCTTGGCACTGGCTTAGGGTGCACTTTTGGTGCTGGATGCTTAGCGCTTGATTCACAGTGGTCAGGTTTATCCTTTGCCTTTTGAGCGTTTGGACGAACCCGTCTTTGTGAATGGTTTGCTTTCGCCTTTCCCTTGCCTAAGTTTGCTTTGACCTTTTCATTTGGCCTCATACCATTGTCGCTTGGTTCATTTAGCGTTTGTCCTTGTGAACCTTTCTCAACAAAGAAAACACCTTTTCCTTTGTTGTTTGCTGTAGCTTTAGACGCTTTTGATTTTTGACCAATTTTATCACACCCTAAACCGGTCCTTTCACCAAAAAGTCTGGTTACATTAGTCACATTATCTAGGTTTATTGATGCTTTGGATAATGATGAGACGAGCTGCTCTATTTTGGCAAGTCTAGCGATCAGATCAGCTTCTCTCTTGACTATTATATCAAGATCGCTTTTCAATTGAGTAATCTCACTCTCAAGCGATTGGTTCTTCTCAATGCATTGTTGCTGAACTTGCAACTCTGATTTGAGCGTTACTTTATCACTAGTGAGCTATGAAATAATAGCAAAGTGATTTTGATATATTTTGGCGCATCTTAACAATCTTTATAATATTCATTGACTTTGTCAAGTAATTCATCGTATGAAAGAGGATGAGATAATTCAGTGGTTACCTCTGGAAGCGAGTCGTCAGACGCTTCATAATCTCTTGCCATGAGACAAATCAATGCTGAGTCGCTTGTTGGTTCATCATCACTACTTTCATCTGATGAATCTAAATCCTCATCAGGTGCGGAGAATGGTTCAGATTCCGCTAGCAAACCTTGTTGACGAAGGTTGCTCCTGAATTGGTTTCTCTCTGCATAGTCTTGCCTTGTGGGCTGAAACACATTTGGATAAAGACAATTTACCTTGTAGTGCCCTGGTTTCTTGCAATTGTAACATAAATTAGTTTTCATTTTCTGTTCAATGGTTAATCGCTTGGAAATGACTGGCGCTGAGAGATTCTGAGTAGGAGTTGTAGGTGCTTGGTAAAGAACTGGCGCTACTGGTTGAGGTGCTGAGTACACTGGCGCTTGATACTGAGTCGCTGGTGCAGGGGGAGGGGTTTGAAATGAAGTTTGTCCAATAGGATTTCTCTTTTCATATCTTAGAAATTTCTTGGATTTCTTAACCAATAAAGCCATCTCTTTTTCCTCATTGGATTCTGTTGATTTCTCCTCACTAATCGCTTTACCCTTGCTTTTGGTGGTAGCGATTAATGCTCCTGATTCAGTCGTTGAAGTCGATGTGTCACTGACTTCACCCAATTCAAATTCAAATGCCTTTAATTCTGAAAATACATGTTCTAGAGTAAGGGTCTCCAATGTCTGAGATTCTCTCATAGCAATAGTCTTAATCAAATACTTGCTCGGAAGACTTCTAACAATCTTATTGACCATTTCCTTGTTGGTCAATTCTTTATCCAATGACGCTAACTCTGTAATGAGCATAGTAAACCTTGCGTCCAATTGTTCTAGCGTCTCGTTGGATTGCATCTTGAAATGTTCAAATCTTTGCATGGCTATGGAGAGCTTATTCTCCTTTATCTTCACACACTATAGCTAGCTTATCCCATATTTCTTTGGAAGTTTTACATTGCTTGATCTTGTTGAATAATGCATCATTGTCTCCTAACGCTGAGTAAAGTGCACTTCGTCCAACATTATCTAGATTTGCTGTTTTCCAATAATCAGGTGTCCATTCTAACTTGGGTTTCTCGACATATCCTTCTGGAGAGGCTTCATCAGCTCTAAGTGCTCGAGTTATCACTTTCATGATCTTAATGAGGCCATCTGAAATTACATCACACATTTCATTATCGCAAGAACATAAATACGCGAAAGTTCTAAGTTTCCAAGAATCATAGTTTGACTCTACCAACTTAGGCATTTCGTAAAAAGCCATAATGAGATGTTTTGAGAGAGAGAGTTTTAAAAACGACTAAGTTTTAGAAAAATGGATCTGAACAAGCAGTTACGGTCGGAAACTCTTAGGTTTCTACTTTAAGTGCTCTGATAACACTTGGTGGTCCCAAGTGGCGTACGAAAGGGTCTAGAAGGGAGGGGGGTTGAATAGACCATGAAGTCTTTTTCGACTTCAAAAATTCGTATCACTTTTAAAGATTAGAATGCTTAGAAAGCTAAGCGCTTGGGTCAGACGCTTCAGTAAAGATAACTTAGACTTAGTAATTTCAGCAATTTACCAAAGTAAGGTAACGCTTAGATCGCTTAATCAGGGTTAGCACAGCGGAAATGATTTTAAAGCTTTAGCGTTCGTTTTGGTTAAATAGTCGCTTAGCAGATTAACTTGTCCTTTTCAGAATAGATAGAATAATATAAAACAAGACAAATATAAAAGTAAAGGACACAAGATATATAAGGTTCACTGGGTGATGTAATCCCAGCTGTGTCTTTCTTCTCCTTTTTCACTTGGAGGGATTTTACTAAGATGATTATCAAAGAATCATACAGAATCTTCTACAAGATAGTAAATAGGTGAAAATGATCTCAGGCTCCTTGATCACACAGATGTCAGCACCAATGAAGATCTTCTTCTACAAGCTTATCTCACTCAGAAATACTGCTTGTAGGGGGTTTCAACAACTTTCTCACTCAGATGAATGGTTGAGGGTTTTATCACAAGGGTTTGTTTGTTTTTGGAAAGATCAAACAACTTGGAATATCTCAGTAAGAGTTTAGATTTCTTCGTTTGAAGATTTGAGATATTTGTAACTGTATGGAATGTATGTAAAAAGCTTGAAAGGTTTTGTCTATGGAGTTTTCTAAGGTTTCTCTTCAGCAAATTTTTCATGTGCATGTACGTATATATGTCTCTGTGTTTCTATATCTATGTGTATTTTTTAGGGTTTGCTGGAAGTAAGGTATTTATAGGCAATTCTTGGGATTTGTCCGTTGGACACATGTGAAAGCGTGCCTTTCACGCGGAGCATGATTATACCTTTTCTCTAACATTCCTGAATTCCTACTGGTTCCGATTGGACGGGAGTAGGTATCAACTCTGAATTTTTAACAGTCTAGTCAAAAGGTGGCTTGTCCACAAGTTAAATTGGCTTTTCAAATTTAATGCTCTTATCATGCATTTAATGCATTTGAATTTATTTCCCATTGGTAATAAATGTACGTTGAATGATTGCATTTAAGTCCTTCATGACTTGAGAATTTATTTCAGGTGAATCTGATACTGATCGCTAGAGTGCTTTGAGTGCTTGATCCATGAATCCTGAAATAGTCCTTTAGCGTTTGACATACGCTAAGGATAAATCTTCATCTTCTTCTGACTTTAGACGTTGATCTTCAACTTCATCTCTAATAGGCTCACCTAGAATTCTATTAGCGATTCGTTGTCTAATACTGAGTCTAAAATCTACAAAAATAAAAATTACAAGCCTAACAAAATTACATTCTTTCCAACGCTTATACAATTGATCTATGAAACATAAACTTACATTATATTTTGGGGTCTAACATAAAATTCTATCTTGTCATCATCAAAACATCTAACATGAAATTTCCTAACACCTTCTATTGCAATTTCTTTCAAGACCATATCCCAATCCAAGGTATTTGCCTCCTCTTGTTCCACCAACTTTTCGTAGGTACACTTTGAAGGCACGGGAAGGTTCATATACTTATTCATTTTTGCTTCCAAAAAATCCACTTCCTCTCCTCTCACCATCACCTTGTATACTCCATTTTGCAAATTTTCTCTTGAATCCGTGCTTGCACTATTTGCATAGAATTCTTTTACCCAAGCACGCACTATCATGCTTGGAGTAGTAGCAAAGTATGATAAGAATAAGTGTTACCTTGTGGTGAGCACGAACATCTTCTTTACTCCTATGGATCTCTCTCTTTGTGTAGCTCATACCATCAAGTCTCTTGCAAAATTGTTGGATATTTCTTCTTTCCTTGGAATGTTTGTCTCTTGTATAACACCTTTATCCTTTTTCACTCCCGAACTCTCCCCTAGACACAATTTTTCGGATCTTAATCTCGCCATTAGAACAAACACTACTCCAAAATTTCCCCCAAACTCGTCTAATAAAATCTCTCCTCGGCCCAACTCAATCACCACACCACAATAGCAAATACCAATACTACAATACACAATATCAACAAAAAAGCCCCACACGACTATCACAAGTATTGAGCAAGAAGAGATTAAGCCAATTACTTACAGTGTATGCTGCACAGAAAACAGAACTCACGTCCAGAGACACACGTTCAAACGTTGGACTCCTCACATTCGGGCGTGAGTCACGTGATGTACTGTGTACTTCTTTTTCTTCTTTTTTTTTTGTCGTGCAGGATGAAAAATTCTCGGTCTACAATTGCAGTTTAGTTATTTTCTGTGTAAGATTATGTAATGGGTTTGTATTAAGTATGAGTATTTATGGTGTGTGATAGATGGGTTTATATAGAATAATTCCTTTTGTGAAAAGAGTTTTATATGGAATAGATGTTGAAAAAGACGGAAGAATTTTATGTAATGGAAGGATTTTATGGATGGGTATAGGATTCAGAGTTTGTTTGGGAAAGTAAGATCTATTTGGCGCGAGTACCTTGGAGAAGAGGGTGTTTTGAATGGAATAGGATAGAAATTTAAATTAGTGTCTCTGATTTTTCTCTCTTTTCTGATGGGCTCCACGTTCGAAAGTGGAAAGGGGACACGTTCGGGCGTGCTGTTGACGTAAAATATTTTTTTCACAAACCCAACATTCGGACGTCACATGCTACACGTTCGAACATCCTCTCTTTCATGTTCGGGCGTGCTTTCTGAAGACTTCTTCTGCATTCTACCTCTTTTTTGTACAAAAACAAAAGACAAGATCGAAAACCACCAAAGAAGAACAAAACCAAACTAAAATAAAACAAAATAAGAACATAAGCTAAAATAACTCGGGTTGCCTGCCGAGAACCGCTTCTTTAAAGTTATTAGCATGACTTTACAAAGTTCGCCTAAGTTGCTGGATCATGGAGTGGACTAGAACCTTTGTCCAATCTCCCATCAATTGGGTCATCATGTTGCAATTCCGTAGATTTAGCGTCAGCCACTTGATCCATCGTATTGGGGTTTCCAACCTCGCCAGCACTCGTATCTTCATTATTTACTCGACTGCTCGGGTCGTCAAACAAATATTCCTACGATTCTTCATCATCAAAGAGATCATAAGCATCTAATATAGAACAAGTATTTTGAAGTAATTCATGCTTAAAACTTATATAAGCATTTAGTGTTACCTCGTTATCCCATATATTCAATGTAAACTTACTATGTGCTAGGTCTAGCGTGGCTTTACCTGCGGCTAGCAATGGTCTTCCTAGGATCAGTAGGACATCAGAATCTTCCTCCATTTCAAGAACCAGAAAGTCGACTAGAAAGTAGAACTTATCGACTTTAACTATGACATCTTCGATTACTCCAATAGGAATCTTGACATATTTATCTGCGAGCTGCAACTGGATAGTTGTGAATTTTATCTCTCCAAGGCCTAAATTCTGAAAGAGTTCAGAAGGCATGAAATTGATCCCGGTCGAAATCACAAAGAACTCTGTCGAACTTCATATCCGCAATAGTGCATCGAATGGATAAACTACCTAGATCATTGCATTTTTTTTGCATATTGTTCATCACAGCCGCTGAACATGCTCGGTTAGGCAGACAGTACTCACCTCTTCCAACTTCTGTTTGCTTGATAGAATTTCCTTGAAAAGTTACGCGAAGTTTGGCATCTGCAAGATAGCATCTACAATAGGAACATTAATGCACACTTCTCTCAAACTCTCAAGAATGCGAGGGAAACTCTTATCATGTTCAATCTTTTTAATCTTCTGAGCTAAGGGAAAGGGAAAACATACTTCAACAGGGGGAGAGGGGGCAGTAATGGTAGACTTACAAATTGGATTCACTACCTTGAACGTTTGAACGTTAGGGGGGTCCACTTTTAGACGTTGAGGACGCAACGTTCGAACATTAACTCCTTCACGTTAGGACGTCTGAAGCGGGATATCCACTACCTTGGAGTATCATAGGACGTTCGAACGTCACATGATTCAAGTTCGGGCGTGCTGTACGCGTTTTTCACTTCCTTCCCACTTCTGAGCGTTACTGCGAAGCACTGTTCCTTCAGATTTTTCTTAGTATCACTCGGCAATGTACCCGTGTTTCTCCCTGAAAAGATGTTCCAAAGTTGTCCTATGTGATGTTTGATCTCCTTCATTCCTATAAAAATATCTTTTAGCATCAAGTGGAGTTCTTTAAAAGATTCATTCGACTTGCGAATGTGTGCATCGAGCCTATCATCAATGTTCGTAGGTCTTCCTTGACCTTGCTATTGAAATTGCACTTGTCGTTGGTTGTTGTTGGACAGAAACGATGGTCGAGGTGCTTGGTATGCTCCAGGTTTTGCATATGGTGGATTAGTTAGCTTTCGAGAAAAATTCTTAGTTCCTCCAAAGATGGCTTGAGGTCTATCCTGATTCACATAATTGACCTCTGGCTCAACTCCTTCCTCTACTTCTTTAACTGCTGCCACCTTCTTTGGTGCAAGTGTGATCTCATCTTCATCCTCGGGGTATAACCCATCCTTCCTAGCTAATTGCTCTATTTTCTCCCAGATAGATTTATTATCAAGACCCAACAAGTCGCCCATGGCTCTAGCATTGAGTCGGTGTCTAATCCTAGACCTTGCTCCATTATAAAAGTGTTGCACTAATTGGTCTTGAGTAAAATTGTGGTCTGGACACTTCCTACTCATTCCCTCGTACCTATCCCACCCATTTGATAGCAACTCATTCTTCCTTTTCATAAACCTTTAATATTAGTATGAAGCTCATTTATTCTAGAAGGTGGGAAAAATTTATTTAAAAATTCTTCAACGAGCTCTCCCCAAGTGGTGATTGTCTGTGAGGGTAAGGACTTATACCAAGAAGTGGCTTTACCTTTGAGTGTAAATGAAACAATCTAAGTCGAATAGCATCTAGGTCTCTGGGATTAAATTGCATGGTCAACAAAACATTTTCAAAGTTTTCCAAGTGATCATGTGGTTGACTTTTTTCTCCATAAAAAGGGTCGTTTTGTGCCATACTAAAAAGATGTGATGGGATGTGAAAATTTGGTGAGTGATAAGGTGGAATGACAACAGGACCAGGTAAAGTGTGTACTAATAAGAGTCATTTTTACGTGTTTTCAAGCCTGTTGTGTTTATGTTTTAGGTTCATTTATCGCTTGATTCTTGCCACATTTGCGTTTAATCCATGTGTGAAGTGATTTCAAGTTGTAAATGGATGCAAACGAAGAAAGGGCAGAAAAATGACCTATAAAACAATTTATGTTCGCACCTCCACGCCCAAGCGCTGCCATAATCACGCCTGGGCACCCGAACAAACAAGAAACAGGCTGAAGTTACGCATAATCGTGCCTAGGCGCTATTTTACCACGCCTGGGCGCGATATCTGCCACATCTTCCACGTTTGAGCGCCATTTCTATATGTTTAGAGACCGAATTTGAGAACATTTCCTTCTACAAAGTTGTATTTCTATGTCTTTTCTTTACGGGACAACTTAAATCACTCAAATCGGAGGTTCGTGAATAAAGTGATAAAGGAAAAAAGATTGCTGCGCTGAAAAGTAAGAAAATGGTTGAGTTCGCACTGTGGCGCCCGAGCGCCCCTCATACGGCGCCTAGGCACCACCCCAACCATGCCTGGGCGCCCTTCAATGTCTTTCGCAAGTCAATTACGTCACCTGGACTGCGCCTGGGCGCCGATTTGCTCACGCTTGGGCGCCGGTGCAACAATTTTTTGAAAACTATAAAACCCAGATTTCAGCAATTAGAGGGGATTTCTTGAGATTGGGACCTCACTTTTCATCACTTTAGAAGAGCAAAAGAGAAGGGAAAGAAGAGATTCAAGCCTCCAGTTAAAGATTCGATCATCAATTCAACATAGGGAGTTTCTTAGCTTTAGATTCATCTTTGTCTATGAACATGGATCTTATGCTTAGCTTTTTCCTTATGCATTTTATGAGCTAAATTGTTGAACTAGGGCCATGAGAAGGCCATGTTGTCAGTATTGTGATAATAAGATTGTTTTCCATTTCAATTCGTATATTGCTATGTGTTATGATTTTTTGGGTGAATGCCTTACATATGCTTGATCACCATGTGTTTGATATCATGCCTAGGTGAATTATTCGATAGAAAGTTGACTTAGGGTGCAAGAATTTCAAAACATCACCGACCAAATAGGTATTGCCCTAGACATAGGTAAAGATTCCCTGGTGAAGTCGTTCGATTTTAATCGAGAAAGCTCAAGCTCTTTAATGCATGCTTAGTGGTTATATTTTCGGGTAGATATACTTAGGAAACCACCAATTAAGTATAGGAGTCTATCACGAGACATTGGTTATTCTTTACCTTAGGAGCTTTCACCATAGCAATGTATGTCTAATGAATTGGTAATGATCTTAGGATAACAATACGCAACATGTGCCCGAACATGAGCCTTAGTCACCCATCCACCTTGGAAGTTTAATCCCTCTTTACTATTGTTTTAGTTCTTCTACCTTCTTGCTTAGTTAAATCCTTTTCTTCTTGTCAATCATAAACTAAAATTCAAGTCTCTGTGGTTCGACAACCCAGAATTCTTTTTCTCCACTTTTATTACTACACACGACTAGTGCACTTGCTACCAAAGCACTATAGCTTCTAGCGTGTCAAGCTTTTGGCGCTGTTGCCGGGGACTTGTTTATTTTAGTTTTTTATTTTAGTGTACATATTTGGTTTTGCTTTGATTTTTCACATTTTTTTTTCAATGCCCGAGCGTGATGAGTTTAACATTCAAGCGTCTGAAATAGTAGTAGAATTGGAAAGGTTACTATATAGCTCCACGGGTATAGAGGTAATTAATGTTCATGATGGTAAGTTGTCCTCTAGTGTAGGAGATGACATGGTTATTTGTGATGACTATGAGGTTTTTAAGCATCCAGTTTATTCTACATTATCTTTACGCATTGATGCTTTTGATCATTTTAATGTTGTGCTTTTTCAGACAAGAAGAATCAATAATCTCCTCGAGTCCTACATCATGAACTCCAAGTTTGTTACTTCAATGGGTGAAGGAAAAAGAGCTAGTGTCCAGAGCTTAGAGAATAGTCCATATCATCACCCGATGCATGGGAAAGAAAGGTTGATAAGGGTGTTAATGGACTTTAAACAAATTTTTGAGTGGATGATTGCTTGGTCCCTACTCATGCTACTTCTCACAAACACCGAGCCTATTTCATTCTTGATTGGAGTGTGAACAAAGCATTCATACGTCATCCTCCTTGAGCCGACTCGGTAAAGTCAAGCTAATGACTATATAAAAGCGCTTCTTGGGAGGCAACCCAAGTTTGTAAGTTTCCTTTTTTCTTTTTGCTTTTGTTTTTGTCTTGTTTAGTTTGTTTCTTTATGTTATGTTGAAGCATGCACTTTTGGCATGCATCTCTTTAAGTCTTGATGGTTTTGTATTGTGAGTACTTGACATGAAGTGGCCGAGTTTTTCTTTGGAGAATTTTTCATTGCGGATTTGACCTTGGAGTGGATCTCTCGTGATTAAGGGTTGCGTTTTAGCACCCTTGTTGTAAGTACTCTCGTTTACCCCCTTTTGAGTGTGTATGATTGAGTCAACATTGAGGGAAATGTTGAGTTTAAGTTTGGGGGGTGGTATGAGTACCGTTTATTAATCTTATGTGTCATGTTATCTTGTTTTTAGCTCAAGTTTGGTGGAATCATTGCTATTGCATGTGTTTTGTACTAATTTTTGTGAAAATTCAAGCATAACAAATTTTTTGATAGAATTTTAACCCTTCACTCGATGCATTGAGAATGGTTAATTTGAATCAATGGCATGTTTTCTCTATCAATTTGGACTTTTATGACTATACTCATCGTTTCCTTGCTTGTGGGACCCTAAACGTGACTACATTGTCCTTAAGATGATTCACATATGCACATAAGTCGAGGGTTGAGGAGTCGAGTGGACAACCATTTTGAAACACTTAAAGGCTTGATCCCGGAAATATCAACTTAGAATTTTCACATGTGTTATGAGTTGAGAATGTTAGTTTTGTATGCTTAACAAGAATAAAAAAGGTTGAACATTGGTATGACTGCAAAAGTCAGGCTTAATAGATACTGGGGGCGAACAGCACCATGCATTGAATACTGTACTATTATGCTAATTTGAGCTAAACTCAAGCCAACGCAAGTGTTAAGTGAATAAGGAGCTAGTTCGGTTTTGTGGCCTTTGACACTCGAGCGATTAAGCCCTTAGGAGTGTCTCTACACTTAATACCTTAAAGCCGTCCGGTTTGGGAGTTATTGGCCTAAAGCTCGTTGCAAGGTTGTCATAGAAAACCTAAGAGAACCGAAGATTGCACATAGTCTAGCCTCTGATGTTTTCAGTTGAAAGTGGCATAAGTTAAAGCCTAAAATGATAAAGTGATGAATTTTATGTGGCTACGAAGTTTTCTTTAATTCTCGTGCCTTGTGACTAATCGAAAGTTGATAGATATGGGATTAATGCTTGAGAAGTGGTAAGAATGCCACTCGACTATAATACTTGAGATTTATTACACTACACCCTTAAGATGGTCTTTTCGATGTTAAGGCGTAACATGAGCAATTATGTGACGTGTATATAACAGCAATGACGCCAAAACTTGATGTACGAAACCCAATCATGTATTTAACAACAAGAGGAGTGATCATGTGTAGTAATAGAGTAGACAATGAAGTCCAGGATGTCGAACCCACAGAGATTTGTGTTATAGAGAAAATAGTACATTAACTCAAGCAATTGTAAACTTAAATGGATATAAATCATAAACTATTAATAGCAAAAATTAAAGTCATGTGAAAACCAATGAATAAAAACAACTAAGACACATGCGTCGACACAAATTAATCAATCCTTGTTATATCAGTATTCTCGTATTTCATATAAATACTGCTAAGGTGGTAAATTCCTTAATATTCTTATCACGCGGATCCCTCGCATGACAACCTACACTGGATTGGTTGTAGCAGTCTCTACTGCATGAATTAAACATTCAAATTTCTCCCAAATTTCTTTCAGATTTAACCCTCCAAATAAACTCGGCTAACAGCATCCGGCGTTGTACAACGAACTAAGAAGACGTTATTAATATCTTTTGCGCCTTAATCTACTTTCTCCTAAATAGATAAACTAAGCATTAGATCTTATATATGTTGGCCAGACACACTAAGCGTTGAGAGCAAGACAATAACACAAAACAATATAAATCATTCATACGAGAAATACTTTTATGACTCAAAAATCATAATTTGGCCTAAGCATGGCTTTAGTCTATAGATTTTGCTACACATAATAATATGAAAAACAACTAAAGAATTCACGAAAGTAATAAACAAATAATAATAAAAATTCCCTATGACTATGTAGAAAATTTTCTTCTTCCTTCAAGCTTCCTCTACTTCTACGGAGAATTACAAAGGTAAAGCCCTATTCTAACTCTCTATCTCTCTCTATGTAAAGACGAAATATTGCTGGAGAAGAACTCTAAAGACGCTGCTCTCTTCACGCTACTGCATCACTTTATATTTATAGGCATGGTTTGAGAAGAGTCCCGTGTAAGTGTAGAGTTTGAAAAGTTTCAAAATTGTTCTGCCGACATGCACATTCGAACGTTAACTTCCTGGCGTCCATGCGTGATCTCTCTTAATGTTCGGGCTTAGCACCTCATCACGCTTGAACGTCCTGATGTTCCACGTTCGAACGTTAGCTTCCTCAACTTTCTGCTCTGAAATTCCATCTTACTGCTTCTTTCATCCTTTTATCACCAAAGCTATGATTTGTACCTGGATACTCAAAATAGACATGTTACACGCGTATGTGGTATAAAATCATACTTAATTCTATGAAAATCATACAACTAAAGGAATATAAAACACGTAATTCTTGACTCTATCAGATGTCGATGACCGTAAGGCCACGTCAGGGTTTGTATTCGCTTTGAACGGTGGAGCAGTGATTTGGAAAAGTTCCAAGCAAAGCACGACGGCTGACTCAACCACCGAGGCTGAGCACGTGGCTGCCTCAAAGCGGTTATTTAGATAAAAAGTTTGTAGCTGAACTTCAATTTGTTTCTATCATGGAGCTCCCGTTGCCACTATTCTGTGACAACAATAGAGCCATTACACAGGCTAAGGAACCCAAGTCTCACAATAAATCCAAACACATTGGGAGAAAATATCACATCATTAAAGAGATTGTTGGAAGAGGCTACATCGCTTTGCAGAGAATAGATCCAGCAAATAATGTTGCTGATCCACTGACCAAACCATTATCACAGGCGGTGCTAGAACGAAATCTTGAGAAGATCGGTATTAGATACCATAACAATTTACATTGAGTGCAAGTGAGAGATTGTTAGGAATATGCCCTCCATGCCATAGAGGAATTAGAATACTAGGTCATTTACATTTATATGGTACAAACTCTTATTCTTTAATAAAGGCATAGTTTTGTTCATATCAATTTTGATGGCATTAATATATTTATTAAAGAAATAAGTCCATGGTAATCAAGATGGGCCTTTGATGGAGACGTTCAAGCTCGAGTGTAGGGTCCGGGTCCTTAGATTAGATTGGTCGACACCTTGATGACTCTGCATGTTTTTTGGATTGGCTTGACTAGGATCACATTTACCGCTTTATGTATAGCATGCTTGTTGTTATTTATCGTTAGTATCTTGTATATGATATGATTTGTTGCATAATCACCTGAGAAAGATAAATAACTAATAATCGTGAGACCTTATATGTAAAAAACCCCATATATATATTAAGTCCATAAATGGATAAATCGGGGGCCCAGAAGCCCCTTGATTAGGTTCAGTGCCTTCCATCATTAGATGTGAGAGGGAATAGCGTAACTTGTCATCATTGTCTCATGAGTCGTGGAATGGTGGCAAGTTAAGTGTAGTAATCTCACAACTAGGCCTTCTACTGTGACAGGCGGTCAACTTGAAGTGTACACGGATCTCAGTCTACCCAAGGAGTCGCCCATGAATTATGGGACTACCTTGGGCACTGTTATTGTGTGAGAATTTGATTATTTGGACTTAAACACAGATTAGTGTACGGTTGCATCGTATGCTCGGGACGTACATAAAATGGGAGGCAAACATCTCGAGAACCATCTGGATGTGGATGGGGACTAATGCCTTTTCAATGTTACCACCCATTGTCTCACGAGTCATGGAATGAGGTTGGGACATTTGATGCTCGAGCCCACTGGAAATGGTTGCATTTCCCATCTTTCTATCAGTGGGGTGATGGAAATTGAAAAAACAGTGGGAGCAGACGTGAAGTTAAAATTTCCATAATTTCATGTGGATGTAATCTATGATTGAATGCTAATGTTTTTCCGTTTTTGTAAAGTAACAGTTGAATGGCTAAAACTCCACTCTCGGTAATCGTTGAAACTAAAAAGCAAAATGGTATGAACTTCCCTGATTGGTATCGCAACGTTAATATTGTGCTACAATCTGAAAGTCTTGACTATGTCTTAACTCAGCCTATTTAGCCTGCACCTGAGGCAAGTGCACTAAGGGCTGCTCGTGATGCGCATGAGAAATGGCACAAAGACGATATCTATGTGTGTTGTCTCATTCTTGCCTCCGACCAGGTCTTGAGAATGATTGCCTTGGTGAACAAGCTCAATGAAATGGAGGTGCCTATAAATCCGGACTTAGCTATTGATTTAGTACTTCAGTCGCTCTCTCCTGTCTACAATCAGTTCGTAGTGAATTTCAACATGAACCAATTAGTTGCCACTATTCCGTAGTTACTGGACATGTTGCGAACTGCTGAGGCAACGGTCAAGAAGGCTAAGCCTGTGCTGCTTGCTGACACTTTTTCATCTCCCGCTTTTAGTAACAAGAAAAGCAAGAAGGAAAAGAAGAAGAAGGGTAACGAGTTGCAAGCGAAGGACGGCATCAAGAAGGTCAAAGGGAAAATAGGGAAGTGTTTTAACTGCAAGAAGAAGGGACACTGGAATGATCAATGCCCTGAGCCTCCTCATTAGCGCACTAAAGGTACATTTGTTGTAAAGTTAACTCGCTTGTTAACTGTGTTTCTCACGTGCTATGACACTGTTAAGGTACTCGCTTATGCAATGGATTGCAGATGGTGTGAAGAAGCAAGGAACAAAGAAATGAGGTCGTCGTCCTGAAGATGCCAAGGAGGTGTTTTCCGCAGTTGAGGCTAAAGGACAAGAAATCATTTATTTGTTGTTTTTGAATTATGAGACAATGTTTTGTAAAATGTTTTTTATTATCTTTTTTGAATTATTATTATGAACCATGTTTTGCTCCACTTTGGATTATGGTTCTACAATTTTTTTAAATGTGTTTTACTATTTATGGTTCTGCAATTAATTCTTATGACATGTTATCTTCACAACTTTTGACTCATATCGCACAACAAATGTATACATTGATCTAGTTGTCGAGGTAATAACCTTGGCAAGCACATTAATCTATTAGACATAGAATAATGTGTATGACCCCAAAATGGTCACATTAGATGTGACATGGAAACCACACACATCAAGGATGTGAAAGGAATTGCTTGTGTCAAGCAAACAGTGGTAGCAATTGAGGATAATAGATCCTCTGGTCTTGTGTTTATGAGTATCCTCATGTTCATTGCACTTGGAGCGAAAGGAATCCTTTCATAATATCATACCTTCAAGATGAAGGAGTTCTTTTATGAAAGAATGAGGATAGTAATGAAACTAAGGACTCAATAAACATAAACACCACTGGCAGTTAAAATAAATAAACTTGTAAACTTGGAAACCTATGAATGAAAGTTCCATACCCTTCGAGACGAAAATTCTGACAGAGAGTATGACGAAAGTCAAGAAATCTTGACAAGTAGTGGAAGCGGGCCTAACAACGTAAGTGATTCAAAGATCAATCTACTGATTGAATCTTTTCTGAACATAAGTTCTGAAGGTTAATAAGTATACAACTGGCTTGTTAGTATCATATGTTGGTAACGTTACATGAGTAGCTTACATGTGATCATCATCTCAATTTTCCAAAATGGACTTAAAACGGAATGGGACCCCAATTTCACGAGATAGCAATATGTGCGGGCCATTGGGTTGCCATAATCCTTTTCAGTCCAAACCCATAGATAATATGTTGACTAAGCTCAACATCAAAGAATTAAAAGGTAATTCTTCCTGGAAATCACAACCGAAGGTAGATGCAATTATATGAGTTTAAATTAGTGACTAATACCTTTCACGTATACAGTCGAACCCCATAATATCCAATGGATTGGATTGGTGTTGTTCATTGGAAAACAACATAGAAAATTGGAACTAGAGGCTCTAGCCTTAAGACTTGAACTTAAGTGATGATTGGGGATTTGTTTAAAGCGAAATAGGAAAGTAAAGGCTGAGGACGTCTCTTAAGAAGAGACAGAGGCTAACTCTACCATTTAAGTTATGCATAAGAATGCGGTGATAAAAGGTAGTTACATAGGTGAACCTATGAGGTTCTGCCAATCGAATATCAAATACATAAGTACTGTGATAATCAACAAAGGTGTAAGCTCTTTAATAGAGAAAAAGGTCTCACCAACAATCTGGACATACCTAGTGGCAAAGCGAATAATTTGAGAGATTGTTTGATCAGAGTTGACGTTCGAGTAGAACAAGTTAACTCGACGAAAACGTGGCAAACCCCTTTCACCAAAATCCTTGAGTAGTAGTTGTGATCAATAGGCCATCTGGATGATGGACCAGTGAGTGAACAATAGGCTCTTGGGCAAGTGGGAGATTGAAAGTGTTATGTGCCTAACAAGCCATCTGTTAGCTTGAACATTAACACTTTATGAGTCTAATCACTTTGATAATATCAAACCTATTACAGAATACTTGTTTATTTTTATAACTAGTGTTAGTATAGATAAAAATCCTATGGATTACATATGGTTAGGGGAGCGATAAGGGAAAACATATGGAATGCTCTCAAAGACCGTAATCCTAAATACTGTTCCAATTCATGGAGGCTGTGAGATGTGGGATATCACTGGCCTCTCCAAGACTTGTTCATGTGTGTAACTCTTCCAAGAGTTTGACGCGTTCTATTGTCAATGGCTAGTATAGCCAATACATGCCTGAGGATCCATATGTTTATGGGATTGAACAGACCCACAAGGATTCCTTGTTGGTGCTGTCGAATTTGGAGTCCTTTGGTTTTCGCAGTATGAGATAATCCTTAGACCTGAGATGTCATTGGAAAGGGTACTACCCACTCTGCTTTGATATGCATGTGCACTCCAGGAGAGTCATATGGTGTGTATGTTGGGTATAGTCTGGTAGTTACAGCGGAACAATTGACAGTCAGAGGGGATTCATCTAAGGTAATGAATACCTGGTATTTCCTATGCTGTTAAGTGAAACTGAATGATCGAAAAGTCTCTGTCCAGAGCATCGTCTTATAAGAGGGATTGGCGGTCCTTGCTTAGAAGACCGGATCATTAGTTGAACTAACATAGTCATAGTTTCCGAGGCTATTAGGGTTTTGACCGTCGCCAAACCCCAGCTCTTAGACTGGAAAAAGATGAAGGGATTTGACTCACACAAAGATCGAAATCTAGTGAGGTTTGCATTTTCGTCGTCAACATCTAGAAAGTCGTGGTGACGTTGCTAGACATCGAACTACGGCCAATACGTGCGTTGAGTTAATTGGTGAAATTAATCTAAGGCCCAGTTAATTATTATGAATAATTAATCTAGCCTATGGAAGGACTTATTGCTAACTTGTTAATGAGCCTAAGGGGTCACGCACAATACTTAGTGTAGTACCTATTGGCTAATTAATTCTTTGTGAATTAATGGAGAGATTAATTAATTTAAATTAATTAATCGGGAAAAGAAATAAATTAATTAAGTAGTCTTAATTAATAGAAGTCTTATAATTTAATATTGGCTTATTAAATTGGGAAAGACTCGTTAATTAATTAGTGGTCTAATTAATTAATATATGAAAGAGGAAATATATATATATATATATATTGTACACTTAAGTCTATATATATATAGATATTTAATATATCTATCCTATAACATATTTGGTAGGATCTATTCTAATTAATTAGGTAACTAATTGATATGGAAAGATCTTATAAATATATGTTAGGATAAATATTGAAGATATGGAAAGATCTTATTTGATAAGATATGGTATATTTGATATGATATCAAATATATGGAAGTATCTAATTAGTTGGAAAGATATCCAATTAATTAAGGAAGAGAGTTTGAGAAAGAATGGAAACTAAATAAAATAATATTTATATATCATATATACATATATAGATATACACGCCTTTTAGTGTGAACACACACACATACTAAGTGTGTTTGTGTGTGGGGCGTGTATATGCTCTATATATATATGTGTGTGTGTTGTTTTATTTAAAATGGATTAATCACTCACTCGATTAAGTTTCTCTCAAAAAGTTTTTATAAAATAAAACGAGGGTTTTAAGATTCAATTCTTTCTCTCGATCTCTTCCACCTCTTTCCCAATATTCTTCCAACTCATCTGTTGAGTACAAAAAACACCAAATATATTCCTACCCATTTCTCATAAGCCAAGATTCGATATTCTCCTTGCTAGCACTGGTGGAGTTAATTGAGTGTACGAGATAAGGTGTGGATAAACTTAGAGGCGCAACACTTGGGACGCTAAGGTCAATCCAATCCGGAGAGGTGTAGAAGGAAGTTGCTTATAAAAACGTTGCTGATTTTTGGTTTTCAAGAGGTAAACACATGAAAACTTCCTCTAGGATGGTTTTGAATTCAATGGTACCATGTCAACATAGCCCTAATTTCGGGGATGCCGCTTTAATTTTTAAATTTATATGTCTTCCGCTGTGATCGGCGTCCCCGGGGGTTGTACCGATCCCAATAGCTTAATGACAAGTTGCTAGTTTAGCAACAGTGCATTGAGAAGAACCAATCGCTTGAGGCGGAGATCGTTCATTTGAAAAGTGATCTTGATATGGCAGTCAACATATAAGCTGAGCTAAACGCTAGACTTGCCAAATCAGACCAGCTCGTCTTATCATTATCAAAAAGCTTCAAGAAAGCTAGATAATGTGACTGAGGTAACCAAACTTTTTGGTTAAAAGACTGGTTTAGGTTGTGATAAATTTGGTAATAAATCAAAAGTGTCTAAGGTCACGGCAGCCAACAAAGGAAAAGATGTATCCTTTGTTGAGAAAAGTTCAAACAGTCAAACGCTGAATGAACCAAAATACAATGGTATTAGGCCAAATGAGAAAGCCAAATCTAACTCAGGCAAGGGAAAGACAAAAGTGAATGATTCACAAAAGAAGCTTTATCCAAACGCTCAAAAGGCTAAGGAGAAACCTTGAAAGTGTGAATCAAACGCTAATCATCAAGCACCCAAGGTGCATCCAAAGCCAGCGCCAAGGAAATACCAGCATTAATGTCCACAGAGATCAAGGTCATATTATCAATACTATAATGATTATGAGTACTATTATTATCAAGGATATTATGGTACACCTAAAAAGCTCACACAACACAAACTGACACCCAAAAAGGCTGATCCTTCGGTAATGAAGACTCGGTAAATAAGGGTTCCAAAAGTTTTAATTCAGATTAACGCTACTAATGTTAGAGGACCCAAGTCACAATGGGTACCTAAAAGGAATTAGAACTACCCTTTGGATGCAGGTACCTAAGGCCAACACAGATATATCAATTTGGTACATCGATAGTGGGTCATTAAGACATGGGACAGGCTTAAAGGATCTCTTGATCAACTATCGTGCAACCAATGGTCCTCAAGTTATATTCGGTGATAACTCCAAAGGTAAAACCAAAGGTATAGGTATCATACATAGGGAGAACGTCATGATATGTGAAATATATTAAATTTTCTAGTGATTATTGCTAGATTAACGGCGCCAAGACTGGATCTACAAAATTGAAAGGAAAAAGAACACATAATGTTTATTTGGTAAATTGGGGTTCAACAATCGATAACAACCCTACATGCTTTGTTGCTAAGAGTAAAAAATGAATTGGGTTGGTTATGACATAAAAAAAGGAACCACCTCAACTTTAAGGAAACCTTATCTATCTACTTCTAGAATTCTTGAACTATTGCATATGGATTTGTTTGGTCCAATACAAATCATGAGTGTAAGTGGTAAAAAGTATTCACTAGATATAGTTGATGATTCCTCGCACTATATAGGGGTAGAATTTTTATCGTCTAAAGATGAAACAAGTGGCAAGATCACAATGCTAATTCATCAAGTACAAACCTCAAACGATCTAAATGTGACAAGAATTAGAAGCGATAGAGGAACTAAATTACTAACCATATTGTTGAGAAGTTTTTTGTAGATTTTGGAATTCTCCATGAGTATTCTGCGCCTAGAACGCCTCAACAGAATAGAGTTGCCGACCGACATAATAGAATTCTTAAAGAAGCCACTAGGACAATGTTAGCAGAGTCCAAACTGCCTTAAAGGTTTTGGGCTGAAGCAATCAATACTGCTTGCTACATGTAGAACCGATGTATAATCAACAAGCAACATGAAAAGATGCCATATTAGTTCTGGAAGGGACTTAAGCCTAACGTTTCTTATTTTCATGTATTTTGGTTTAAAATGTTTCATTCATAACAATGGATCCCACAACCTAAAGACTTTTGATCCTAAAGACGACGAGGGAATCTTTCTTAGCTATGCCAAAAATGGAAAGAGTTTTCGCAATCTAAATAAGATCGAATTAAAGGTTGAGGAATCCATTCAAGTTGTGTTTGATGATGCTAACCAATGGCCAAGTAAGGTTAATGATGATGATGTAGGAGTTGAAGATCTTTCTCAACAAGTGTCACAAATCAATCTTGGTGATGATAGTGATGATGATGAGGATGGTGAGATTTTGTGCCCAATCCTAAGGTTACTCGTGAGGTTATCAATGATGATATTGCAAGAAATGCTAATGATCATGAAGAGAATGATCATTAAGAGCAAATTGAAACTGTGAATGATGAAGCACCTGCGCAAGAAGCGAATGAGGGTCAAGCGATTTATAATCAAGAGTCTCCCAACCCGTTCCAACCAGATCGTAAATGTCTTAGAGATCATCCACCAGAGCTAGTAATTGGAGATATTGGAGGACCTATAAAGACTAGGGCCACTACATTCAGTGAGGCCATGTTCGCAAGTTTCCTATCTCTAATGGAACCAAAGAAAGTGGATGAAGCGCTTAGTGATTCAAGTTGGGTAGAAGCAATGCAACAGGAGCTTAACCAATTTGAGTGTAATAAGGTTTGGACGCTAGTTCCCACGCCAACTCACCAAGGAGTTATTGGGACTAGATGGGTTTTCAGGAACAAGATGGATAAAGATGGTGTTGTTGTAAGAAACAAAGCCAGATTAGCCGCTCAGGGTTATTGTCAAGAGAAAGGTATTGACTTTGATGAAATTTATGCCCCAGTAGCTCATTCGGAAGCGATTCGGATGTTCCTTGTGTTTGCCACATTCAACAAGTTTGCAGTGTATCAAATGGAAATGAAGAGTGCTTTCGAGAATGGTAAACTCCACGAAGAGGTATATTTGGACCAACCCCTAGTATTCATCAACAACCACGGCAAAAGTATGGTCAACAAATTAGATATGGCACTCTATCTTCCTTATAGGTAAAGAATTTTCAAAAGGCAGTGTTGACACAACGTTACTCAAATTACCCATAACAAAGATAATGTCTTTGTCCAAATTTTTGTTGATGATATTATTTTTGGATCTACTAATAAGCGATTCTGTGAGAAATTTTTGAAAATGATGCGAGATCAATTGGAAATGAACATGATGGGTTAATTAACTTTCTTCATAGGATTACAAGTTAAACAACTCCCTAATGGCATATTTATAAACCAAGCTAAATATACAAGAGATATGATAAATAAATTTGGTATGAAAAATGCATCATCTTCAAAAATTCCAATGAGCAAAACGCTTAAGTTAGATCAAAATGAAAGTGGGAAGAAAATTGCTATCACTAACTATAGAGATATCATTGGATCACTTCTTTATCTTACCAAAGTCACGTAGGGAGACGCTACCAAAGTCTAGGAACGAGTTCGGAGAGATGACGCACGCCGCGTATGAGCCAAATTTTAAGAAGAATGACATGAAGGGCGAATATGCATTCTTGCAGACATCTGCGCGAAGATAGTGGAATGTCGGAATGGCTCGTTTGATAAGATCTCAAATATTCAATACAAGATGATGATAGCCATTTTGACCAAGCTGAAGGTCAATTGGGCTTTGTATGTGTTTTATCGCTTCAAATTACAGATGCAGAAGTCGGTGAATCATAAGCCTTATGGGATTCCTTTAAGTCATACTTTATGCGCTAGTGAATATGTTAACTCTGACGGATCCAAGGTCCCCACACCAACTAGACCTCTTCCCCGTGTGGTCGATTTCTTTTGAAGAAGCTATAATCCCGTTGAAAAATTTTATTATGCCGAGAGAGAACGTCACACCTCTAAGATGATCGACATGGAGAAAATATTTCAAAACTCTCTCGACGATCCTCGTCTTTCTGACCTCCAGATGTTTAATATCTTTGAGAAACTTGCTGATCATGTTCTGTACACCAAAAAAGCATCTGAGGTCATGTTGGGATTATATTCGACGTCCAGTGGTCAAAGTGTCTGACTTTGACGCTCCACATTTCAATCATTTTGGCAGATCAGACGAAGCATTTTATCTTCCTCCCCAGAACAAGATCATTTTCAAAAATTCAAATATTCCAGGTTGGCTCCGAGACCCCGATGAGGAAATGTTAAGCAAAATTGGGTACTCAGTTAAGCCAAAGGTCGTTCGCTCCCCCGAGAATGCTGAATCTTCAAGGACCTGTTGTCGCTGATCGTCTGAATCCCATTAATTCTTGGATAGAAGATGAAGCCCAAGAGTATCTCACTAGATTATGGGCTGATGACTTTGAGAGAGAGCTTGACAAGTTTGAGAAGTATCTCACTACCAAAAAAGATAAAGACAAAGCTGCAAAGCTAGGCAAGTGATGGATGCTAGATACCGCAAGATGACTAAAGAATTTGTGCTGCACTTTTACTCGCTAGAAGAACTGGTCCAATATCCATTTTTTTTAATTTTGGAGTTGAATACAGGCGTCGAGGTATTGCTGTATTCTTGCTTGAGTAGCGCAAGTTTTTTGTTGGAAATGTCAGCGATCTATCATACTACAGACAAGGTGTGGAGCACTACATTCGTAATCAGCTTTATCCGTTAAGTTAAGGAGGACGTTATATATTTCATCTGAATCAAAAAAAATTTTAGAGTGTACAACTTGATTTGAATGAGGATGCATCTACAAGCGAAAGAGATGCCCTCCTAAGGCCAAGTGAAGTACATATGCGACTCACTTTTGAGCTTGCAGACTTTCACATAGACAGGCGCGCAATCCTTGAAAATACAGTCGCTGGACATCACCTTTAATCAACACTTAAACTTTAATGATGTGGCGCCCACAGACCACCTATGGCCCGTCACACCAAGATGCCAGCTAGATCCAGCGGACCGTCCCTTCTTGAACTAGTGCCAAGCGTTAGAACTTTACGAAATCTTTCTTTGTTGATACTAAAAAATTGCATTCCAAGTAAACTAACAATACATCCTTCATCCATCGTACATAAGTCAACGACAACTCTACTAATCAAAGGTCTCCAAGACAATACATATACATACCCGATTATACCTCCCAAAACATAACTACCTCTAATAGCAATGAACCAATACTTCTTTTACTCCAAATCCCTTTGTATCCAACATACTAAGCTTATCTAAAAATGAAGAAATAAGGAGGAGTGAGTCCGAATGACCCAGTGAGGTATAAATGGCTTTCTTTACTCTTGATCTTTGAAACAGGATCTGCAATTGAAGATATAACAAGAACAATCATATAAAGCGGTAGGCATATGAGTCAATCACTATATTAGATAGGAGAACAATCGATTAACGAAACAAAGTAAAAATCAAGAAAACAACTCGTGTAATTTAGAACTCATGTCAAACGATTGTGTTCCGTCTTTCCACTGTCCCATACTAGCAGGAGACTTCACACCTTTTAATACATAGCAAAAGGTTTCCAAGTGTCGGGACTCTAGAGGTGGTTCCCGCCGTCGCGTAGCACTTTGCCCCATATAGAATTTAGCTTCTTTCATTGATCTATAGATTTTGGGACTCTAGAGGTGGCTCCTGCCGTGTAGCACTTTATGCCGAAGCCTAAAGAGGTGGCTGCCACGACGAAGCACTTAGCTCTGTTCACTGTCTGTAAGACTTAAAGGTTTAAATCAAGAAAAGGTAAATATCGCGGATGGATATCGGATATCAGATATCGGGATCTAGAGGTTGCTCCTGCCATGTAGCACTTTACGCAGAAGCCTCAAGAGGTGGCTGCCATGGCGTAGCACTTAACTTCCTTAGCCGACAAAGTAGAGTCAAGATGTACAATGATCTCAACGAGATGATGAACGTTACAAACAATGATCTCAACGAGATGACGAAAGATACAAACTGGGTATTTGTATGACAATGCATAATGTATTTGACACCGATAAGACCCAAGAACATTTGGAGGCATGACATGTACTATAGACGCAAAAGGAATCATTGTCGAGGATAATGAGATATTTAGCCGAATGAGATATTTCGGAATCAACAATCATCACAAACCAATAAAAAATATACTGATAAGGCAGTTGTATAATGAAACGAGTAAATCACAAGTTGGAAAGCAATTAAAGAGTTTTGAAGGAAAAGAGAAACCCTCACAGTTACAACTCGACGTTGTAGTCTCGTGTCTCATTTGAATCCCAAATACATCCTACATACGAACACACCATCACGTTCTTGACTATGATACTTTTTAACCTAACCAAAACTCGTAGGTCACACGATATATATACACTAGACATATTGGTACTTTAGTTCGAACAAGCATCAAGCTACTACAAAAATCCTCATAAATTGTCAAATTACAATTTTGCCTTCAAATTTCACAGTAAGAGGGGGATCGGGTTGAATAAGATGCCATAATATTTTCAAAATTAATTGACATATTTAAGTTGGTGATTTGGTCATCAAAACATGGTTGCGTGAAAACTTTTTCCAGAACAGCCAGTGTGGTTTCAAATATTTTTATAAAATCTCCTATTCCTTAAAAAGTCCCCAAATCTTCAATAAGTTTACAGAAAAATATTCGAAATGAATTAAAATATCTTAATATAAAATAAGCTTCAAACCGAAACATTTTTAAACTCGCCTGACAGCATCCGGCAGTTTCATTCAAATAATTTTAGAAAACTCCATAGACCTCCAATATTTACCAAATTTTGTAGAGCCGTTCAAAATGCAAACAAGTTTATTCAGAAAAGTTCACATAATCAAATTCCCACGTTTAGGCACTAATTAGATCTTCAAAGTCCAACTATAAAAACTGAAACTTCTGAAAACTGGATGTCATGCAATTTAAGTTAACTAAAATATATGTATATGATATATGACTTCCAATTTCAGGACTTTAAGATGGTTTTCATCTACACTACAATAATTCAATTAAATTCAAGAATATAATCAAAATCTATAAGTTAGCTAGTATATATACCTTAAATGAGAATCAAGAAAAGATGATGCACCTAATCTTTGTATGTCTTCTTTTCCAATTATATTTTTTTCTTCAATTTCTTGCATATGAGACAAGCTTGGGGCTGATTTGAGACCCAAAAAAACCAGGGAGTGTGTGAAGATGAAGGTGAATGGTGTTGGCAAAAAATGATCAAGAAAGAATGAAGGATGAAATTCGCTCCTACCTTGCCACGTTGAAAAGGAAGTAGGAGGTGTTACACCCTTAATTTGCCACCAACCTTTGTTTGTGATTTCCTTTCTTCTCCTTGTGTGTGTGTATATATAGGTGTGTATATATATATATACACATATCTATAAAAGCATAATAAATCTAAAGATAACTATATCTATACCTTGGATGTACAATCACTAACTAGTTCATAATTATATGTAAATACTACTAGCTCATTTCACACTTAGTTAGAGCATAATATTAATTATACAAGGGAATAGTAAAACATTCAGGATTGAGCACGAATTGCGAGAATCAAATAAATGATGAAATCTTATTAACGAAAAATATAACTCTGACTTTAGTCTATAAAATTAGGAGCAGGAAATATAGGATGTTACAATCTCTCCTCCTTAAGAGAATTTCGTCCCCAAATTCGAAGAAAGCACAAGGTGATGTGGATACATTCAATTATGTCAACAATATTCATGGGATAAAAGAATTAGGGATTAATAAGAGAGGTGATTAGGACGGAAGTCCTCAACATTATAAAGTTGCACGATATAAGTGATTCTCAAAAATATTAGGAATAAGAATCACTATTGACGGTCGAATACGGTGTAAATAAAGCAATCGATCCAGTCGAATCATTGAATGATATACCTATAAGATATTGTCAATTGACGTTCAAGGGTGACAATACAATTGAAAGAACTAACCAAGAATACTTTTTTTTAAGTGTTCACTCGTGCGGTTAGAGTATATGTACTTCAAGCTAAGGAATATAAGCTCAAAGGCTTCAAGATAAGTGAATGAGATTCTAAAGCGGATTAATACAAACAGATGAACGATCATGATTGGATCCTTATGAAGAATAAATATAAGGTATTTAAAGAGATCAAATATTGACATCATCAGTTAATTGTTATCCAGGCAAAAGAGGCAATTGACGTGTAGAAGTTTCATCAGAATCAATATCAAGTTTTAAAGGGTTGATGAACATAAGCCATCGATGACGAGGGAGATGATCAATAATAATAAATTGAAACGATGTATAGTTTGAAAGGAAGATATAATCTCACAAAAATGACTTAGATAAGAGTAAAGATTGATAATCAAGAGACGTTGCAAATTTGCGGAGACAATATAGGACTCCAAAGAAAAGACAAGATAGAATTTTTTACTCAAGACCTTTGATAAATAAATATCAATGGGAGCACAAAGGGTTTGGGAGAAATTTCAAGCTCAAATAGAACATTGAATTTCGTATCGAAGAATAGCGATTATAATCAAAGATAGAGCTAGAGGCCGAAACAAGAGTTAATAAAAGAGAATCTCAATGAATACGAGTTTCAAGAATCAAGAGCAATACAAGGATTCTAATTGGAGCTTCAGGTAAGAATGAGTAAATAGCAGACCTTGCAATCAAGAAGGAACTAATCCCCATCCAAATATTAAGCATGACAACATTTTCAGTTCAACAATGATTAGTCTGGGGACATGAAGGTGCTTCAAAAGTCAAGAACACCAAGAAATAATAAATTTGTAGAAATGATAAAATGCACAAGAGTTTAGAAGATCGCCAAGAAGTGGTTCAAGGTAATTCAAATGACTAAAAGTCTTAAGAATGGCAGGTATTGATTACAAAGAACTTAACAGGGTTTAAGGAATATAAGAGTTTACTTGCTTCGGCTCATAGTTACCATTTACTTGATTTACCTTTTGAAATTTTCCTCACCCTAGAGAAAGGGAAATATATTCACAATTCAGAACTTAGGTTAATTCTAAAATCAATACTATAATTGTAGTGGATCTCATGTTAGCTGGTCATCCCAACAAAGATCTACCACAATTTAAATACTGACTTCCTAATATTATTGATCATGCTGAAACATGTCTAGTAGACTCTATGGATTACGTTATGTCGGATAGAGGAACATATCTCACAGACTTATAACTGAGTACTTATGAAGGTCTAAGAAACCTATCCTGATATAGCCAAGATAGCTGGAGTTGTCTCTTTTAACTAACTAAAAGAGGTAATTCAAGAAATGGGACTTTTTGTGCGTAAAGCATGGTAATGCTAAGGAAATAATATGTACTAATGATAACTTCATGTCATCCTCAATATCAACTTGATCAGACTCTCTTATCATACATTTGCCTCATTTTATCCTCTTATTTATATATAAAATCTTCTCTCCCAACTTCATACATCTTCAAAAATTTCTTTCCTGAGCTCAATTAACTGACAACCTCATACAACCGTCCAAAGAACTTATCCTATTATAACTCGCGTGCTAACCCAAGCTCTGATGCCACCAACTACAGCACCCACCGACCACATGTGGCCCGCCACACTACGAAGGCAACTCGATCCAGAAGATCATCCCTTCTGAAACTAAAAAATTGCATTCCAACTAAACCAACAATACATCCTTCATGAGTCGTACATAAGTCAACGACAACTCTATTAATCAAAGGTCTCCCAGACAATACATTTACATACCCAATTATACATCCCAAAATATAACTTCGTCTAATAGCAACGAAGCAATAATTCTTTTACTCCACATCCCTTCGTATCCAACATACTAAGCTTATCTCAAAAGCAAGAAATAAGGAGGGGTGAGTCCTAATGACCTAGTGAGGTATAAATGGTTTTCTTTACCCTTGATCTTTGAAAGAGGATTTGCAACTGAAGATATAACGAGAACAATCATATATAGGAGTGAGTATATTAGTCAATTAAGATATCAGAAGGGCGAACAATCGAGTAACGAAACAAAGTAAAAATGAAGAAAACAAATCAAGTACTTTAGAACTCATGTCAAATGATTGTTTTCCGTCTTCCCACTGTCTCATACTAGCAGGAGACTTCACACCTTTCAATACATACCAAATGGTTTCCAAGTGTTGGGACTCTAGAGGTGGCTCCCGCTGTCGCGTAGCACTTGCCTCATATAGCACTTAGCTCCCTTCACTCATCTATAGGTTTTAGGACTGTAGAGGTGACTCATGCCATGTAGCACTTTGCGCCGAAGCCTCAAGAGGTGGCTCCCATGGCGTAGCACTTAGCTCCGTTCATTGTCTTTAAGAGATAAAGGTTTAAATCAAGAAAAGAGAAATATCGCGAATGGATGTCGAGCATCGGGACTCTAGAGGTGGCTCCCTCCATGTAGAACTTTGCGCTGAAGCCTCAAGAGGTGGCTTCCATGGCGTAACACTTATCTCCCTTAGCCGACAGAACAACGTCAAAAATTACAATGAACTCAACGAAATGATGAAAGATACAAACTGGGTATTGGTACAACAAAACATAAGGCAATTGACACCGATGAGACCGAAGACCATTTAGAGGTACAACATGTACTATATACGCAAAAGGAATCATTGTCGAGGATAACGAGATATTGAGCCAAACGAGATATTTAGGAATCAACAATTATCACAAACCAATCAATAAGATACTGATAAGGCAGTTATATAATGAAACGAGTAAATCACAAGTAGGAAAGCAGTTAAAGAGTTTTGAAGGAAAATAGAAACCCTCACAGTTACAACTCGATGTTGTAGTCTCGTGTCTCGTCTGAACCCCAGATATATCCTACAATACGAACACACCATCATGTTCTTGAACTATGATACTTTATAACCTAACCAAAACTCGTAGGTCACATGATATATATACACTAGACATATTGGTACTCTAGTTCAAACAAGCATCAAGCTACACATCAAGCTACTACGAAAATCCTCATAAGTTGTTAAAGAACAATTTTGCTCTCAAATTTCACAGTAACAGGGGAATAAGGTTGAACAACATGACAAAATATTTTCAAAATTAATTGACATATTTAGGTTGGTGATTTGGTCATCAACACATGGTTGGATGAAAACATTTTACAGAATAGCCAGTGTAGTTTCAAATATTTTGATAAAATCCCCTGTTCCTTGAAAAATTCCCAAATTTTCAGAAAATACTATAATCACATATATAAGTGTACTAAAAAATATTAGAAATGAATTAGAATCTTTAAATGTAACAATTAAGCTTCAAACCGAAACTTTCTTAAACTCATCTGACATCACTAAGCAGTTTCATTTAAATAAAAGAAAACTCCAAAGACCTCCAATATTTACCAAATTTTGCAGAGCCGTTCACAACACAAACAAGTTTATCCAAAAAAAATTTCATAATCAAATTCCCATGTTTAGGCACCTAATTACAGCTTCAAAGTCCAACTGCAGAAACTGAAACTTCTGAAAATTGGATGTCATGCAATCTAAAATAACTAAAATACATGTATATGATATATGACTTCCGATTTCAGGACTTTAAGATGGTTTTCATCTACACAACAATAATTCAATTAAATTCAAGATTATAATCAACATCTATAAGTTAGCTTCTATATATACCTTAAAAGAGAATCAAGAAAAGATGATGCACCTAATCCTTGTATGTCTTCTTTTCCAATTAAATTTTTTTCTTCAATTTCTTGCATAAGAGATAAGCTTGGGGTTGATTTGACACCAAAAAAACCAGGCAACGTGTGAAGATGAAGGTGAATGGTGTTGGCAAAAAATGATCAAGAAAGAATGAAGGATGAAATTGGCTCCTACCTTGCCACGTTGAAAAGGAAGTAGGAGGTGTTACACCTTTAATTTGCCACCAACCTTTGTTGGTAATCTCCTTTCTTCTCCTTGTGTGTGTGCACTTATAGGTATATACATATATAGGTATATACATATACATATCTATAAAAGCATAATAAATCAAAACATAACTATATCTATACCTTAAGATGTACAATTCACAAACTAGTTCATAATTATAGGTAAATACTACTAGCTCATTTCAAACTTAGTTAGAGCATAATATTAATTATACAAGAGAGTAGTAAAACATTTAAGATTGAGCACGAATTTCTAGAATTGAATAAATGACAAAATCTTATTAATGAAAAATATAGCTCTAACTTTGCTCTATAAAATTAGGCGGTGGAAATATAGGATGTTACAAATGAGTTCAGAGGCTATAATCTTTTACCCGTCTTTGTAAGCGAACAGAACATCCGCGTGGCCCAAATTATTTCTCTTGGTAGGCTAGTGGATCAGGATTTAGCTCAAGTGCTGATGCCTTTCTTGATGGACTTCGTCAATTGTTACACATCTAGTGTAGTGATCCCGAAAGACGCTGATTTAGCATTCAGCAACGAAGAGCATGAAGACGCCCTATACTTTATCCCGAGAACCTTCTACCTAAGTCTAAGACATGTTCCCGAAGCGATTGGTCCAATTTGGGTCATTCCTGTTGAAAGACCTTCTCCTTTTATGGAAATCACAGAATTGCAAGTGGATGAGACTCCTACTGTTGTAGACGCTCAACTTCTAGACGCTGCAGTTCAAGACGCTGAAATGCCAGATGCCCTAAGTGATCCAGTAGTCGAGCCCCCACTTGATCTTCAAGTTGCGCAAATTGATGTTGCGACTGATTCTTTGGATAAGGCAATTCAGGATGTCGCTGAGGGCCCCGAGGAACCATTTATCAGAGATAAATCTAAAGGCAATGGCGTAGTTTCTAGCTCATATGGACTAGATCCATCTCCAGAGCATTCGTCCTCCTCTGACTATGATTCTCACAGCGATCGGGAAGCAAAAGACATCACAAAGGCATTAAGGTACTCTATTCTCAAGATTAAAGGTACTTGTTCAAAAACGGTCCAGAATGATGAGTGTTTCACCAAGCTTGCCTCATATACTCGAAGTCACGACATAGCCAACTCAGTGGCCGGAAGTACCAAAATTGTACTTAACCGAATGCGCCCTTCAATCGAAGGCTTGTCTGCCGCTTTCAATCAATCGCTCGCTTAGAATGCTTCAATCGATATAGAGTGACATAATCAATCCGACTCTGTTGGCTAGTCTATCACTGAGCAAGTGGCTACTCTCATTGAAAAAGTGAAGTTACTACGGCAAGACATGAGCAAGATAAAACAGACCTTTGCTGATGTCAAGAAGGGGGAAAAAGCGAAAGCCAGTCCAAGAGCACTCCAAGCTCTGAGGACACTCGCTGGGAAGAGCTTCAGACGAATATTTCATCCATCCAGTAAGCCGTCCTAGAGAAAAGAAAGCCGCGTTTCTACAAAGGATTCCCTATCCCAGACTTCTTTGTGGAATTTCTAGAAGAGTTGGGTATTCCTCTATTTGCTGTTTTTGAAAATCTACTGCGTGAATTAGGAGTTGATCCTTCTATCTGGAACAAGCGTCTCCACAGTTTTGAAAAATTGGCTAAAAGCATGGGTGGAGTACAATTTGCCAACGAGACGCATAGGAGAATGATGGACGCCAACAATAGGCTGTGGAAGTTTGCTCAGATGGTTTTCACGGAAGAGCAAAAAGAGACTAGCAAAAAGGATGCTAGCAAATCCAAGACTACTCCTCGAAACAAGAGAAAGCGCTAGATATTTATTGCTTTATCTTTCTATAAGCGCTTTATATATGTTTGTGAATGTTTCTGCTTTATTTTTTTCTAACACATTGTACTTGAATTATCTGAATGAATGAGTTTTGCCGAAACATCTTGTTTCTCGCTATAATGTAATAACTTATAGCTAACTTCTTTAACTGTTTAAATGCTAACTTCATATAATCTTTGTCAATTTTCTAGCTCCTGGACTATAAAAGAGTTAAGGTCTTGATATCATCAAAAAGGGAAAAATTATAAGGAAATTTCATATTAGATATTTTGATGATGACAAGATAGGATTCATGTTAGACCCCAAAGATTATGTAAGTTTATCTTCCTAAGATTATGTTTAAGCATTTAACAAAGTTATCGAGTTGTAATTTTTAGACTACGCTTGTAATTTTTATCTTTGTAGATTTTAGGCTAAGTATTGGATACTAAGTCGCTGATAGAATTCTAGGTGAGTTTGTCAGAGATGAAGTTGAAGATCAGTGTCTGAAGACAAGCAAAGATGAAAATTCGGTCTTGAGGGATTGCCAATCGCTAATGATATTTTAGGAGTTATGACTCAAGTGATCAATTCACCAGAAATAAATTCCAAAATCCTTAAAGACTTAAATGCAATCATCAACGGGCCTTTATTTCCAATGGGAAATAAATTCAAATGCATTCAATGCTTGACGAGAGCATTAAATGTGAGAAGAACAAATTGCGTACGGAACAAGACACCCTATTGGATAAGACTGTCAGTGTTTCAGAGCTCAAACCTACCACATCAAATCGTGCAGTAGAATTTCTGGAATGTTAGAAAAATGCACTAATCACTCACTATGTGAGAGGCACGCGCTTGCATGTGTCCGACGGACAAATCACAAGAAATGCCTATAAATACCTCCGCTTAGCAAACCCTAAACACACACATTCATACAAGAACTAGGTTAAAACTTTGCTGAAATTAGTTCAAGAAAAGCTTACAAAACTCCATATCCAAAATCCTTCAAGCCGTTCATATACATTCCTAAGATAGTCACTAATATCTCAAACATCTTCAGAGAAGAACCCTAATCTATTATTGAGATATTCCAAGTTGTTTGAACTTCTCAAAATCAAACAAACCTTGTGATGAAAACCCTCAACCTCTTTCATCTGCATGAGAAAGTTGTTGATTTACAAGCATCATTTATGTTTGAGAGAAGCCTGTTGAAGAAGATCTCCACTGGAGCTAAAAGGTTTTACAGTTTTATTGCTTTACCTTTTGCATTATATCATTAACAGGTTTTAAAACGGTTAAGCGACTATTTGGCTAAAAGAATGGTAAGCATTAAAATCAATTTCGCTATGCTAACCCTGATTAAGCGATCTAAGCGTTACCCTACATTGGTAACTACCAAAATCACTAAGTCTAAGTTAGCTATCCTTTGGCCCTTGACTAGTGCTTTGCTTTCTAAGCGTTCAAATTTTTAAAAGTGATACGCAATTTTTTAAGTCGAAAAAAACTTCAGGGTCTATTCAACCCCCCCTTTTAGACCCTTTTGTATGCTACTTGGGACCACCAGAGCATTTTAGAGTTTGTTTAAAAGACCCGGCAATGAACACTCAATGTCATTCATGTTAAAATTCACTATGAATTGCGAAAAAAACTTGGGGAAAGACTGTAGGATGAGATCAGTATGTAGTTGGAAGTCCATGGAGAAGTCAAGAGCCTCCAATCTCTCAAACATGGAGATCATTTTTAGGACATGATTTCCAAATTTCTCTCCTTTCTTCATCCTCGCCCCAAAGAGTGGACTGGAGATCTCATAATGAGCAGTCCTGATGTACTCTCCATAGAGTTCCTTCAGATGAACCATGATCTCAAGAGTTGTTCCCATATTTTCATGAGTTCGCTGTCATTCATTAGTCATCGATGTCTGAGACTTCAGGCATCTCTTCATCTAGCACATATCCCAAAGATTCAAGGCTGAGGACAATCCTCAGATTTCAAAGCCAATCAACGAAATTCGGTTCAGTGAGGACATTTTTCTTAAGCAACACGATCAAAGGGTTAGTCATTGTGTAGGGAATAAATTGTAGAAAATACCAAGATTTACGATTAGATGTGTTATTATGTACATTCAGGTAAAATAATGGATTTTAATATTTACTTGACTCCCACTATTTTTCTCAAAACATTGCACTCCCACTGCAATAATCGGAAAATAGTGAGTAATTGAGTTCCCCAATGATCTAAACAAGTCACAACCTTTTCGATATACGGCTTGTTAGATCTTTGAGGTGGAGTCTTCCACCAATCCATCCAACCGATGATTCAATCTCCTTTTGCTCATGGATCACTGAACATCAACCCTTTTCGATATGTAGGTGGTGATCCATCTGAGTCATTTTTCCATCAATTCCTTTCAGTTTAACAATTTAATCCGCCTTGCAACCTTTTTCGATATATGGGGCGAAATTCGCTTTGACATGAAGGCATCAAATGCACTAGAGAAGATGAGTACCATGTCTTGATGCGCGACCCCCTTATTTCGAGACTTCGCCGTGCACTAGAAGTGAACCCACCTTCTAAAGTTTGATGGAGAGCTCGGACATCCAATGCCCCTTTACTTACTCAGTATTTTTCTAATGAGAGAATTATAACATTTGATAATGTTAATAACATTGGTCTCACTTTGACATTAATTTCTTTATTGCATAATTTAAAGGAAATGCATAAGAATAAGCCTAGAAATTCTAACAACAAACACATGTATTGACTATTCTAGATCAACTCGAGCCAATGAGTAATCGGGAAGTGCTTCTATCTATTACATGGGTTTTCGCCTATACAAGATCTAATCTTCTTGCTTCTCCAAGACTTCATGCGCCACCATAAACCACCAATTGGGCTTATCTCTAAACAATTACATGAAATTACTGATACAAAATTCTATAAAATTGAAGATACAAACTGGGAGGCTCGAACTCTGGCCTAATACAACACAGATAAGACAACAAAGATAAACCTTAAATCCATACATGTTGTCACCATCACATAAATAAGGAGCATGTAAACAATTTAAACACTTATGTGAATTAAACATCAAATCTAATTTAATGTTTGATTAAAACTAATTTATTCATATCAAAATAAATCTAGTTTAGTTTGACTACTTTAATCAAATTAAGGTGAGACTATATCAAATAAAGTCACATGTGTAATCTAATCTAAACACATAGCAACATCATGTAAAATCAAGTAGTTGGCATTTGGTGGTCCCAAGTGGCATACGAAAGGGTCTAGAAGGGGGGGGGGTTGAATAGACCCTAGAATCTTTTTCGACTTCAAAGATTTCGTATCATTTTTAAAGGTTAGAACACTTAGGAAGCTGAGCGCTTTTGGATCAGGCGCTACAGTAAAGATAACTTAGACTTAGTGATTTCGGCAATTTACCAAAGTAGGGTAATGCTTAGATTGCTTAATCAGGGTTAGCACAGCAGAAATGATTTTAATACTTTTGCGTTCGTTTTGGTTAAGTAGTCGCTTAGCAGATGAACTTGTGTTTTTCAGAATAGATAGAATAATATAAAACAAGACAATAATAAAAGTAAATGACACAAGATATATAAGGTTCACTGGGTGATGTAATCCCAGCTACGTCCTTCTTCTCCTTTTTCACTCGGAGGGAATTTACTTAGATGATTATCAAAGAATCACATAGAATCTTCTACAAGATAGTAAATAGGTGAAAATGATCTCGGGCTCCTTGATCACACAGATTTCAGCACCAATGAAGATCTTCTTCAACAAGCTTCTCTCACTCAGAAATACTGCTTGTAAGGGGTTTCAACAACTTTCTCACTCAGATGAAAGGTTGAGGTTTTGTCACAAGGGTTTGTTTGTTTTTGGAAAGATCAAACAACTTGGAATATCTTAGTAAGAGTTTAGGTTTCTTCTTTTGAAGATATTTGAGATATTTGTGACTGTATGGAATGTATGTAAAAAGCTTGAAAGATTTTGGCTATGAAGTTTCTAAGATTTTTCTGCAGCAAATTTCTCTTGTGCACGTACGTTTATCTCTATCTCTCTGTGTATTTTAGGGTTTGCTGGAAGGAGGTATTTATAGTCAATTCTTGGGATATGTCCGTTGGACGCATGTGAGAGTGTGCCTTTCACGCGGTGCGTGATTATACCTTTTCTCTGACATTACAGAATTCCTGTTGGTTCTGATTGGACGGGAGCAGCTATAAACTTTGAAGTTCTGACAGTCTAATCAAAAGGTGGCTTGTCCACAAGTCATATTGGCTTATCACATTTAATGCTCTTATCAGGCATTTAATGCATTTGAATTTATTTCTCGTTTGAAATAAATGTCTATTGAATGATTGCATTTAAGTCCTTCATGACTTGAGAATTTATTTCAGGTGAATCTGAATCTGATAGCTAGAGTGCTTTGAGCGCTTGATCCATAAATTCTGAAATGGTCCTTTAGCGTTTGATAGACGCTAAGAATAAATCTTCATCTTCTTTTGACTTCAGACGCTGATCTTCAACTTCATTTCTAATAGACTCACCTAGAATTCTATTAGTGATTCGGTATCCAAAATTACATACTTTCAAACGTTTATACAAATGATCTATGAAACATAAACTTACATTATATTTGGGGTCTAACATAAAATCCCATCTTGTCATCATCAAAACATCTAACATGAAATTTCCTTAACAATTTTCCCCTTTTTGATGATGTCAAGACTTTAACTCTTATAACTCTTTTATAATTTAAGACTTCAAAGAAAAGCCCAAATAACTATAAGTTTGCATTTGAAAAGTTAGTAAAGTTAGCTAATGTTAGATTAGCCACAACAAGTTGTTTCAGCGATAAATCATTCATTTATAGAGAGAGATAATAAGCATACATGATTTATACTGAATATAAAAAAAATAAAACAATATAAAGCATTCATCTTTTCGGTCGCTTTATTCTTTCTTCTTTTTGGTAGATCTCATTTGCTAAGTCCATAAGGAGTTGATCAACATCTGTCATGGTGGTATGTTGATGTTCATCATAGTCATGCCTTCGCTGTCTAGCGCTTTCATTCAATTCCTTTAGCCTGTCCACCCATTCCCTTGGAGGAATACCAAGTTCACGAATTAAGTCATAATAGTTGTCTTATCTTCTATCGTTGGATGGTTTCCAGTTGATAGGTCGTTTAAGCGGTCCGGCATAAGGATGAAATCCCATACTCTCCAAAAATTCAACGTCTTTACCGGGAGCAAGTACCTTCCTAGATAATATCTTGGCTTTCTCTTTTAGTTAACATCTTTTTTATGCTCACTATTTCTTCAAACATTGATCGCCAGTGTTTATTATCTGTTTTAGATATTGCCTTGGACTTTTTTTTATCTTCCCCCTTCGTGACATCAGCAAAGGAGGTTTTTAAGTCAAGGATATCCCTTCGGAGAAGCTTGACTTCATCTATCAAGAGAGCAATCTGTTCAGCGATACTCTGAGAGATAAGGTTGGAGGATTGTGACACTCAGTATGAGCTGAAGCATTCTGGGCAAGCGTCAAATTGAAATCGTCTGAAAGCTATTTTTTTAGAGGAGCGATATAGTTCATCATGGAGATTGTAAGCTTGTTGGCATGTCGTAAATCAGCTTTGAGAACTGTTTCTACATGATTAAGCGTGGAAGTACTTCGTGTTAGAGTTAGTGCCCGGCGCACCAATTATTGGGCGCCATTCTTTGTAATAGTAACTCTAGAGTTGAACAATCGTTTTCTTATAAATAAAGTCAATCTCTTTTTTATGTGTGGCATGTCTTTATTCTTAAATTATTTTTTACTTTGGCTCAGAATAAAGTCCCGAAGGATCACACATAGCTATGGGACATCATTGCACATTAGGTGTGGCAATGATTGAATATGTCTCGAAGGCTGTGATCTTTAAACATTGTTCCAAGTCGTGAAAGGGTTCATCGAGATAAAGGGATATCAATGCAACCCAAAAGACTTGCTCATTTGATGCATACTTTGGTAGAAGTGTATCTCGTTCCATAGATACTGGCACGGTGAAAGCCAATGCATATATGAGGGTTGCCATTGTGGTAATGGGCGAACTGAACAACCCCATGGAAGTTCCTAAAATGGATTCCTAGTCGAATGTGGAACTTCCAGTGGTCTTGTAGTATAAGAGTAATCCTTATGGACCTAAGATTCCATTGGATGTCTTATGCGTAACTGCGCATGTTCTTGATTTGTTACATGATCACTTTAGATGATCGAATATGGGCAAACTCAGACATGCACGTCTTACGTAGTAAGGCACGTGAGAATCAAGAGAAATCTATCTCTGACATTAGCCAATCGGTTAATCTCCTATGGTTATATACTGAATCGACTTAAGTAATCTTCGGCCGAAGTATGATATCCAAAGAGGCGTAGGGTTTCCTCGTTTAGATAGTCGAAGTCGATTTCACATAACGTGGGAAACATAGTATTGAATTAATAGAGCTTCGACCTTAGCCAATGCTCTAGATTCAATCAGGAGATTAGATAGAGAGATCTTACTTATGCGAGGATCAAGATCACAAAAGGTGTATCTTTATTTTCGTTTTATCTAGGTCTTCGGGACCCTATGCTAGGTGGGCAACCGCGACTTGTAAGTGCCGAGAATTAGCTTGGTGACTAATTCGAGGCTTGATTAAATCAAAGGATTGATTTAATCTAGTACTTTCCATTTTAGGAAGGTACACTAGCACTGTGGGAGGGTATACTTACTACTAGATAGTAACGAGCCTAAGGGGTCACACACTAACTCGAGAGAGTCACTGCTTGAATAGATGTGATTAATCAATTTCGAGGAAATTGAGGGAATTAAGAAAGCTTAGTACTTTCCTAATATGGAATATAAATTAATTGAAGGATTCATTTAATTTTACTCTTTTAATTAATCTTGTAGAATTAATTAAATTGATGGACCTAGTTGAGTCCAAGTATTTTATTTAATTGGGTGGAGCCCATGTTAAATAAATAAATGTTGGAATTAGTTGGTTGGATTTAATTTGACTTGTATTTAATTGATGGGTTGCACCTATAATTAAATTGAGAAGTCAAAAATGAATCCTAATGTCCAATTAAATGGAGTTGGCCGATTTGTGAGTGTAAATAAGGGAGGGGGCGATTTTATGTGTGGTGGAAGAGGAAAAGAGTTTTCCCCTCCTCCAAGTCTTCATAGAATAAGGATTACTAGAGAGTTTGGGAGAAAGGAAGTTTCCTTTTCCTAATAGGACTCTAGGTAATCTTCTCCTATAAATAAGAGATGAAGGAGACCAAAATAGAGAAAAAGCTGGGAAATGCGCCCCCCTCTCTTAGACCTAAAATCGGGCACCTCTCTCCTCTTTCCAACAAGAGGTCATTCTATTCATGTGTTGAATTAAACGACTTAGAAAATATTCCTACCTTTCACATAATCAAGCCTAAGTTAAGCTTAGAATAGTTTTGTTGTCTAGCACGCAAGGCAAGACGATTGGTGACTTGAACGAGGTGTGGATACATCTTAGAGGTGCGACGCTTGGAGCACTCTAAATCGGGAGATACGAAAAATGACGGGCAATTTCTCACCCAAGGAAAATTGTGTGGATTTGGACCACAGGGTTTCTGAGATCCAAAGTACGAGGTGAAACAAAATTTTCGAAAGGTATAATTTCGTTTACCTCCTTATCAAATTCGATCGAACCAATTCCATATTCTTGTTTTCGGGTGGTTGTACGTTTACTTTTGTAAAATTTTAATTTTCACGAGCCACCCGAGGGAATGGGTCAACCCAACACTTTGCTCTTCCAAACGAGAACATGAACCTTTTATATCGTTGAGAGAATGCCGAACAGCCTTTCTAAAATCTTTAGCTTCTGGATCACTGTCAAAATCTGATGAATCGGAAGATGAACGCTCAGGTCAGTGAGAGCTTGAGACTGCTGGAGCTTTACCTTTAGATTTGTCTCTGATAATGGACTCGTCAGGCTGTGCTGCTAAGTCAGCATGAACCTCTTCTATTGCTGAGTCGAGCGTCTAAGTTGCGGAGTCAATTTGAATAACTTGTTCCTCAAGTGGAACCTCGACTGCTGGAGCGCTGGGGACAATGTCTTGCATATCAGCGTTTTTGGGTTGAGCAGCTTCCACAGCAGGAGTTTGTTCCTCTTCAATTGGAGACGCTGGACTTTCAACAGGTATGACCGATAGTGGGCCAATCGCTTCCATTACATGCCTTGGACTGATCAGGTTGGTCTACGGAATAAAGAATATGGCATCTTCGCGCTCTTCATTGCTTAGTGCAAGTTGCACTCCTTCTGGCAGATCAACTCCTGAGGTATAAGAGTTGTAAAAGTCCAAAATAAATGGCATCAGCGCTTGAGCTGCTTCTAGGTCCACTGGTCTGATCAGCGATATCATCTTGGCCAATTGGATGTTCTGTTCACAAAAGAGTACAGGGTGAAGAATGTATCCTCGGAAGTCGCTCAGCCCTGAATAGTGGTTGAAAGTGATATCCAGCGCTTGTGCGTTTTCTATCACTGCTCTTCTGTCTCGGTAGAATTCAGCAAACTCAGCCTGCTCATTTATAACATTGACACGAATTTCACTTTGTCCTGGAAGAAGTGGTTGTTTACTGGTGGAAGCTTCTTCATTCGAATCTGGAAAGATTCACTGAACAAACGCTTGACGGGGGTGAAACACATAGTGTCCACCTTGACTGAATAAGGCTAGTTTTTGGGGAATGTACCTCTCGATGGGTTGCCTGTAAATTGGCAGAGCGCTAACATTTCTGGCAATATGCTGATGCTGATGAAGTAAAAAAGTAGCAAACCCTCGGCATATGTATTCTATTCTAAATTAAAAAAGGAATGGATATCTCACGAGTTCTTCAAGGGTATAGAAGTGTGAAATGAACTCTTCAGCCCCATCTGGCTGTATCCATCATCCATCGCTTTCCAAGTTTATCAGCTTTCTTTTGTTCTTTTCTAGCTGCAAGAAACTTTTCAAAGCGTTCAATTTCTTCATCATAATCCTCAGCCCATAATCTTGCAAGGTATTCTCAGGCTTCATTTTCTATCCACGAGTTGATAGGATTGGGACGCTCAGCAACTACTGGTCCTTTCCCTTTCCACAATCTGAGAAGTTTAGGGGATAGAGCGTTTTGAGGAGAATGAACGACTTTGGGAAAAGCTGAATATCCAATCTTGTTAAGAATTTCTTCGTCTGGATTCTTTGACCAATCACCCATATGGGGATTCTTGATGACAACTTTATTCTGGCGCAAAGGATAAAAGAACTCTTCAGAGTGACAAGTGTAGTTAAAATGCTTTTCGTCAAATTCAGTCATGTTGAACTCTGGTCGACGAATATATTCAAGTCTGGATTGGAGTCGCTCAAGATTGTAGAGACCTAGATCGGCGAATCGTTCAAAGACTTCAAACTTAACGGAGTTGGAAACATGAGGCCTATGAAGAGTGTTTTGAAAGCTGATTTCTGATTCAGCAAGGGTCTGAGTATCTCGTTCTCTAGTGGCGTAGTAAAATTCAACTTCGGTAGAATATCCGCGAGGAAAGAAATCGACAACACGAGGAGGGGAATCAGTTGGAGTAGGAACAAAGGAAATGGACTCAGTTGGGATAGGGGCCACTTCTATCGACTGCTCAGCATGGAGAGTCGCTTCACTGACTGGGATGTTTCAGCGTCAGGAAGGACTTGAGCTACTTCTTATTATATCCACAACAGTTGCCAGGTCAACATCTACTTCAATGGGAACCTCTGAAGATGGAGGTGTATCTTGAGCTGATACATGTAAGCGTTTGAGAAAAGCAAGCAAAATTTCTACGAAGTAGAAATTACCAATAAGATACTACAACGCTTACCCTGAGGACTATCATCGACTTTGTTAGTCGCTTGATCTGTTTCAACAGTTGGTACAGTTTCCTCAGGCTCCGGGGCCTCTTCATCAGGATCTAAATCGAGAAAAGAAGTGAGGGGATCAGCACGAATGGGTATATTCAAAGTCTCAAGAGTGTTAAAAGCATTTTGAATATCCACGTCAACTTCGCCTGAAAAAGGTTTTATCCTAGCGTTAAAAAAGGAAACCTAACGAGGAAAAGATAAACTACTTTGTTTTTCACAAGTACTTACCCTAAAAACGCGAAGGATTCTTAGAAAGAGTAGTGGCTCTAGGCTCAGGAGAAGATTCAGGAACAACGTCTGAAGAAGTAGGAAGACCACTCGCTGAGTCTTCAAGCGCTGGCTCAACTAGAGCGCTTGTCGATGCAGCTGGAGTGGAGAGAGGAGTACGCCTTCGGGCAAGCGGTACTTTTTCTATCTCTTCTTCCTCTTCTGGAGAGATCACGAAGATAGGTGGGGGAGAGGGTGACTAAGGAGAAGGAGAATTTTGTTTCTTTTTGGGCTAGGGCTTCTGCTTCTGCTTCTTTGCTAGTTTTGATGGCTCAGTGACTTTCAAGATAATTTTTCATTTTGGTCGCTTAACCACCACTTCTTCTTCAGATGATGATGAAGACAAAGACGCTTGCTCTTCATCATCACTTCGAACAACTCCTTCGGCAAGAAGTTGCTCACGCTCTTCTCTAGGAACCGCTGCTCCACCATGTTTTCTTGGCCTTAGCAGCTCGCTAATCATTTTCTTTCCATAAAACTTTAGCGCTGGCATTTTCTTTCCATCGGAATTTGTGAAACTGCTAGCGCTAAGAATACGACTTAAAACAATCCCGTAAGGCTTGGGATTTACCGACTTGGTCATCACTTACTTGAAGCGATTAAAAACATAAAGTGACCAATTTAGCTCCAGCTTGGTCAGAATGGCTACCATCATCCTGTACTGGAGGTTGAAACTTTATCGAAGCTTCCCTTTATGCATTCGATCAACTTGGCGCATATGTCCGCAAGAATGACATACTCGCCCTTCATATCATTTTTCTTGAAGTTGGGTTCGTAGCAGCCTCAACTTTATCTTTCTTGATCAATGTCCATACCTTTGTAGCATCACCAAGTGTGACATTTTCCACTTCGGCACCATCATTTGGTAAGTTTAGGAGAGATGAAATCAGAGAAGGGGTGAGGACGAAGGTCTCATGGGCAAAAGGAAAGACGCGGGAAATGGAGTTTCCGTCGTCGGAGATTTTTGCGTTCTTGAAGAAGAATAGGGTTTCTTCCTCGAAGAAGTTGAAAACAACAGTTATCATGTTGCGTAAACCAGACTCCTGGACAAGTGGAAAAATAGTCCGTAGAGGGAAGTTCTTGTTATTGGTACGTGTCGAATGCACCAAAATATAATTACTATTCTCACAAGAATCTGTAGTACTCGTAAGTCCAGGTTGAACCCTAGAGATTGATTGATCAAATAACAAAGGGGGTTTTGAAGATTTAATTCACTAAAATTGTAGAAAATAAATGCTTGAAAATTCAATTAATGGAAAATATGATTCAAGAGAAATTCAATCCTTAATTCACACATTGATCATAGACACCTAAATTACTATTCTTCCCTTTACATTCTGATTTGTCGCCTCTACTTCATCGAATCTGACTTTGACTCCTTCTAGAAATTTGTAGCTTTATGTGTTAGCTTTCATTTCCAACTGGCCTTGACTGAATCCAAGACACATAACTCTAGTTATGAATTTTTCACCAAAGCTGCGCATTCCAGTCCAGTCCAGAACAAAAATCTTCATTAAATTCTTCAACACTTTCGAGCCCTTTAACTTCCGAACTGAGTCTGGACTTCTTCATAAGAAATATAGGCCTTTGTCTTAGCTTTCCAACTAGATAAAATTCAATAGAAACTAATGTCTGCATCTCCAGATATATCAGTATTTCCGAAACATCGCCAAATCTGTCATTTTGATTGAAATTGATATTTTGCACTTCAAATCTTGCCCAAATCACAAAATGAGATAAAATCAATTCCAATGGCCATATAATCACAATAAAATGCTAAATATAGAGGTAATAAAATATATAAATATTGCACTTATCAAATTCCCTCACACTTAGCTCTTGCACGTCCTCGGGCAAAGATAAAGAGAAACTAGAAAAAAATAGCTAAAACTAAAGCCAACCACTTTCGTAGGTAACACGGTTGCATTTAGCATTTGCAACAAGCCTTTAAACCCCTAGGTTACCCCCTAGTGGACGAGTTTTGTCTCGTGAGGGTTTGCAGAAGATATACCCACAAAATCAATCTGTCAATGTACAAACAAGCAAGTTCATGTAATTTTCTTTCCAAACATCAATTCGTAACAAAATTCGATAGAAAGGTCTATCATGTCTCCACCATTACTCCTGCATTCACACAAACTTCTCAAGAATTCATTTAATTTCGTAACCGCTAAACTATTAATGCAACATCTAACTTAACATCATCCCTTTATATTTCCTCTATCATAAATAATAAATTAAAACGAGCAACATTTTATTATTAAGCACACACTTGTCTTTTGACGCGAATACAAACATTACTCATGAATGCACCCGGTTACTCAACAAGCGGATCATTTCATTCTGGACATACTTTGAATAGCCCTATTAGATTTCCAACACAGTAGCAGGTTTGGGCCGATAGATCCCAGACTAGATAGTCTTAGGTTACCAAGCTTGAAAACTCCTCAGGCTTAATCCCTTCAGTGTAGATAATCCCAGGCGCTATACTATATCTTCAACATTACGCAATTTACGCCTCAAGCTTTACACCGAGGAATTTCATCCATTATTATTTTAAGTCACTATCAACCAGATTAACCTTGACGAATTTGAAGGGATTTCAGCAAGTCAAAAGTCACATACAAAGTTATGCTAAATTACGAATTCACACGAATTTCTCTAAAAGCCTGTACTTCAACAATCATAACAATTTAAACACTACTTAACTTCTCTATTGAATCTAGTTTATTTTTCAATCAACCACTAATGAAGGAAAATAATTTTTCACTACCTTACTTGGCTGCACAATAAAGAAATTTTGTTTTTTTTTTTTTTTTTTAACTCATAAAACAAATAACTAACCATTTCCCTCACACTTAAAATCTGCATTGTCCTCAATGCAACACAGAATGAAAAAAAAATGAACAAACGAAATTAAAAGAGATAGGGAAAAAGAAAGCAAATCTGATGGTGGTCGTTCAGCCACTCTTGGGTTGCCTCCCAAGTAGCGCCTTTTTTTAAAGTCGTTGGCTCGACTTTGCAGCCTTTTAATCCAAGTAAGTTGAATTGATCAATGAGACTTCCTCTATTGTATGCCCTTAAAAACCTCCCTTCATAATCGAAAATCAGTCCCCGGCAACGGCGCCCAAATTTGGTACGTGTCGAATGCACCAAAATATAATTACTATTCTCACAAGAATCTGTAGTACTCGTAAGTCCAGGTCGAACCCTAGAGATTGATTGATCAAATAACAAAGGGGGTTTTGAAGATTTAATTAACTAAAATTGTAGAAAATAAATGCTTGAAAATTCAATGAATGGAAAATACGATTCAAGAGAAATTCAACCCTTAATTCACACATTGATCATAGACACCTAAATTACTATTCACTCATTGATTACTTAGCCAAGAATCTAAATAAGCAGCTATCTAGATCCCTATAATCTTCCTTATATCATTAATCAAAGCCCAGCACCCGATTAAATTCTTATTATTAACTGATTCGGTATTAAGCAATCCTAATCAAATTAATAACAGCATAACGAATTAGAAGCGACTAAGGATAAACAATAGTTTAAGCAAGTGCCAACTATTTAATTTACTCCAATGTTTCCCTTAGGTTATCAACGAAAATTGGGAACCTAATCATGAAAACCTAATTGCTACATGCACAAATCAAACATAACAATTACGGATTATGAAGATTTGTTAGCAAACAATTGACATATATAATCAACTAATATGCATCTTAGATAATCATATACACAATTGTAAGAATTGAAATCAAGAAACAAAAGATAATCAAACTGTGAATAGATTAAAATAAAAGCTTCGTGTCTCACAATGTATGAATTAATTGGAATTCTCTTGAATCGAAATAAAAACTTAGCTAATAATAATTGTAAGCATAAAACTTGAAAATACTATTTTTCTAACTCTCTTCTCCTTGTTTTTTTTTTTCTTCTTGTTTTTGTTGTTCTACTTCAACTCGTGCAAGACATATATATATGCAATGAAAAGATGACATAATCAAAGAGAGAATATATTCTCTCTTCCTTTATCAAGACATGGAGAATATAGTCTTCTCTTTAACATCAAAGCATGGAGAATATATTCTTCCCTTTACATTCTGATTTGTCGCCTCTACTTCATCGAATCTGACTTTGACGCCTTCTAGAAATTTGTAGCTTTATGTGTTAGCTTTCATTTCCAACTGGCCTTGACTGAATCCAAGACACATAACTCTAGTTATGAATTTTTCACCAAAGCTGCGCATTCCAGTCCAGTCCAGAACAGAAATCTTCATTAAATTCTTCAACACTTTCGAGCCCTTTAACTTCTGAACTGAGTCTGGACTTCTTCATAAGAAATATAGGCCTTTGTCTTAGCTTTCCAACTAGATAAAATTCAATAGAAACTAATGTCTGCATCTCCAGATATATCAGTATTTACGAAACATCGCCAAATCTGTCATTTTGATTGAAATTGATATTTTGCACTTCAAATGTTGCCCAAATCACAAAATGAGATAAAATCAATTCCAATGGCCATATAATCACAATAAAATGCTAAAGATAGAAGTAATAAAATATATAAATATTGCACTTATCAGTTATCGAAAAGATAGTCCTAGTTAACAAGAAAACTGGCGTTAACAGTGACTGGTTTCTCAGATTTGGGTGTCGTTGATGAACTGGAAAAGCTTGGGTAGATGAGAGAAAAGACAATCTTTTTGCCTTAGAGAGAACTTTTACAGTAGAAGAATTTGGAAGTGATAGAGTTTTACTTTAAAAGTTGTGAAGGGTTTAAATAGAAAGCAAAAATAACTCCTCAACTGGTAGATAAATGACACGTGTTCAGAAGTTAATTTTGAAAATAACAAAAAGTAAATTTGAGCCGTTTACTCAAAAAGTGCGGTAAAATGGGTAACTACTGTGGAATATAATGGTTTGAAATCCGCAGTTACTTTTTCAAAAACGTTTGAATAAATTGGAAATAAGTTATTAATTTTAGGGGGAACTTTAAAATTATACATATATCAATTCATAAGCGACTGTGATAAAAAATGTCTTTGAAAATTTATGCATTGATCCCTAGTTCAAACAGGTGCTTCAATATCTCCAATTACTAACTCTGGTGGATGGTCTCTAAGCCATTTACGGTTTCGTTGGAACGGGTTGAGAGACTCTTGATTATCAATTGCTTGACCCTCATTTGTCTCTGGCGCAGTCACTACATCATTCACAATTCTATTTTGCTCTTGATGATCATACTCTTCATGATCATCAGCGAATCACCATTTGTAACCTCACGAGTAACTTTGGGAATAGGCACAAAGATCTCATCATCCTCATCATCACTGTCATCACCAAGATTGATTTGTGATGCTTGTTGGGCAAGATCTTCAATTCCTACATCATCAGGATTAACCTTACTCGGTTCTTGGTTAGCATCATCAAACACAACATGAATGGATTCTTCAACCTTCGATTTGATCTTATTTAGGATGCGAAAACTCTTTCCATTTTTGGCATAGCCTAGAAAGATTCCCTCGTCCGCTTTAGGATCAAATGTCTTTAGGTTGTGGGATCCATTGTTAGGAATGAAACATTTTGAACCAAATACATGAAACGTTAGGCTTACCACCCTTCCATAATTCATATGGAGAGTTTTCATGTTGCTTGTTGATCATACACCGGTTCTGAGTGTAGCAAGCGGTATTACTAGCTTCGGCCCAGAACCTTTGAGGCAGCTTAGACTCTGCAAGCATCATCCTAGCTGCTTTTTTAAGCGTTCTGTTTCGTCGCTCAACAACTCCATTTTGTTGAGGTGTTCTAAGAGGAGAATACTCATGAAGTATTCCAAAATCTATACAAAACTTTTCAACAAATTGGTTAGTAAATTCAGTTCCTCTATCGCTTCTAATTCTCGTCATTTTTAAATCTTTATAAGTTTGCAATTGACGAATTAGCGATGTGAGCTTGACACTAGTTTCATCTTTGGTCGCTAGGAATTCTACCCATGTATAGCGAGAGAAATCATCAGTTATTACTAGCGAGTACTTTTTACCACTAACGCTCATGATTTGAATAGGACCAAATAAATCTAGATGCAATAGTTCAAGGACTCTAGATATAGATAGGCATGGTTTCTTCTTAAAAGATGATTGAACTTGTTTACCCATTTGACATGCATCACATAAGCGATTATTTTGAAAGGAACCCTTAGGTAATCCCTCTACTAGATTTAGCGATATTAACTAAGAGATTGCCTTAAAGTTGAGGTGATTCATTTTTCTATGCCATAACCAACCCAATTCACTTTGACTTTTAGCAACAAAGCATGTGGGGTTGTTATCAATTGTAGAATCCCAATCCACTAAATAAACATTATTTGTTCTTTTTCCTCTTAATTTAGTAGACTTAGTTTTAGCGTCGTTAACATAGCATTAGTCACTTCAAAATTTTACTTCAAAGCCTTTATCACAAAATTGACTAATGCTTAACAAATTATGTTTAAGACCCTCAACATAATATACATCACTAATCATGATGTTCCCCCTATGAATGATACCTATACTTTTGGTTTTATCTTTGGAGTTATCACCGAATATAACTTGAGGACCATTGGTTGCACGATAGTTGACCAAGAGATCTTTTGATCCAGTCATGTGCCTTGATGACCCACTATCGAAGTACCAAATAGAAGTATCGGTGTTGGCTCTAGGTACCTGCGTTTAAAGGACAGTTCTAATTCTTCTTAGGTACCTATGCTGTCTTGGGTCCTTCATTGTTAGTGACTTTGGTTTGAATTAAAACTTTAGGAACCCATATTTGCCTAGTCTTCATTGTAGGAATATTGGGCTTCTTGGGTTTCACATTGTGTTGTGTATGCTTTTTGTGTAATCATAATCATAATCATAGTCATAATCATAATTATCACAGTAGCGATAATTTGATCTAGACCGTTGTGGATATTGACGCTGGTATTTCCTGGGCGCTGGCTTAGGGTGCACTTTTGGTGCTGGACACTTAGCGCTTAATTCACAGTGGTCAGGTTTATCCTTAATCTTTTGAGCGTATGGATGAACCTGTCTTTGTGAATCGTTTGCTTTCGCCTTTCCCTTGCTTGAGTCAGCTTTGGCTTTCTCATTTGGCCTCCTACCATTGTCGCTTGGTTCATTTAGTGTTTGTCTTTGTGAACCTTTCTCAACAAAGAAAACACCCTTTCCTTTGTTGTTTACCGTATCATTAGATTTGTTTGGTTGTTTACCGAATTTATTGCATCTTAAACCGGTTTTTTCACCAAACATTCTTGTTACCTCAGTCACATTATCCAACTTTCTTGAAGCTTTTGATAATGTTGAACAATGCATCATTGTGTCCTAAAGCCGAGTAAAGTGCACTTCGTCCAACATTATCTAGATTTGCTATTTTTCGATCATCTGGCGTCCTTTCTAACTTGGGTTTCTTGACATATCCATCTGGAGTGGCTTCATTAGCTCCAGGTGCCCGAGTTATCACTTTCATGATCTTAATGGGGCCATCTGAAATTACTTCACACATTTCATTATCGCAAGAACATAAATATGCGAATGCTCTAAGTTTCCAAGAATCATAGTTTAACTCTACCAACTTAGGCATTTTGTTAGAGAATTTTAAAAAAATAATACAAAATTAAATCAAAATTAAGAAAATAATACACAAAAAAATAGTGCTCAGATAATAGCACATTCCGCGCCACGTAAGCGCGGAATCTGCCAGATTCCGCGCCACGTCAGCGCGGAATAGAATATATATATTTTTTGAAAAATTAAAAGGCATTCCGCGCTGCCCGAGCGCGGAATGCCAGCAATTTTTATTTTTTTAAAATAAATTTGGCCCATTCCGCGCTGACTCAGCGCGGAATGGCCAATATTTTTTTTTTTTTGTTATTTATCTTTTGATTTTTTTTCTTATTTCCCGCTCATTTTTCTCCTTTTTTCGTGCATTTTTGAGTTTTGACTTGAACATATAAATTGTAGACTTTCATATAGACTTTGTAACCACACAAGAATGGACTCATTCCGATACCCGAGTGAAAAAATATAACAAGTAAAAAATGACACATTAGAGTAATTTTTTAAAGAAAATAATAACGTTGTCTATGTTTTCGGCTCATTTTTCTCCCTTTGTCGTTCAATTTTGAGTTTTGACTTGAACACATAAATTGTAGATTTTTATATAAACTTTGTAACCACACAAGAATAGACTCATTTCGATACCTTAGTGAAGGAATATGACAAGTAAAAAAAGACACACATATACGGATTTTTCAGAAAAAAATATTTTGTTGTCGTCTTCGGGATGATTTTTCGACATTTTTTGTACATTTTCAGGCTTCGACTTCAACACAAAAAATGTAGATTGACTCACAAAGTTTGTAACGGTATGAGGATTGATTCATTTCAATATTCGAGTGAAAAAATACAACATGTTAAAACGGAACGGATTTTTCGGAAAAAAAATATTTTTTCGTCATCTTCGGGATGATTTTTTGACCTTCTTTGTACATTTTCAGGCTTCGACTTCAACACAAAAAATGTAGATTGACTCACAAAGTTTGTAACGGTGTAAGAATTGATTCATTTCGATATCCGGATGGAAAAATACAACATATTAAAAAGGAACGGATTTTTCGGAAAAAAAATATTTTTCATCATCTTCGGGATGGTTTTTCGACATTGTTTGTACATTTTCAGGCTTCGACTTCAACACTAAAAATATAGATTGACACACAAAGTTTGTAACGGTACAAGAATTGATTCATTTCGATATCCGGATGAAAATATACAATATGTTAAAAAAGACATATATATATACGAATTTTTTGGAAAAAAAATAATTTTTCGTCATCTTCTGGATGATTTTTCTACATTTTCTGTACATTTTTGGGCTTCAACTTCAACACAAAAAATGTAGATTGACTCACAAAGTTTGTAACGGTGTAAGAATTGATTCATTTCGATATCCGGATGAAAAAATACAACATGTTTAATAACGTCTTTATTAAATTTAATGTATGTTTAAACCTGAATATCGAAATAAATCAATTCTTGCACCGTTACAAACTTTGTGAGTCAATCTACATTTTTTGTGTTGAAGTTGAAGCCCGAAAACGTACAAAAAATGTAGAAAAATCATCCCGAAAATGACGAAAAATTATTTTTTTTCCAAAAAATTCGTATATATATATCTTTTTTAACATATTGTATATTTTCACCCGGATATCGAAATGAATCAATTCTTATACCGTTACAAACTTTGTGAGTCAATCTATATTTTTAGTGTTGAAGTTGAAGCCTGAAAATGTACAAAAAATGTCGAAAAACCATCCCGAAGATGATGAAAAATATTTTTTTCCGAAAAATCCGTTCCATTTTAATACGTTGTATTTTTTCATCCGGATATCGAAATGAATCAATTTTTACACCGTTACAAACTTTGTGAGTCAATCTACATTTTTTGTGTTGAAGTCGAAGCCTGAAAATGTACAAAAAAGGTCAAAAAATCATCCCGAAGATGACGAAAAAATATTTTTTTCGGAAAAATCCGTTCCTTTTTAACATGTTGTATTTTTTCACTCGGATATTGAAATGAATCAATTCTCATACCGTTACAAACTTTGTGAGTCAATCTACATTTTTTGTGTTGAAGTCGAAGCCTAAAAATGTACAAAAAATGTCGAAAAATCATCCCAAAGACGACAACAAAATATTTTTTTTTGAAAAATCCGTATATGTGTGTCTTTTTTTACTTGTCATATTCTTTCACTAAGGTATCGAAATGAGTCTATTCTTGTGTGGTTACAAAGTTTATATGAAAATCTACAATTTATGTGTTCAAGTCAAAACTCAAAATTGAACGACAAAGGGAGAAAAATGAACCGGAAACATAGACAACGTTATTATTTTCTTTAAAAAATTACTCTAATGTGTCATTTTTTACTTGTTATATTTCTTCACTCGGGTATCGGAATCAGTCCATTCTTGTGTGGTTACAAAGTCTATATGAAAGTCTACAATTTATATGTTCAAGTCAAAACTCAAAAATGCACGAAAAAAGGAGAAAAACGAGCGTGAAATAAGAAAAAAAACCAAAAGATAAATAACAAAAAAAAAATATTGGCCATTCCGCGCTGAGTCAGCGCGGAATGGGCCAAATTTATTTAAAAAAAAATAAAAATTGCTGCCATTCCGCGCTCGGGCAGCGCGGAATGCCTTTTAATTTTTTTTAAAAAATACATATTCTATTCCGCGCTGACGTGGCGCGGAATCTGGTAGATTCCGCGCTTACGTGGCGCGGAATGTGCTATTATCTGAGCACTATTTTTTTGTGTATTATTTTCTTAATTTCGATTTAATTTTGTATTATTTTTTTAAAATTCTCCATTTTGTTAAAAGCCATAATGAGATGTTTTGAGAGAGAATTTTAAAGCGACAAAGTTTTAGACAAATATGGATCTAAACAAGCAGTTACGCTCGGAAATGCTTTAGGTTTCAACTTCAGCCGCTCTGATACCACTTGGTGGTCCAAAGTGGCATACGAAAGGGACTAGAAAGGGGGCGGGGGGGTTGAATAGACCCTGAAGTCTTTTCGACTTACAAAATTTCGTATCACTTTTAAAGGTTAGAACGCTTTGGAAGCTGAGCGCTTGGATCGGGCGCTTTAGTAAAGATAACTTAGACTTTGTGATTTTGGCAATTTACCAAAGTAGGGTAATGCTTAGATCGCTTAATCGGGGTTAGTACAGCAAAAATGATTTTAAAGCTTTAGCATTCGATTTGGTAAAATAGTCGCTTAGCAGATTAACTTGTCTTTTTCAGAATAGATAGAATAATATAAAACAAGACAATAATAAAAGTAAATGACACAAGATATATAAGGTTCACTGGTTGAAGTAATCCCAGCTACGTCCTTCTTCTCCTTTTTCACTCGGAGGGAATTTACTAAGATGATTATAAAAAAATCACACAAAATCTTCTACAAGATAGTAAATAGGTGAAAATGATCTCGAGCTCCTTGATCGCACAGATTTCAGCACCAATGAAGATCTTCTTCTATAAGCTTCTCTCATTCAGAAATACTACATGTAAGGGGTTTCAACAACTTTCTCACTCAGATGAAAGTTTAAGGGTTTTATCACATGGGTTTGTTTGTTTTCGGAAAGATCAAACAACTTGGAGTATCTCAGTAAGAGTTTAGGTTTCTTCTTTTGAAGATATTTGTGACAGTACGAAATGTATGTAAAAAGCTTGAAAGATTTTGGCTATGGAGTTTCTAAGTTTTCTCTTCGGTAAATTTTTCTTGTGCACGTACGTATTTCTCTATCTCTTTGTGTATTTTAGGGTTTGCTGGAAGGAGGTATTTATAGGCAATTCTTGGGATCTGTCCGTTGGACACATGTGAGAGTGTGACTTTCACGCGGCGCGTGATTATACCTTTTCACTGACATTCCTGAATTCCTACTGGTTCCGATTAGACAGGAGCCGCTATAAAATCTGAAGTTCTGACAGTCTTGTCAAAAGGTGGCTTGTCCACAAGTCATATTGGCTTATCACATTTAATGCTCTTATCAGGCATTTAATGCATTTGAATTTATTTCTCGTTTGAAATAAATCTCGGTTGAATGATTGCATTTAAGTCCTTCATGACTTGAGAATTTATTTCAGGTGAATCTGAATTTGATCATTAGAGTGCTTTGAGCGCTTGATCCATAAAATCTAAAATGGTCCTTTAGCGTTTAACAGACAATAAGAATAAATCTTCATCTTCTTTTGACTTCAGACGCTGATCTTCAACTTCATTTCTAATAGACTCACCAAGAATTCTATTAGCGATTCGTTATCCAATACGTAGTCTAAAATCTACCAAGATGAAAATTACAAGCCTAACAAAATTACATACTTTCAAACGTTTATACAAATGATTTATGAAACATAAACTTACATTATTTTGGGGGTCTAACATAAAATCCTATCTTGTCATCATCAAAACATCTAACGTGAAACTTCCTTACAGAATTTAAATCTAATTTTATATATACCAACTTATTTGAGAAGAATTTCAATCACTTAATAAATTTTATTTTAAAGAATTCAAGTCCAATTAAATTATTCAATAAATCTAATTTAAAATAAATTAACTAAATCCAATTTAGTTTTTTAATACTGTTAAATCCAATTTAATTTATTCACTAAATCCAATATAGAATTTGAATAAACATAAATCCAATTTAATTCATTCACTAAATCTAATTTAAAATTAGAATAAATTTAAATCTAATTTAATCTATTCACTAAATCCAACTGAGAAGTTGAAATGAAAATTCATTTAATTTGGGTTCCTTAATTGATAAATAGTCGGTTAAACTTTTAATTGGATCAAACCCACATAATTAATTATTTCACAATTGGGTAACCCAATTAAATTGCTGAACCAAGACTGGCTAATTAATTATGATGGGCCTGGCCCAATTTTTAATTTAAATGACAGCTGGGTTGGGCCTAGAACTTTAAATTAATGTGTTGTGCCAAGCACAACTTGACCGCGGTGGCCTAAGCCCAACTCTATTTACTAGACCAGCACGGATCAATGGTGCACTGGGCTCAGCCCAGTACTACACTTGTGCGCTTGGCTGAGCCCAACGCTGATCCTCCTTGCGCTGGGCTTAATTAATTATTGGTGTTGGGCTTGGCCCAACACAACCCTAATTGTGTCGGGCCAAGCCCAACACCCCAGTGCCGACACCCCCTTGCGCTGCCCGCAGCACGCTGCTGGTACAGCGGCGTATCAAACGCATGTTGTAGTAGAGGCGGATCCATCGCATGCCACGCCCTTCGAGTGGTGCATTTTGCAAAAAAAAAAAAACATAATTTTTTAAAATGATAATACAAATCCAATTCAATATTCGTTTTATCTAGTAAATCCAATTCAACTCAAAAATTCAATTTTACTGATTCGCATGCATACCATAAATTACCCAAATTACATACAATATGTAAATACAAGTTTATGCTATTAGAACAAGTAAAACTTATAAATATACATCGAATATCATGAATCTCCCAAAATTTGGCTCTGATACCCCTGTTTTGATTCGGTCTAGCGGATAAATGTTTTGATCCAAATCACTCCAAGAATCGAATCTGGGGTTTCATGATATTTTTACGCAATAAGAATAAATTACGTAAGAGAATAATCGAATTATCTCTTAACGAAAAAACTTGATTAATCAGCAGTAGTCCCAGACTCCTGTCTCTGGATAATCATGCGGAAGAAAAATGTCCGAGAAAGCTCCAATCTCCTTCCTCTTAACAACGGAGGCGGCAGCTAGTTGGAGAAAGACGAACGAAATTTTGTCTTTTCTATTGCTCTAGGTTTCTTTAGCTCAAAGTAAGATTCAGAATAATGACTAGTGTAGGTTTTTGACACTGACTAACTACTTATACCAAGTCAGCAGAACCATTCCAGTGCTTCGGATTTAAACTTCATTCGATAAAATAGACCATAACTAGAGTGATCACTGTGAAGGTTGTAAAGTACTGAAAACCTCCAAGGGAGGCATTCTTGAGGAGCCCACAAACGTCAGTGTGGATTAATCCTAAAACATCATTTGCCCTTTTGAAATGTCCAGTGAACGGTGACCTAGTCATCTTCCCTTTGAGGCACGATTCACAAGTTGGATATGGGTCAGACTCAAGTGGACCAATGAGCCCATGTTTTTCCAACTAGTGAATCTTATATTCACTGGCATGTCCTAGTCTAAGGTACCATATGAGTTTTTAGTTCATTGACACGAAAAATCCTTACGTGTATAAAACAGCAAGTGGACTGGTCGTGTGTAGTAATAGAATGGATATTAAGTCTGGAATGTCGAACCCACAGAGACTCGTATTTTAAATTAACAAGTTTAAAGCAATTGAATTAAATTAAAAGATTTTTGATTAATTGACAATAGAAAGGTAAAAATTAAGACTTAACAATTTGATTGAGATTCTTATATGAGAAAGCAACTAAGGCACATGCTTCAACCTTTATTATTTGTAAATACATATGAGTGATTCTTCTAATTATTAGACTATTATTGCTTTGGTGGAAAAAACCTTAAATAATTATTACCCGATCTCTCGGCTGTAATAATCCTATGATTACGTGACGGTTCTCTAAATATATCTATCCGAGAATCAAATCATTAACCATGCATTCAAGTTCTAGAATTTCCCCGGATTAATTCGCCTAACAGCACCCGGAAATCTATACCTATCTCTAGGAGCAATTCCTCATGTTTTTCGGATGATGTGTTAATTCCTTTGAACCCTAATATATATTCTCTCAAATAATAAATTAGTCTAATTAGCAAACATATGTTGATCAAGCATACGATTGGAATAAAAGCATAAAATTAACACACAAAACAATAATAGAATTAAAATGAACAATCACTTCATATATATAAACTCATAAAATTGGCATTCACATGGCCTTAGTTTGATTAATTTAGTTCATAATTATAATTGGAAAAACAATTAAAAACATAGAATTGTTCATAGACAAATATTCTGAAAATAAAAAGCTCCCTGTTAATAATTGATGAACTCGTGTTGAATCGTCGTTCTCTTCGTCTTGCTCGTTTCTTTGCTCCAATCTCCTCTCTAGCTGCCAATTTCGAACCTCTCCTTCTTGTTGTAAGAGAAAGTATCCTATTTGAGTGTAGTGTTAGTGTGTTTTGTGTTGTTGTGTGTTGGGTCCTTTTGACATGAAACAACACCCCTATTTATACTAGTATGCACTAGAGGATAACAACTAATATACACTAAAAGAATACAAATGGGGTACACATAGCACATGCCTAAAGGAAGACAACTAATGTTCATCATGAACATAAGTAAAAACCCACACTACACATGCCCAAAAGTAGACAACTATCAGCATTATAAATGAAAGGGGCACACAACACATGCATTACAATCATTAAAGGAGGCAACTAATGGTCTTTAGGTGTCAAAAGTTTCTAAGATTCGTCCAGCTGCCCGTAGCATTTTTCCTTCTGCGCAGCAATAGTGTTTTCTTCATACCTTTTTCCTCAGATCTTAGATTCAAGTTATTCAAGTTCTCACGTGAAGCTAAGACATAGATGTACAACTGTGTAGAAGAACACGTTCTCAGATTCTGCGTCCAAAAGACAGAATTATTGCATTTTCGTCCAGCTGATTTCTCTATTGTTATGATTTTTACCTTGAATTCATTTAAAACACAAATCAAAGCCACAAGTGGTAAAATTCATACATATTTGAACCTAAACCATGAAATTATTGACCTCTCAAATGTGTAAAACTCACACTTATCAACACCCCCAAACTTAACATTGATCGTCCCCGAGCAATTGAACAAAAGAAAACTAAGATTTAAACAACATCAAGAAAAAGGGTAAAACAAAAACAAAAGATAGCTCACTTTCGTAGAGATCACGATTGCATTTAGCGTATGCAACAAGCCTTTAAACCTCAATTTTACCAAAAGAGGACGAGTGTTGTCTCGTGAGGGTTTGCAGATGACTTGCTCATGTTACACCTTGACTCGAATAAAGACCTCCAAAGGGTGTAGTGATTGTAAGTGTAAGGCATTATAGTCAAGTGGCATTCTTACCAAATTTCAGACATTAATCCAATATTTTATTAACCGTCGATCAATCCTAAAGTACAAGCCTCATAGAAACTTGATAACCACTTAAATTTCATTACTTAATCCATTTAAACCTTAAACTCATATGAAACTTCCATTTAAATTTATTAAGGTTAGGTCATGTGCAATGTTTTATTCCTTTAGGCTTTCTATGACACCCATGTATCGAGCTTTGGATCAATGGCTCCCAAACTAGATAGTTTTAGGGCATTAAGTGTTAAGACACTCCTTGCGGATTTAATCACTCGAGTGGCAAAGGCCACGAAATAAAACTAGACCTTTCATTCATTTTCAACCTAAATTGGCTTGAGCAAAGCTCAAATTAGCATGACAGTACAGTATATAGGCATGTTGCTTTTCAACTCCAGTACATATCAGCCTGACTTTATAGTTATACCAATCATCAACCTTTTCATTAATTATTAGGTATACGAAGCAACTACTCAACTCGTGACCTGAAGAAGAATCTAAGTTAACATTTTTTTGTGAGAAAGTCTTTAAGTGTTTCAGGATGATTATCCACTTGACTCCTCTACCATCGACTTATCGTGCATTTGTGATTCTTCTTATGGAAATTCTACTCTAATCTAGGGTCCCATGAGCAAAGTGAAGACATGTGTATTTCAACATAAAATATATATATATATATATATATTTTCATGCCATCGAACTTACATTAATTAGTTTCATTGCATCAATTTGGGGACTAAAAATTAAAAATTTCAAGCTTAAAATGAATCACCTACACGAACATTCAAAAGTATCAAAAAATATTATTACCCTTAAACACCCCCAAACTTATTCCTAACATTGCCCTCAATGTTACATCTAGATTCAAACCAAGAAAAAGAGTAAAAGAAATACTTACAAAACCGGAAAGCTTAAAAAGCAAACCGAGGAGTAGTCGGTTGAGTCGAAAATCAAGGCGATCCTATCAGAATGCTCAACATAAATTGGACTCCCCTACTCACGCTTTTCAATGTGCTCAAAAAGAAGATAAAAATGTTGCAAAATTTAAGAACAATTCAACAGTAATACCCCCAAACTTATTCAACAGTTACACTTTAGCCCCCAGAACAATCAAAACTCATCACAATACAAAACAATCACCACAAGCATTAATAGCAACAAACAATCACACAAGCCCCCAAACGGCTATGTATGTACAAAAATAAGAAAGACGAGCAAAACCAACCTCCTGGACATAAAATTTCAAAAATACTTTCTGACTCTCACGTCCGTATGTGGGAGGCAGTAATGAAATATATATATATATATATATATATTTTTTTTTCTCGAACCATTTTCCTGTAACAAAACAACCAAGACGAAATGAAAGATTAAAATGCAAAAATGAAAGCAAACTAGACGCTAAAAGAAATATATATATATATAAATAAAAAAAATAAGAAAAGTAAGAAACATGGGTTGCCTCCCAAGAAGTGCTTGTTTATAGTCAATAGCTTGACTGTTCAGAATCGAATTAAGTCTATGGCTGTTGGAACTTGATAGACGAGATGTCTGCGTTCCAATCAGTTCCCCAGTAATATTTCAACCTGTGTCCATTGGTCAAGAATACTTGTCCATCACCTGTAATGAGCTCCACAGCCCCTGATGAATACACTCGTGTGACTCGAAATGGTCCTGATCAACGAGATTTAAGTTTTCCCGGAAAAAGTTTGAGTCTTGAATTATACATCAGAACCAATTCGCCTTCCTTGAATTCCCGTGACAAGATATGCTTGTCGCACCACTTCTTAGTCCGTTCCTTGTATAGCTTGGCATTCTCGTATGCCTCATGTCTCCACTCCTCAAGCTCATTCAGTTGAAGTAGCCGCTTGTTACCTACAGAACTTGCATCGAAATTAAGGAATTTGATAGCCCAATAAGCACGATGTTCAAGTTCGACAGGTAAGTGACAAGCTTTTCCAAAACAAGGCGATATGGGGACATGCCAATAGGGTTTTTAAAAGCAGTACGGTAAGCCCACAATGCATCATCTAATTTCAGAGACCAATCAGTTCGATGACTATTTACCGTTTTTTCTAAAATCCTTTTTATTTTCCTACTAGATACTTCGACTTGCCCACTAGTTTGAGGGTGATAAGGGGTCGAGATTTTATGTTTAACACCATATTTGTTCAACAATTTTTCAAATTGCTTGTTACGAAAGTGTGTACCTCCATCACTTATGATTGCTCTAGGGGTACCAAATCGAGTAAAAATTCGTTTCTTAAGAAATCTAAGAACCACCCTAGCATCATTAGTTTGCAAAGCCTCGGCTTCGACCCATTTAGACACATAGTCGACAGCAACAAGAATGTATTTATTAGAACACGAACTAGGAAAAGGACCCATAAAATCAATACCCCACACATCAAATAGTTCGCATTCAAGCACAGTGTTCATTGGCATTTCGTGTCGTCTAGAAATGTTACCTACCCTTTGACATCGATCACAACATTTAACATAAGCATAAGCATCCCTAAACAGAGTATGCCAGAAAAAACCTGATTGTAGAACCTTGGCAGCAGTCTTAGCAGGCCCGAAGTGACCTCCTAATGGCATGTCATGGCAGTGAGCCAGGACAGATGCCATTTCCTCCTCAGGTATACATCTTCTGATAATTCCCTCTACACCATTTTTAAATAAGTAGGGCTCTTCCCACAAATATTGCCTAGCATCGTGTAAAAACTTCTTTCTTTGGTGAAAGGTTAGATCGGGTGGTAAAATTCCAGCTACTAAATAGTTAGCAAAATCAGCATACCAAGGTACTGAAATAGAAGAAAGAGCAAAAAGTTGCTCATCAGGGAATTCATCTCTTATTGGGATCTTATCCATTCCCTCATCCACTAACTCGAGCCTAGAGAGGTGATCAGCTACTACATTCTCAAAGCCTTTTTTATCTTTGATTTCTAAGTCAAACTCTTGTAGTAATAAAATCCACCTTACCAGTCTAGGTTTGGCATCTTTTTTAGCAAGCAAGTACTTCAATGCAGAATGATCAGTGTACACGATAACTTTGTTAAGCACAAGATAAGAATGAAATTTGTCAAAGGCAAAGATAACAGCTAGAAGCTCTTTTTCAGTGGTAGCATAATTGAGTTGAGCTTCATTTAAGGTACGACTAGCATAGTATATAGCATGAAAGCTTTTACCCTTCTTTTGACCAAGTACAGCTGGTACGTGTCGAATGTGCCAAAAAAAAATTTACTGTTCTCACAAGGATTTGTAGTACTCGTAAGTCCAGGTCGAACCCTAGAGATTGGTTGATCAAAATAATATTCAATGGGGGGGGGGTGTTGTTTGGATGAATTCAATGACTAAAAACGACAGGAACTAAATAGGAATTTCAATAAACGTAAAATATTGATTCAAGGATAATTCGTTCTTTAATTCAAGTCGATCATAGACACCTAAAATACTATCTATTCTTCGATTACTTAGCCAAGAACCTAAATAACCAGCTATTTAGATCTTTATTGACATCCTTATATCATTAACCAAAGCCCAGCACCCGGTTAAATTCTTATTATCAACTGAATCGGTATTAAGCAATCTTAATCATGTCAATAATAGCATAATGAATTAGAAGCGACTAAGGATAAACAATAGTTTAAGCAAGCGCCAACTATTTAATTTACACTAATGTTTCCCTCGAGTAATCAATGAAAACTGGGATCGCAATCTTGAAAACTCAATTGCTACGAGCACAAATCAAGCATAACAATTACAGATTATGAAGATTTGTTAGCAATAGATTGTAATAGATAATCAACTAATATGCATCTTAGATTATCATCTACACAACCATGAACATTAATAATAAGAAACAAAAGATAATCAACCCGTAGATAGATCATGAAGCTCCGTGTCTCACAACATATGAATTAAATTGAACTACCTTGAATCGAAAGAAAAAATTAGCTATTCATTAATAAAAGTACAATAGTTGATATAGTATTTTTCTTAACTCCCTTCTCTTTTCTCTCTTCTAAGAATGTGCTATATTTATAGAGAATAGGCTTCCTTCATAAGAATTTTAAGTTGTATTCTCTTTTAAATCAATTTGAAGTTGTCTTCTCTTAGAGATCATTTTGAAGTTGCCTTCTCTAGCCGCCAGATTTTAATGCAGGAATTAGAACACTGATTTGGACTATTTGTAGTCCGAATTTGACTTTGCCTCCTCTTAGAACGTTGTAGATATGCATGTTGGCTATCCAATTCAGCTGGTTTTGTCTAAATACAATGCATGTACCGCCAGATTTAAATTTTCTACCAAAGTGGTGCAGTCCAGCCCGCAACAGAAACAGCTGTGAGTTCTTGAGTGTATTTGAGCCTTATCCCATTCTAATTCGGTTTAGTGTTCTTCATATGAATTATGGATCATTTCATTCGATTTCTAACCATATAAAAATCACTAACACAAGAGGTGTTTAGCTCCAGATAGGATTGTAATTCCATTGTCGCGCCGAATTGCCCAATTTGATTGAAAATGATTAATTCAATTTAAAACCTACCCAATTCATAAAATAAGATAAGATTAGTTCCAATGGGTGTATAATCACAATAAAATGCTAAATATAAAGGGAATTAAATATATAAATATTGCACTCATCAACAGCTCCTACGGCTGTGTCGCTCGCGTCACACATCAACTCAAATGGCAAACTCCAGTCGGGAGCAGCCATCACGGGTGCTGAGATCAATTTTTCCTTTAAAGTGAGGAAAGCCTGCATACATGCATCATCAAAATCAAATACTGCATCTTTCATGGTCAAGTTAGACAGAGATTTAGCAATTTTGGGAAAATTAGCAATAAAACGCCTATAAAACCCGGCATGCCCTAGAAAACTTCGCACGGCTTTGACTGTGGTGGGTGGTGGGAGATTGGCTATCACTTCAATTTTTGCTCGATCCACCTCAATCCCCTTCTTGGATATCTTATGTCCTAGAACAATGCTTTCTTGTACCATGAAGTGGCACTTTTCCCAATTCAAGACTAAATCAATATCCTCACATCTCTGCAACACGAGGGTTAGATTGTGCAAACATCTATCATAGCTTGAGCCAAACACAGAAAAGTCATCCATGAAGATTTCAATACATTGTTTGATCATGTCATGAAATATAGCCATCATGCATCTTTGAAAAGTAGCAGGTGCATTACATAAGCCAAAAGGCATCCGTCTATAAGCAAAAGTGCCATAAGGACAAGTGAAAGTGGTTTTCTCTTGATCCTCAGGTGCAACGGCAATTTGGTTATAGCCGGAATACCCATCCAAAAAAAAAATAATATTCATGCTCAGCTAATCTTTCTAACATTTGATCGATAAAGGGAGGTGGGAAATGGTCTTTTCGGGTACATTCATTCAATTTTCTATAATCGATGCAAACCCTAAAACCAGTGACAATTCTAGATGGAATCAACTCATTATTATCATTAAGAACGACTGTCGTACCTCCCTTCTTTGGCACTACCTGAGTTGGACTTACCCATGAGCTATCAGAGATAGGAAAAATGATTCCAGCATCGAGTAACTTGATTACCTCTTTCTTCACCACTTCTTGAATTTGAGGATTTGACCTCCTTTGTGGTTGTATGGTGGGCTTTGAGCTCTCTTCCATCAAGATCTTGTGCATGCAAATGGGCGGACTAATCCCCTTGATATCAGCAATCTTATGTCCAACGGCCCTTTTGTGCTACTTCAACACCTTTAATAACTTTGCTTCTTGTGGCTCTGTATGAGAAGAAGAAATAATCAGTGGCAAAGTTTCATTATCACTTAAATAAACATATTTAAGATGTGAAGGTAAGGCTTTTAGATCAAGAATCGGTGGTTCCTTAATGGATGGTTTGGATTTGCTTGACAGTGGCTGATCCAACATCTCAAATTTCCTTATGATGGCACATTGTGTACGCCTCTCCAGACTATGGACAACCGTCAGTTGTCTATCATCTGCTGACTCAGCATCCTTACATTTCATTATGCATATTTCAAGTGGATCGTCAGAGATGTTTTCCTGAAAATGCTCGAAAATCAAAGGATCACAAACATCTATTTGCAAACACGACTCGTCATCACCGACATGCTTTAAAACCTTGAAGACGTCAAAAGTAACTCTCTCTGCTCCCACATTTAAAGTTAACTTACCATTTGCTACATCGATCATAGCTTTACTTGTGGCTAGGAAAGGTCTTCCTAGGATAAGAGGAACTTCGACGTCTTCTTCCATTTCTAGAACCACGAAGTCCACCGGAAAGTAAAATTTGTCAACTTGCACGATCACATCCTCTATGATTCCCTTCGGGTGTTTGATAGATCGATCTGCAAGTTGAAGACTCATCGAGGTTGGCTTTGGACTTCCCAAGCCCAATTTCTGAAACAACGAGTATGGGAGAAGGTTTATGCTAGCCCCTGAATCACACAACACTCGGTCAAATTTGAGTTGCCCGATTGTGCATGGGATCGTGAGGCTCCCTGGATCTTTGAGTTTCTTTGGCAACTTATTCAATACTACTGCTGAGCATGCTTCTGTTAAACACACCGTTTCATTCCCTTCCCACTTTTGCTTGTTTGAGAGAATATCCTTGAAAAACTTGATGTAATTGGGCATCTGCAAAATTGCATCAATAAAAGGAATGTTAATTCTAACTTCAAGAAGAATTTCTAAGATCCTAAGAAAGCTCTTATCCATTTCTTTTTTATTCTTTTTATGTGCGAGGGGAAAGGGGAGACGTATTTCAACTGGTTTAGAAGAAGAAGGAGATAAAGTTTCGGTAAAATTCTGTTCTGCCTCTGACGTATGGATAGTGGATTTTCCCACGTTTGTATGTTGACCGGTCAACGTCTGGACTACATTTTGGTCACATCTGGACTGTGGAGGCAGTGTGTTCAAATCTTCGAGATTTTCCAACGTTCGGACATTGCTTTCATGTTCGGGCGTTGGCTTCTGGGGAGGTGCATTTTTCACTTCTTTGCCACTACGGAGGGTAACGGCATGGCATTGTTCCTTCGGATTCTTCTCTGTATCGCTTGGAAGTGTCCCGGGTGCTCTTACTCCAGCATCATTTGATAATTGTGCAAATTGATGCTGCAACTCTTTCATTCCCGTCATAACACCTTGTAACATCAATCGAAGCTCTGCAAATGATTCGTACAATTTTTGCATGTGAGCATCTAATCTTTCTTCGACAGTGGGAGTTCTTGGAATTTGACCTTGTGGCTTAAAATTCCCAGGCTTCTGAGCTTGATTGTTGTAAAACGGAGGCCTCGGTGCTTGGTAGATGCCTTGTGGTGCATTCTGTGCCGGATTTGGCCTTTTTGGGAAATTCGTGGGTATGTGAAAGTTCAATTGAGGTTTGTTTGAATTTCCAACATAATTCACATTCCCGATGGCTAGCTCTGATTCGGCATCTTGTTCTACCTCTTGAGCAACGGCAACCCTTCGGGATTGTGGAATAATCTCATCATCATCTTCAGGATACAGTTCATCCTCCCGTGCCATCTGCTCTAGCTTTGCCCACATTGTTCTGCTATCGAGACCTAAAAGATCACCACCGGCTCCTGCATTAAGTCTGTGACGAATTCGAGACCGGACTCCATTAAAGAAGTGTAGTACTCGCTCGTCTCTAGAATAATTGTGATTTTCGAAGTAGACCCTTGTGTCTTGCCCATGCTGATGCTAACGATTCATCCCGTCTTTGCTTAAAACCCTTGATCTCGCTTCTCAACTTGTTAATCCTTGATGGAGGAAAAAACTTGTTGAGAAACTCCTCGACTAACTCACCCCACGTTTCAATGGATTGCGGGGGCAATGACTTGTACCACAGGGTCCCTTTATCCTTAAGCGAGAAATGGAATAATCTGAGGCGGATGGCATCAAGATCTCTTGGGTGAAATTGCATAGTAGTCAACACATCATTGAAGTGCTCCAGATGGTCATGAGGCGACTCTTTTTGATCACCATAAAATTGTTCCGCCTGAACCATGTTGAACATGTGAGGTGGAATATGGAAGTTTGGTGTGGCAAAATTGGGGAACACAACAGGCCCCGGCGTAGTGTGTACATGTGGTGGTTGATTACCGCGAACTGATGGGGGTGGTGCCGGAGGTGCCAGTTGCATGGTTTGAAACAAATTTTGAAACCATTCCCTATACTTGGGAAGATTCATGTTAGGGAAATTTCCAGCCATAGCTCGTTTTCTTAAGTTTGCTTGAAACGTTCGATCGATCTCGGGATCAAATTCCTCTAAACCCTTTCCTGAGGTTCTGGTCATTCACCACAAAAATACCCTGTTTAAACAAAGAAGTAAACCACAAGAATTTAGAGCTAGAAGATAAAATTAAAAAGAATTGATAAAAGAAAGTAAACTAAAAATTGCAATAAACTTACAAACTAAAACAAAATAAGTCCCCGGCAACGGCGCCAAAAACTTGACACGAAAAATCCTTACGTGTATAAAACAACAAGTGGACTGGTCGTGTGTAGTAATAGAATGGATATTAAGTCCGGAATGTCGTATTTTAAATTAACAAGTTTAAAGCAATTGAATTAAATTAAAAGATTTTTGATTAATTGACAATAGAAAGGTAAAAACTAAGACTTAACAATTTGATTGAGATTCTTATATGAGAAAGCAACTAAGGCACATGCTTCAACCTTTATTATTTGTAAATATATATGAGTGATTCTTCTAATTATTAGACTATTATTGCTTTGGTGGAAAAAACCTTAAATAATTATTACCCGATCTCTCGGCTGTAATAATCCTATGATTACGTGACGGTTCTCTAAATATATCTATCCGAGAATCAAATCATTAACCATGCATTCAAGTTCTAGAATCTCCCCGGATTAATTCGGCTAACAGCACCCGGAAATCTATACTTATCTCTAGGAGCAATTCCTCATGTTTTTCGAATGATGTGTTAATTCCTTTGAACCCTAATATATATTCTCTCAAATAATAAATTAGGCTAATTAGCAAACATATGTTGATCAAGCATACGATTGGAATAAAAGCATAAAATTAACACACAAAACAATAATAGAATTAAAATGAACAATCACTTCATATATATAAACTCATAAAATTGGCATTCACATGGCCTTAGTTTGATTAATTTTGTTCATAATTATAATTGGAAAAACAATTAAAAACATAGAATTGTTCATAGACAAATATTCTGAAAATAAAAAGCTCCCTGTTAATAATTGATGAACCCGTGTTGAATCGTCGTTCTCTTCGTCTTGCTCGTTTCTTTGCTCCAATCTCCTCTCTAGCTGCCAATTTCGAACCTCTCCTTCTTGTTGTAAGAGAAAGTATCGTATTTGAGTGTAGTGTTAGTGTGTTTTGTGTTGTTGTGTGTTGGGTCCTTTTGACATGAAACAACACCCCTATTTATACTAGTATGCACTAGAGGATAACAACTAATATACACTAAAAGAATACAAATGGGGTACACATAGCACATGCCTAAAGGAAGACAACTAATGGTCATCATGAACATAAGTAAAAACCCACACTACACATGCCCAAAAGTAGACAACTATCAGCATTATAAATGAAAGGGGCACACAACACATGCATTACAATCATTAAAGGAGGCAACTAATGGTCTTTAGGTGTCAAAAGTTTCTAAGATTCGTCCAGCTGCCCGTAGCATTTTTCCTTCTGCGCAGCAATAGTGTTTTCTTCATAACGTTTTCCTCAGATCTTAGATTCAAGTGATTCAAGTTCTCACGTGAAGCTAAGAAATAGATCTACAACTTTGTAGAAGAACACGTTCTCAGATTCGGCGTCCAAAATACAGAATTATTGCATTTTCTTCCAGCCGATTTCTCTATTGTTATGATTTTTACCTTGAATTCATTTAAAACACAAATCAAAGCCACAAGTGGTAAAACTCATACATATTTGAACCTAAACCATGAAATTATTGACCTCTCAAATGTGTAAAACTCACACTTATCATTCATTCCATTCATAGTACATTTTCTAGTAATTAAACATGTAGAGCCAACACATTTATTTCCAAAATAAATATTGCAAGAATTATGTTTAAAATTAAACAAATATCCTTTCCTGACTAATAGAGGAATAGAGATAATATTCTTGAGCCCATTGGGCAAAACAAGGTAATCATCTAATCTAATTTGATGTCCAGAAATTAATGAAATAGAAGTAATCCCAATATGAGTCGTAGCCATGCTGTGCTCGCTTCCTACATTGATCATCACTTCGTCCTCATCCAGCTTTCTACTTGTTTCCAGATCTTGGTTCAAAATACAAATATGAGCACTAGCTCCGAATCTAGAATCCAAGAAGTAGAAAATATCATCATAGAACAATTCGTTTCCAAAACATAAAGTTCTATATCTGGTTTGCTTTCAGCTGATGACTTAGGGTAATCATGCTTCTATTCATCCACTTCCTTGTAGTGGATACAAGTCTTTTGGACTTTTGAGCATTTGGTTATTTGCTCATAGTTTTCAGAAGCAATTCTTACTCCAAGTAGCCCAGTTGGAGGTGCAACATCATCATCCCATTCCTTTCTCAATTGGCATTGCATGTATACACGCCTATCTCTAAGATCCACTAAGGATCCTCCTAAGTCATCTATCTCAAAGTTCGAAGCATTGGCAGAGAAGGATTTAGGGAGGGATTGAAGAATGAGATCAACTTCCAGACAAAAATCCATGTAGATTCCCAAAGACATAAGTCTTCCTATCAAGGATACCATATTCATAACATGACTGGCAACTTCATCATTTTCTCTCATTCTAGTTTGGAATAGTTCTTTCAATAAATAATATCTAGTTGACTTTCCATGTTCCCCGAACATGTCCTCCAAATGAAGCATCATTGACCACGGACTTTCTATATCAAAATGTAAATGTTTCAGTTCGTTGCTCATGGAATGCATCATGAAGCCAATGACATTTTCGGAATTACAGATCCATCTCTTGTAGATTTTCAGAGGACCATCTTGCTCCAAAAAGTGCTCAAGTGATTTCTTCTTGAGTTGTGCCCTCAGCGGTTTGATCCAATCAACGTAGTTTGGTCCAGTGAGGACATTTTTCTCAGGCATTGGTTTCAAAGAGTTAATTATTGTGATGGAAATAAACTGCAGAAAATTAACCAAGATTTTCGATTAGATATGTTATTATGTACTTTCAAGTAAAATCAAGGATTTCAATATTTACTTGACTCCCACTATTTTTCTCAAAATATTGCACACCCACTGCAATAATCGGAAACCTCGTTGGATTGGTTTCATAGTGAGTGATTTATTTCCGAAACGATCTAAATAAGTTGCAACCTTGAACGATATATGGTTCGTTAGATCATCGAGGTGATGTCAAACATCAATCAGTCGAACCGATGATTCAATCTCCTTTAGCTCATGGATCACTGAATTGCAACGTTTTGGATATATAGGTGGTGATCCATCTGAGTCATTTATTCCATCAACTCCTTTCAGTCTAGCAATTTAATCTTGCCTTGCACCCTTGAACGATACATGGGGCGAATTTTATTTTGACATGAAGGCATCAAATGCACTAGAGAAGATAGAATACCATGTCTTGATGCATGACCCCCTTATTCCGGAAAGATACCATGCACTAGAAATGAACCCACCTTCTAAAGTTTTATGGAGAGGTAGGACATCCAATGCCCCTTTACTTACTTAGTATTTTAATTTGGGAGAAATATAACATTCGATAATGTTATTAAGTTTGTCTCACTTTGCACATTAATCTTCTTAATTCTCCAAGACTTCATGTGCCTCCATGAACCGCTATTTGGGCTTATCTGTAAAACAATTACATAGAAATAACTTATACAAAATTCTATGAATTGAAGATACAAACTGGGGGGCTCAAAACCGGCCCAATACAACCCAGGTGAGACAGCATAAATAAAACTCTAAGTCCTACATGGTGTCACCATCACATATGTAAGGAGCATATAAACAATTTAAAACACATATGTGAATTTATCCTTTAAATCTAATTTTATGTGTTATTAAATCTAATTTAGTCTAAGTTTAAACCTAATTTAATCTATGATTGAATCCAATTCAATCTCTTGATTAAATCCAATTTATTCTTGAATTAAATCCAATTTAATATCATCAAAATAAATCCAATTAGTTTGAATACTTTAATCTAATTAAAGATCGACTATCATCAAATAAAGTCTAATGGAAATGTAATCTAAACACATAGCAATATCATGTAAAAGGAAAGCGATATTTAAATCTAATTTAACAAATCCAATTTAATATATATCAACTTTGAAAAGACTTTGAAAAATTCTAAGTTCAATTGAAATTTTTCAAGTTTAAATCCAATTTAAATAAAGTAACTAAATCTAATTTTGAATAAAATTAAATCTAATTTAAATTTTCTAAATCCAATTTAGGGTTTTTGAATAAATTTAAATCCAATTAAAATTTATTCACTAAATCCAATTTGGAAGTTGAAACCAAATTTATTTAGAGTTGTATATTTGATAAATATTTAAGTTAAGTTTTTCAATTTGGATTGAACCCATACAATTAATTAATTGATAATTGGTCAATCCAATTAAATCATTTGAGCAAAGCCCTATAATTAATTATATGGGTTCAATCCGTCAATCCAATTAAATCATTTGAGCAAAGCCCTATAATTAATTACATTCGACTCAATTCAAAAAACTAATTAATTAAAAATAGCCGGGCTTGGCCCAGTATTATTAATTAATTGCACTAGGCTTGCAATTAACCTGCGCTTGGCCAAGCCCAACGCTATTTACCTAACCCCACGCAGAATGGTGTTGGGCTGTATCCCAACACAACACCCCCAGCGGTCGCCGCCTCTTCTCAGCAGCAGCAGCCGTGCTACTGTAGCAATGGCTCCAGCGACGACTTCGTCGTCGCCTGCTGCAGCTGCGGCGGTGGCGCACCACTGGATTTTTTTCAAACATCTAATTTTCTTAAAATCACAAATCCAATTCAATTTTTCGTTTTACCCAGCAAATCTAATTCAACTCATGAAAAATTAATTTTACAGATAAACATGCATAATATAAATTACCCGAATTCATATACAACACGTAAATACATGTTTATGATATTATAACAATTAAAACACATAAACATACAACAAATATCATGACATTCTCGAATTTTGGCTCTGGTACCACTGTTGTGATTCGATCTAGCGGAATAAAATTTTAAACTGAATCACACTCGAGAATCCAATTCGGGAATTCATGATATTAGCATATAGATCAATTGACAAGAATTGACAAGAGTAATTGAATTACTTTTTCCGTCTATTGAATCTTGAATTATCAGCAGCAACCCCGGACTCCTGCCTCTAGATAATCACGCAAAAGAAAAATTCTCCAAGAAAAGCTTGATCTACTCCTCGACCACTATTGCAAGCGGCTAGAGTGGATGGAGAGGGAGGTATTTTTCTTTCCTAATGCTCTAGGTTTATTTTGGCTCAGTGTCAGATTCTAAAACAATGACTTGTCTGTTTGGAGTTCTAACACTGACTAATTACTTATACCAAGTAAAAGATTCCCCCAGGATTACACAGTAGGAGGACCGAATCAGGCCTTGGAGATGGGCTTCGGGCTTTGTTTTTACTTAGCCCATGTATAAATAATTAAATCCAAGTCCAATCAAATTGGTAATTAATTAATTACATTAATCCATTTAATATTAATCCAATTAATTTAATTCAACTTATAAATTAATTTCCAATTAATTTAACTTGTGAATTAATATGATATAATTAATTCAATTAAATATCTTTAATTAAATCATGCCATACTTTTTCTCAGTCAATTCACATCAAATGTGATTTTACCAAAATACCCTTAGCTTAAGGAAATATTCATTTTCTTTACATAGCGCGACTCTCTAGGCTCGTTTCAATTGGCAGTGGGAGGATTCCAAAGGATAAGGTTGTCACCTAGCCAACATCGCGGAACCAAATCGGAACGCAATTGAAAACGAGATGATCATTTCATCACGAACCTTGACTACGAATACCATATGTGTATAAACTCTTTACCGACGTGACCCGATCAAGTAAGAGCCATTGTTTAGTCAAACTCATAGAACTTGATACTGTACTAATAGTCATAATAATGTGAAATTACCAAACTACCCTTAGTGACAATCACATGATAGTTTATATGCTTTGGCTAAAGACTTATAATTTCAATTACTTACGATCGTACAGGTCACATACTCGTTTACTGTCGAGACGATGAATCCCGTTTTGGCAAGTTTTCTTATAACATCGAATGCACTATTGGATCGTACTTTGAGGTCGACCACACCTATCAGGTGACACAGGTCTAACTACTCTGATAACCTATCCAATACTACAAGCATGTTATAAATGACTCCTCAGGTCTAAAGCTCACACATACTATCGCAATCTTAATCCCAATCGTTGACTGTCAATGAGTAAATACCCATGTGATTGGATTAATGCGAGTCGAGTTCAAATATGTTAATTCCATTAATCCTATTCATGACACCAGCTTCCACTATTTAATCAGTGTACGATTGGCACTTCCTTGTCAAAGAAGGTGTCATATGAGTTGAATATTAATGCCCAATTAATATTCATTAACTCACGAACTCCCAGTTTTAGAGATTAAGTACTGGATTGTTCCAGTGCCTCCTCTTGTCCATAAGAGGTGGAAAGTCTATCTAGAAATCTCTTGGACTAATTTGTTCAATACATTTAAATGCCATTAGATTTATATGAACAACATCAAAACCTTTATTCTATAATTAGAAACATCAAAAGTTTTGTACAAATAACTTATCTAAGCCCTACACAATCTAATTTCTCATAGGCATTGAGGGCATACACCTAACAGTTAGTATGTTAGAAGTTAAATGTTAATATGCTTTGTGAGACCTTATTTAATGCTTGAATTCTACCAATTAAATAATACCGAGTTAGTAAAGGGAGTTGAGCATCCTCTCCCTCCACTAAGCTTAATGAGATTACAAATTGAATCTAATATATGGTATCTTCCCAGTAAGTGGGGGTCATATATTAAGACTCAATTATGAAATTTCATAAAGTGCATTGGATGCCTTAAACGAGACATATTTCACCCCAAATATCGTTAAAGGGTTGCAAGGTGAATTTCAAATGTTAGATTAAAAGGAGTTAGTGGGTATGAACTCAGATAGTTCACAAACTTATATATCGTGAAAGGGTTTTAGTTTGGTGAATTATGGGAAAAGAAGATTGAATCATCTATCGGATAGATTGGTGTTATACACCACTTTAAAAGGTTAATGAGCCATATATCATTAAAGAGTTGCAACCAACTAAACCATTTAAAGAACACAATCACTCACTACGCAATCTAGCCAACGAGATTTTCGAAAATTACATTGGTAGTGCAATGTTTCGAAGAATTGTAGTGGGAGCTAAGTAAAATTAAAGTTCTAATTTTTACTTGGGTGTAATATAAACACCTAATTGATATCTTGGTTTATCTTCTACATTAGTTTATATCTCTCTTAGATGAAAACCCATTTAGTTAGTTATGCTTGATAGTTTTGTCAACACTGGCCTAACCAAATCATCTGACTTGGAACTTAGGGATGATCCTCAGTTTAGCGTCATTGAACTGTATGCTTGAAGCAAGCATTACTCAAGTCTAAGTATGGGACGATGAGTAGGGCCTTAAATATGAGGTGCACTGGGTGTAGAACTATGTTTTTTAAACACTAAGTGTTCTATGGCCATTTTTCTCAACTTCTTGTGTTCTACATTCTAGAGCTAGTGCTCATGTTTGAAGGATTAGAAAGAAGTACAAAAGACTAGAAAGCGTGGTATTCTAGAAACAAACAAGATGAATTGTTTTGCACCTAAGACGAGGTTATGGCTTATGAGCATAAGATTCATGAGTAAGGAGAAATATGGGGTCACAAGCCCATTGAGATTGGATCCCTATCCAAACTTAGGAATTTTGTCTCATAGGCAAAGGACTGAGTCTCCCTTCACAGGGAACATATTAAAGGGCCTCTCAAGTTGTAAAGTTTGGTGCGTACTGATGCCTATGGCTAAAAATATGGTGTCATATTAGGACACTACAACTGGATCGTAATGCCAAGTATATGATTGCCCAATTCGACTCGTTCTTATGAGAACGTAGCACAGTTTCATAGTTGTCACTTCCAACAACTCTATAGTTGAATAGGATAGTAGTATACAAGAACGAGACATTGTTAGACATGACTCATTCTATGCTAAACTACATGGAATTGTCCAAATTCATAGTAAGTCATGCGCTGCTCATACGTACATCTTGAATAGATATCCCTCCAAATTCATTCCTAACGCACCATATCTGACGTGGCGCAAGTGGAAGCCTAATCATAAACATTTGATGGTATGGGGATTCCCAACCTACGTAGACTAGATAAAGGTAGAGAATATGGAGGCTAGGTCCTCAAAAGGACGTTTTGTTAGTTATCCCAAGGATTCTGTGGGATAACTCTTTTTACCAACATAATGGTCATAGGATCATTATGGCCTTAGAGGTCTATTTTCTCAAATATAACATCATTCGAGAAATTGGAGTAGGTAGAAAGTTTGTTCTATAAGAACAAAACAAAACTTCTTAGGAGACTAATATTCAAGAAACCCAAACCAACTCCACTATCACGACCACCAACGAGTTGGTGTGGTAGAGTATCTCAGCCGCCTAAGATATATGTTCGTTTGCTACAAGGAAAGCATAAGTTGTATGTTGTGGCAAAGAGAACCATGGATTCAATCCCTCAACGCATGACAAATTGATGGTGGATATGGACTCTATGAGAAGGTATAAGGCTATGAAAATGAAGATGGATTAGGTGTCTTTGAATTAATCCTAGCCTCTAGTAGATTGCCCTGAGAGTATTGTACACATCATAGGCGAGTACATCTACAAGAGAAAGATTGATTCGAATGGCAAGGCCAGGCTGATTGCAACAGGGTGTAGTCAAAAGAAGGGCATTGACTATGAGGAAGCCCCTTTGCCACAGTTATAATCAAATCCACTAGAATCTTACTTTCGATGGTAACACACCTAGATAATGAAAATCCAGCACTTGGATGTGAAGAATCGTTCATGAATGGATTTCTCAAGGAGGACATCCATATGGAACAGCCCAAGAAGGTCTATATGCTGTATAAATTCACTTGTGGATTTAAACGGACTCTCGTAGTTGGAATCTTCACTTTGATGACATAATTTGGAATTATGATATCATCAAAATTGAAGAGGAGCCATGTGTGTGCAAGAAGGCCAGTGGGAGCGAGATGTCCTTTATGGTACAATATCTAGAGAATGCTTTACTTATGGGAAATGATGTGAGCTCATTGACTTGGATCAAGGAATAAACGTCGAGCACATTCTCCATGAAAAGACTTGGAAGAAGCCACTTGTATCCTTATAATTCGCATCTATGGAGGTAGAGCAAATAAAATGATAGGGCTCTCCCAAGCCCTTTGCTGAGAATAGATCCTAAAGAAATTTAGGATAGAAGATCTGAGAAAGAGCTATTGCCTATGAGGAAGAGCAAAAGATAGACATAAATATATCGTCAAGTACTTTATAAGAACTTAGGAAATATTTTTCGTCTATGTTTTTGTAGAAATAGAAGTGGAAGTTTATACTTTCTCAGATTTTAAATCTGACAAAGAAGATTAAAATTCCATTTTCGGTTAGTATTCAAACTCAACTGTGGAGCAGTAACTTGGAAGAATTCCTAGTGAAGTACTCCACTACTGAGAATGAATATGAAACTACCTTGGAGCCTTGGACGCTGTCAAGGAAACTGTTTGGATCTGAAGTTCATGGTGGAACTTGTAAAGGTCCCTGGCGTGCATTTTAAATTGTCACTTTACTGTGACAAAAAGGAACTTATGCATAGGCTAGGGAACCTAGATCTCACAAATCCAGACACAATGTTGAGAGATATAACATCTTTTGAGAGATTGTGGAAAAGGCAATTATAGCTTTTCAGAAAATAACCTCCGCTGATAACGCCGTTAACTCACTCATTGGGCCACTATCACAGGCAGTGCTAGAGCAACATCTTATAAGATGGGTATTGGATACCATAGCTATTGGCATATAGCGCAAGCAGGAGATTATTGGGTTTGTGCCCTTGATGCCAAGGAGAACTTAGAGAATAGGGCACTAGTTTATGCTGTACAACCTAATATTAATATAAAGACATTAGTAAGTTGTTCATATAATTCTTAATGGCATCTATAAGTCCTAAATGAACAACTAGTCCATCTGTATTAAGGCAAACCTTTGCACTCCTTATAGTAGTTAAGGAGTGAGCACTGGAAGAATTTGGTAGTTGATCACTTAAACGAATCGCAAGTTGGAGAATCTCAATTGGGCATTGAGATTCGTGTAGACTTGTATGACACATGCTCTGACAAGGAGTGCCAGTCGAACACTATAGGATAGTGGGAGTTTGTGTCGTGGATACATTGATTGGATTGGATTAGTTTATTCGATCAAGACTCATAGTAATCTGATCACATTGGTTTTTACTCAACGAATGTTAATGATCAGATTACTAATTATGATAGTATGCGTGAGCTTTCGACCTAATTAATCATGTTGAAGATGTGCTTGTGACATCGAGTCTGTCACTAGAGTAGTTAGATCCAATTCGCCTGTTGGTGGGGTCAACCTCGAAGTGCGGCTTGATGGGCCAGTAGCATTCTTAACGGGTTAGCAAAATGGAATTCACTGTCTCGAAAGTAAACGAGAAGTATCCTATGCGATCATAGGTAAATGAGATTAAAGTCTCTGGCCAGAGCTCATTAACTAACCCGTGTTAGACACTGAGGGTAGTTCGGTAATCTCATATTACTATGATACTTGAGCATAGCATCGAGTCCCATGAGTTTGACATATTCCATGACTCTCACTCGATCAGGTTACGTCAGTGAAGGACTTGTACACATACAATATTCATAATCTAGAGGTTCGTAATGACATAGTCATTTCGTACTCAGTTGGGGTACGATGTGGGGCCACGGTGCGGGCTAGGTATCACCCACATCCTTAGGCATCCTCCATTGCCAATCGAGATGAACCAAGAGAGTCGCGCTATAAGAATAGACGGGGAAATCGATTGTTGTATTTGGAGGACATTATAGTAATTTGTCCTTTGGAAGGACAAATTAATTTCATTAGTTGTTTAATTGGATTGAACATGGTATTAAATTAATTATGTTGACTAAGTCAACTATGATGTTAATTAATTATTTAGATAATTAATTAATTAGAATATTTATTTAATCGGTGTATATTTAATTGGATTAAATATTAGTGGGTTAAATTATTTGGCCTAAGCTAACTAAGTCAATATAGCTTAATAGAAGTCCAATTAGGCCCTAATGAGCATGAGTTTGGTGGGCTTAAGGTAGAGGATTTATTTTATCCTCCAACACAAGTTCTAGAGACATGAGAATCAAAGATAACTCACTTGTTCCACCAAAAATACAACATAGAGAAAATAAATTCTCTTCCACTCTCTCTCATCTAGCTGCCCTGGAGAAAAGAGATGGAGATTTCCGGAGTTAATTCCGACGCATGATAATCTAGAGACGGGACATGTGGACCGTTGAACAAAGATTTTAAGATTCATGACGATTGTTTGAATACGCAAAAAGGTAAGTTTTCATATTCACCTTTTTTAATTAAAATCAATGAACAACGAATTGATCTTGCCTTTGGGAATCCGGATATGTGTTTCAATTTCCGCTATGCATGATACCAGAATTCCCAACAATGACAAGTTCAGTGTCCCAAGTACATTGATCATGACTCCTCAGGTCTAAGGCTCGCACATACTATCATGACCAGCAATCAATCATTGACTGTCATAGAGTAAATACCCATTATTGGATTACTGGGAGCCGTGATCAAATTTATCAATTCCATTAACATATCTACTTGATAAGCTCCCACTAATTCATAGTGACCAACTAACACTATTTGTCAGAGCTCGTGTCATACAAGTTGAGTCTCAATACCCAATGAAGGCGCTTTGACTTGCGAACTCATTTGAATAATCGATAACTTAACACCTCTAATGTCTCTCTCCTTATACGATAAGGAGTAGAAGGTTTTTCATGATTTCTTTGGACTATAGGTTCAATACTTATTGATGCCATTAAGAATTGCGTGTACAAATGTAAATTATCTTTTATTCCAAAAGAAGAGTTTGTACTACATAAAGAGGAGCCCTATACAATCTATTTCCTTGTTGGCATCGAGGGGATATACCTAACAATAAAAGGGTCTGCTCAATGAGAATATTCAGGAAGACATCTACATGGATCAATCTAGTGGCAGCAAGGAAAAGGTTGTCAAACTCCAGAGGTCGATCTATGACCTCAAATAGACTACCCATAGCTGGACTTATATTTTAATGAAGTTATTAAAGGTTACGATTTTATCAAGAACGTTCATGTGTTCTACTCTATGTAGGAGAGCAATTTTTTTTAGTACTCTATGTTTATGACATTCTACTCATTGGGAATGATAGAAGGATGTTACAAGAAATGAAGGGTTGGTTACAAGTCCAATTCTCCATGAAATACATGGGAGAAACATTCTATGTTCTGGATAGGGGTAAAGACATTAACCCCTCTGAACATTGCGTGTTTTTACTGTTTTTTTATCTAAACTTATTTTTGTTACACTTTTTTATCTCAACTTCACGAGTTTTACACTTTCCTATCTATTAGCATATTCCGGCGGAATATTCCGCTGGAGTGGAATTTAAACAAACTTTTTTTACACTTTTTTATCCAAACTTTGTGTGTTTTCACACTTTTTTATCTAACTCCGCCGTATGTGTTGTAACTCCGATGGAATATTCCGTCGGAATATGATAATACATAAAAAAAAGTGTAAAACCCATGGAGTTGAGATAAAAAAGTGTAACGAAAAATAGTTTAGATAAAAATGTGTAAAAACAAGCAAAGTTCGGGTGGATTATTGACTTTATCACTTCTTGATATACGGATATATCGAAACAGAGGTAGTAGGATGTTGGGACTCACCCAGTTTGCATAAGGTGCTAGCTAGGTTCAGTAAGGAGGAATCCAATGGTGTAAATAATTAAGTGATAATTACTCGTTCATCTACTAGAGAGTAAATCCTTTCTTGGTAATTAGTTGAGACTGCTACTTGTGCATTAGATCAAAGTTCGAGGTTAATCCTACCCAAGGGTGTTCTGAATCTAACTACTCTAATGACAACCATAGTGTCACAAGTACATCTCCAACTAAATCCCTCAAGTCGAGGGATCATCACACTTTATATCTTATATCAATTTCATCATTGACTGACAACAAGTGAGAAACCAATGTGACGAAATTGATGCGAGTCATGTTCAAGCACAATGATCTCCTTCAATGTCCTTGATGGTCTCAAGTGGCATACAAAAGGGTCTAGAAGGGGGGTTGAATAGACCCGGAAGTCTTTTTCGACTTCAAAAATTCGTATCACTTTTAAAGAGTTGAACGCTTAGGAAGTTGAGAACTAGGTCAAGCGCTATATTAAAAATATCGTAGACTTAGTGATTTTAGCAATTTACCAAAGTAGGGTAAAGCTTAGATCACTTAATCAGGGTTAGCACAGCAGAAATGATTTTAAAGCTTTAGTGTTTGTTTTGGTTAAATAGTTGCTTAACCATTTTACTTGTCCTTCTCCGAATAAATGATAGAATATAAAGTATGACAATATGACAGTAAATAACACAAGAATTTGTAAGGTTCACTGGGTGGTGTAATCCTAGCTACGTCCTTCTTCTCCTTGAACACTTGGAGAAATTCCACTAAATTGATTATCGAAGGATCACATAGAGGCTTCTACAAAATAGAGGAGGGGATGATGATCTTGGGCTCCTTGATCACACAGACTTCAACACCAATGAAAATTTTCACCAACAAGCTTCTCTCACTCAGAAATACTGTTTGTAGAGTCAACGACTTCTTCACACAGATAGATGAGGTTGAGGATTTGATCACGGGTATGTTTGATTTTAGGAAGTTCAAACAACTTAGGATATCTCAATAATAGTGTATGGTTCTTCTTTAAAGATGTTTGAGATATCTATGACTATCTGTAATGAATATAAAAAAATCTTGGAAGAATTTTGCCCATGGAGTTTCTATGCTTCTCTTGAGAAAGTGTTTCAGCAGAGTTTTGACCTTCTTGTGTACGTACGTATTTTTTCGGGGTTTGCTGAAGGGTACTATTTATAGGGTTTCTTGAGATTTGTCCGTTGGACACATGTGGGCGCGTGTACCTCACGCAGGGCATTAAATAGTCCAATTCTGACATTTCTGAAATTATGCTGGTTCCGATTGGACAGGAGTAGGTTTGAACTCTGAAATTCTGACAGTCTAAGCCAATAGGTAGCTTGTTCCGTATACAATCTGTCCTTATCATATTTAATGCTCTTATCAAGCATTTAATGCATTTGAATTTATTTTCCGTTGGAAATAAATGCTCGTTAAATTATTGCATTTAAGTCCTCAACTCTTATAACTCTTTTATAGATTAAGAGTTCAAAGAAAAGCCCAAAAATAATCATAAGTTTTACCCAAAATAAGTTGTTTCAGTGATAAATCATTCATTCGTTCAGATGAAAAGTAAGCGTACATGATTTATACTAAAAGTAAATAATTTAAAGCGACAACAGAAACATACATAAGAAAAATATAAGCAATCATCTTTTCTGCAGCTTTGCATTTGCCTCTTCAGCTAGCATTTCACTTGCTAAGTCCAGAAGAAGTCGGTCAATGTCTATCATTGTGGTATGATAGACTTCATTATAGTCATGCCTTCTCTGTCTAGCGCTTAAATTCAGCTTTAATAATCTTTCCACCCAATCCCTTGGACGAATTCCAAGTTCTCGAATTAAGCCATGATAAATGTCTTGTCTTCGATCATTGGTAGGTTTCCAATTAAGAGGTCTTCTAAGAGGTTCAGCGTATGGGTGAAAACCTAAACCCTCTAAAAATTCAACATCTAGATCCGGAATCTTATGCCTACCTAGGTAGTATCTTGGCTTTCGCTTCTTAGTGAGCATCTTCTTTATGTTCACTATTTCCTCAAACATGGAGCATCAATACTTATTGTCTGTGTTAGATATTGGCTCCATTGAGGCTTTACCTTTGGATTTAGCTAGATGCTTTTTTATTTCTTCCTTCTTATTGGCATCATCAAGAAAGGTTTTTAACTCAGCGATGTCACGGCGCAGTAGCTTAGTTTCATCTACAAGCAATGCAACTTGTTCAGCAACACTTTGAATCATGGAGTTAGAAGAATTATGTTGCTCAGTGTCAGCGGATGCATTTTGAGTAAGCGTCCGGTTAAATTCATCAGAGTGTTCTTTGACTAGCGGAGCTATACTATTCATGATAGAGATTGTAAGCTTGTTAGCATTTGTCATGTCAGCGAGAAGAACACTATCTATTTGATTAAGCATTGAATTGCTTCTTTTTTCCAAATGAGAACAAGAGGCCGTGATATCACTAAGAGAATTCCGAACTGCTTTTATATAGTCTCGTGCCTCTTAATCACTTTCTAAGTCTGAGTTCGAAGAATAACGCTCAGGGGACGAGATAAGTCCGTGTGAGCTAGAAACTGCGGCCTTTCCCTTGGATTTATCTCGGATAAATGGCTCTTTAGCAATTTATGCATGAACTTCTTCTATCGCTAAGTCAAGAGATTGAGTTACTTCCTCAATCTGAACAACTTGTTCAACAATGGGAACCTCGACTGCTGGATCGCTAGGGCCAACTTCAGTTTTCATATCAGCGTCTGTGGTTGGAGCAACTTCCTCAGCAGGAGCTTTTAGCAAAATCACTGATATTCCCCACCAGATTGTCTGTAATAAGGGTTCTATCGATTGTCTGTAATAAGGCAAATCACTGATATTCCCCACCAGATTCTTGCGCTACTCAAGTAGAAACACAGCAAAACCTCTGTGTCTGTAATCTACTCCAAATTAAAAAAGGAATGGGTACCTCACGAGCTCTTCTAGCGTGTAGAAATGTAACACAAATTCTTCTGCCCATCTTTCAGTATCCATCATCCATCACCTACCAAGTTTGACAGCCTTTTTCGTGTCGGTTCTTGCGGCCAGATACTTCTCAAATCATTCTATTTCTTCATCATTGTTGTCTGCCCATATTCTAGCCAAATACTCACGGGCTTCATCTTCTATCCACGAATTGATAGGATTAGGACGCTCAGCTACGACTGGTCCTTTTCTTTTCCATAATTTAAGAGGCTTTGGGGATAGAGTGTTTTGAGGAGAATGAACAATTGTGGGTAAATAAAGTGTCCAATTCTGTTAAGAATTTCTTTGTCAGGGCTTTTCAACCAATCACCCCTGTGGGGATTGTTGTTGACGATTTTATTTTGGCGCAAAGGATAAAAAGATTCTGCTGAATGACCAGTAAACTTGAAATGCTTTTCATCAAATTCTGTTATGTTGAACACTGGTCGCCGTATGTATTCTAGTCGTGATTGAAGACGATCAAGCAAGTGAAGACCAAGATCAGAAAAACGCTCGAAGAAATTGAACTTATCAGAATTAGAGATAGCAGGGTTGTGGAAAGTATCCTGGAAACCAATCTCCATTTCAGAATAAGTAAGATAATATAAAACAAGAAAATAATGAAAGTAAATGACACAAGAAATTGTAAGGTTCACTAGGTGATGTAATGCCAGCTACGTTCTTCTTCTCTTTTTTCACTTGGAGGGAATTTACTAAGTTGATTATCAAAGAATCACACAGAATCTTCTATAAGGTAGTAAATAGGTGAAAATGATCTCGGGCTCCTTGATCACACAGACTCACCAATGAAAATCTTCTACAAGCTTCTCTAACTCAGAAATATTGCCTGTAAGGGGTTTCAACAACTTTCTCACTCAAATGAAAGGTTGAGGGTTTTGTCACAGGTTTTGTTTGTTTTTGGAAAGATCAAACAACTTGGAATATCTTAGTAGGAGTTTAAGTTTCTTCTTTGGAAGATGTTTGAGATATTTGTGACTGTATGGAATGTATACAAAAGCTTGAAAATTTTTGGCTATGGAGTTACTAAGCTTTTTGTTTGAAAGAGAATTTTAGCAAAATTTTCTTATCCATGTACGTATGTCTCTATTTTTTTAAGGTTTGATGGAATGAGGTATTTATAGACAATTCTTGGGATCTGTCCTTTGGAAACATGTTAGTGCGTGCCTTTCACGCGGAGCGTGATTCTACCTTTCCCTGACATTCTTGAAATCCTGCTGGTTCCGATTGGACGGGAGCAGCTATAAACTCTGAAATCCTGACAGTCTAGTCAAGAGGTGGCTTGTCCACAAGTCATACTAGCTTATCACATTTAATACACTTATCAGGCATTTAATGCATTTGAATTTGTTTCCCGTTGGAAATAAATTTCCGTTGAATGAGTGCATTTAAGTCTTTCATGACTTGAGGATTTATTTCAGGTGAATTTGACACTGATCGCTGGTAGTGCTTTGAGCGCTTGATCCATAAATCCTAAAGTAGTCCTTGAGCGTTTGACGGTCGCTAAGAATAAATCTTCATCTTCATTTGACATCGGACGCTGATCTTCAACTTCTTCCCTAATAGACTCACTCATATTTCTATTAGCAATTTGGTATCTAATACTTAGTCTAAAATCTATAAAGATAAAAATTAAAAGCCTAATCAAAATTACAAACTTTCAAACGGTTATACATTGATCTATGAAAACCAAAACTTACATTATATTTGGGGTCTAACATAAAATCCAATCTTGTCATCATCAAAACATCTAACATGAAATTCCTAACAATTTTCCCCTTTTTGATGATGTCAAGACCTTTAACTCTTATAACTCTTTTATAGTTTAAGAGTTTTTAAAGAAAAACTCAAATAAATATAAGTTAGCGTTAGAAAGTTAGATATGTTAGTTGTTAGATTATCCTCAACAAGGTGTTTCAGTGTTCAACCATTCATTCATAAAATTTCAAACAAAGTATATAGATGATTGAGCTGAGAGTAAAGAATTTAAAACAACAACAACATGATGTAAAGATAAGAAAAAGAAATGAGGCATCATCTTCTCTGTCTCTTGGACATTTCTTCACCTTGATAGATTTCATTTGCTAAGTCCAGCAACAGTCGATCAATGTCTAACATGGTAGTTTACTGGACTTCATCAAAATCATGTCTTCTATGTTTAGCACTTTCTTTTAACTCTAAAAGCCACCCAATCCCTCGGAGGGATTCCAAGTTCTCGGATCAAGTCACGGTAAATGTCTTTTCTTCGATCATTGGTGGATTTCCAATTTGAAGGCCTTCTAAGCGGTCTGGCATATGGATGAAAACCCATATTTTCTAAGAATTCGATGTCTAAGTCTGGAAGCCTGTGCCTGCCTAGATAATATCTTGGCTTGCGCTTTTTAGATAGCTGATAAGAGGCATTTTTACGTGTTTTTAAGCCCCTTTTGCGTTTATGTTTTAGGTTCATTTATCGCTTAATTCTTGCTACATGTGCGTTTAATTCGTGCATTAAGTGATTTCAGGTTTTAAATGGATACAATCGAAGAACGGGATGAAAAACGACGTATAAAACAAGTTCAGGCCAATTTGCTTCTGCTTTCCGCGCCTAGGCGCCGTTCTGTCCACGCCTGGGCGCCGTATCTGCACCAGTTTCCACGTTCGAGCGATATTTTCTTATTTTTAGAGACTGAATTGGATGAAGTTTCCTTCTACAAAGTTGTAGAACTATGTGTTAGCTTCAAATGAGGACTTGAATCATCCAAATCGGAGTTTTGTGGAGAGAGTTATGAAGGAAATACAATTACTGCGCCAGACAGAGGCAAATACTCCCAACATTCTGATTTGGGCGCCCGAGCGCCATAAATCCCGCGCCTAGGCGTGGCCACATCCGAGATTTGATTCCTTTCAGCCAAAAGATCATCATTTGATGGGGGAATGGAACATTTAAAGCCAAGAGGTCATCACATGTATGGGGGGGATGTCATAAGTATGTTTCTTACTAGATCTACTTTAGGGAATTTTATACTACTCACTTTAAGAGTAGTGGAGGGGACACTAGGGGGGACATACACATGAGGAGCTGATTTGTGGTGGTCTTCTTAAGGATTTGAGGAAGCAATTGACCGATGACATCTTGAGGAGGAGGAGGAGGAGAGAGAGAGAGACATTTTGGCCATCACTCTTCACCCATCATCATTCATCACCATTTCTTCATCACTTTTGGAGGGGAACAAAGAGAGAGGAGCTAAGGATTGAAGATCAAGAGCAAAGATCCATCATCAATCAATTGAGGGAGTTTTAATTATTTGCATTTACATGTTTATTTCCATGAGTATGTATATGTTTGTATTAGATTTTCTTAAGACTTTGATGAGAGGCTAATATTGTAGAACTAAGGCCATGTGAAGGCCAAATTTATGAATCAATATATGTGAAGTTGCTCTTTGTATTAATTCTCCTATTGCTTTGTATGTTAATTCTATGCTTTTATTCAAATCATGTGTTTGATCACCATATGCTTGCTATCTTGCCTAATCTAGTTGTTCGAGAGAAAATAGATTAGGGTGCAAGAGAATTAACACATCATCCGAAACAAATGAGGGATTGCCCTAGAAATAGGTAAAGATTCTCGGGTGTTGTTAGCCGGATTCGTTCGGGGAAGCTCTAGAACGTTAATGCGCGATTTTTGATTAGATTCTCGGATAGACATATTTAGAGAACCGTCAATTAATCATAGGATTATTATGTGCCGAGACATCGGGTAATAGTTAATTTAGGAGTTTCCACCAAAGCAATAGGAGTCTAATAATTCGAAGAGTAGCTCATATATATTGACGAGTAGATTCGGTTGTAGCATGTGCCTTAGTCATTTTATCATACGTGAGATTAAATCTATAGTACGTTTCTCTTTGGTTCTTCGTTTGTTTAATCTTTTTCTTGCACTTTACTTTAATTGTCTTATCTTTTATCGAAAATCATGAACTAGAATTCAAGTCCTTGTGGTTCGACAACCCGGACTTTTTGTCCACTTATTACTACACACGTCTAGTGCACTTGCTATCATAGCACGTTAGCTTTTACCGTGTTAAGTTTTTGGCGCCGTTGCCGGGGACTTGTTTATTTTAGTTTACATTTTTAATAATTCTTAGTTTTCGTTCATTTCTTGATTTTCTTTTATTTTCGTGATTAGTCTAATTTTGTTCTTGTATTTAATTGTTAGGTTCTTGAGGTGCATGACCCGCTCCTCAAACAAGCCTCTATTTGAGTTGGAGCCCGAAATTGAACGAGTTCTTAGGACTAGTAGGCGAGCAAGAGAAATGGCCAATAATCTCAACCAAAACCCAAATGGAAATTTCCCGGACATGAACTCACCGGAAACTAGGGAATGGTTACAAGGTGTTCTACAAGCCATGCAAGCGGTACCTCCTCCACAACTCCCGTCGGTTCGGGGTAGCTTACCACCTAGGGTCCATACCATTCCGGGGCCCGTAGTCGTGCCTAATTTCTTCACACCAAACTACCACATTCCGGCTCACATTTTTATATGGTGCAAGGAGATCCTTTCTATGGAGAACCACACGAATCACCACACGCTCATTTGGAAACCATAGATGAGGCTCTTGTGACCATTCAATATCACCCACGTGATCTTGATGCGATTCGTCTAAGAGTCTTCCATTTCTCATTGAAGGATAGGGCGACAACATGGTACAAATCCTTACCTCCACAATCTATTACAACATGGAGTGAGTTGGTCGATGCCTTTTTAAATAAATTCTTTCCACCCTCAAAAATCAATGAGCTACGGAGTAATATAAAAGGGTTTAGGCAAAGGAGCAATGAATCTTTAGTCGAGGCTTGGGCTAGATATAAGGGCATGCTCCGTAAATGTCCCGATCATAATTTTGGGTTGAATGAACAAGTACTCCATTTCTATGATGGGGTTAGGTCACGTATTCGGCATAGACTCAACGCGGGTGCGGGAGGAGATCTCCTTGGGTTAGACTGTCAAAGTGTATGGGACAAAGTCGAACAGTTGGCCCGAGAAGACGAGCTTTACCCCGACGATGAAGAGGCCTCATCCTCTAAAAAGGTTGCTTGTATTGAGGAAGTAGTTGAGGAAGTAGTAGTCTTAGAACCGGAGGTTGGCAATGTTAATTATGTGGGGAATCAAAATAAACCTCGGGTGAACTTTCATATACCCGAGAATTTTCCAAAAAGGCCCAACCCCGCACAGAACGCACAACCGGGGATTTATCAACCGGGGATCTATCAAGCTCCACGACCACCCTTCAATAACCCACCCCCGAGGCAAGGCAATTTCAATGGACAAGGTCAAGGTCAAGTGCAAATGCGACCTCCCACAATCGATGAGAAACTGCATGCTCACATGAAAAAGTCCGATACATCTTTCAACGAACTTCGGAGTATGATAAAGGATATGTGTATGGAGATGAAGGATTTGCGAACACAAGTAGGGCAACTTTCTAATGCGGTTAACGGTAGAGCCCCGGGGACTCTCCCAAGCGACACGGAAAAGAACCCGAAGGCCCAATGCAATGCCATAGCCTTGAGAAGTGGCAAACAATTGGAGAATGACACTGCCAGTACATCCGCGCCCGAGCGCCCAGAACTGCACGCCCAGGCGCCAGCAGATACGCGCCTAGGCGCCAATATACGCGCCCAGGCGCCAACCACAAACCTGCCAGATGCAAACTCTCTGCATCCCGCGCCCGAGCGCCCAGAACTGCACGCCCAGGCGCCAGCAGATACGCGCCTAGGCGCCAATATACGCGCCCAGGCGCCAACCACAAACCTGCCAGATGCAAACTCTCTGCATCCCGCGCCCGAGCGCCCAGAACTGCACGCCCAGGCGCCAGCAGATCCGCGCCTAGGCGCCGATACACGCGCCCAGGCGCCGCCCACTGTTTCTGTGGGTTTTCATCCGTCTAATCCAACGCTTTCTCCCCCTATCGAAGTTCGTCTCCCCTTCCCAAATGCTCACAAAAAGAAGAAAAAGGAGATGGATCCGAGCTTTCTCCGAATTTTGGCAATCCTTCGGGAAGTGAGAATTAACATTCCGTTTATTGACGCCATTCTCCAAATGCCGAATTATGTGAAGTTCTTCAAGGACATACTCTCCAACAAGCAGAAGTGGGAAGAGAATGAGACGGTGTGCCTCACGGAAGAATGCTCTGCCGTATTACTCAATAAATTGCCAACTAAGCTCCAAGATCCCGGGAGTCTCACAATCCCATGCACAATTGGATCCCTATCATTCAAGAAGGTGTTATGTGACTCGGGGGCCAGCATCAATCTTCTTCCATACTCACTGTTTAAAAAGCTAGGCCTTGGAAATCCCAAGCCGACCTCAATGAGCCTTCAACTAGCCGACCGATCGATCAAGAGGCCCAAGGGGATAATCGAAGACGTTATTGTCCAAGTCGACAAGTTTTATTTTCCCGTTGATTTCGTAGTACTCGACATGGAAGAAGATGTGGAGGTACCATTAATCCTAGGGAGACCATTCCTAGCCACGGGTAAGGCGGTAATTGACATTGCTAATGGTAAGCTTACCTTGAATGTGGGCGATGACAAAGTTACCTTTGATGTTTACAAAGTCCTTAAACATCCTATTGATCATGACTCGTGTTATCGAATTGATACATTTGACCATTTGATTGTTGAGTATTTACAGGACAATACAATTGAAAATTCTCTCGAACAGAGTCTTATGAAATCCATGCAAGTGGACTCGGAGAAAGATGATCTAGTGGAAAAGGTTCTAAGCTTGGAGTACAAATCTTCCTCTCATTCGGGAGGATTCATCAAAGTTGATAGATCATTGTCAGGATCACCTCGCCCATCTATTGAAGAACCCCCCTCTCTCGAACTCAAACCCCTCCCCTCCCACCTTAAATATGTGTACTTGAACGATGACGAAACACTCCCATTGATCATTTCCTCATCTCTTTCAGGATCACAAGAAGAGCAATTAATGACGGTGTTGAGATCTCACAAACGGGCTTTTGGGTGGAAACTTGCGGACATCAAAGGCATTAGTCCAGCGATATGTATGCACAAAATACTTATGGAGGACTCCACCAAGCCTACACGCCAACCCCAAAGGAGATCAAACCCACAAATCCAAGAGGTAGTAAAGAAGGAAGTGATTAAACTGCTAGACTCAGGTATAATCTATCCTATTTCTGATAGTGCGTGGGTGAGCCCTACCCAAGTGGTGCCTAAGAAAGGGGGGATAACGGTAATTGAGAATGCGAATAATGAGCTTATCCCAACTCGTATAATTAGTGGATGGCGTGTATGTATAGATTACCGTAAGTTGAATGATGCCACACGTAAGGATCATTTCCCCCTCCCCTTTTTTGACCAAATGCTTGAACGATTAGCCGGGCATGATTTCTATTGTTTTCTAGATGGTTACTCCGGCTATAATCAAATTGCCATAGATCCTGAGGACCAAGAGAAAACCACTTTCACTTGTCCTTATGGCACATTTGCTTATAGAAGGATGCCATTTGGCTTGTGTAATGCCCCGGCCACTTTTCAAAGATGCATGATGGCTATTTTTCATGATATGGTTGAAGATTTCCTTGAAATTTTTATGGATGACTTTTCTGTTTTCGGAACAACTTTTGATATTTGTCTTGCTCATCTAAATGTTGTGCTTAAACGTTGTGAAGAAACCAACCTTGTTTTGAATTGGGAAAAATGCCATTTAATGGTCCGGGAGGGGATTGTACTTGGCCACAAGATCTCTCAAAAAGGGATCGAAGTGGACCAAGCCAAGATTGAGGTCATTGAAAAACTTCCCCCGCCCACATCGGTAAAAGCTGTTAGGAGTTTTCTCGGGCATGCTGGTTTCTATAGGCGATTCATCTTGAATTTCTCTAAAATTGCGAAACCGTTGTCTAATTTGCTTGTTAAAGATGCACCTTTTGATTTCAATTCTTCTTGTATGCAGGCCTTTCTTGATTTGAAGGAACGCTTAGTTTCCGCCCCTATCATGTCATCCCCCGATTGGAGCTTACCATTCGAATTGATGTGTGATGCGAGTGACACCGCGGTTGGAGCGGTCCTTGGCCAAAGGAAGGAAAAGGTATTTCGAACCATTTACTATGCTAGTAAAACTCTTAACGATGCACAATTGAATTATGCCACCACGGAAAAAGAATTACTCGCCATAGTCTTTGCATTCGATAAATTCCACTCTTACCTCGTGCTAAACAAAGTGATAGTTTACACCGATCATTCGGCTTTAAAATATTTGCTTGCCAAGAAAGATGCTAAACCAAGACTCCTTAGGTGGATTTTGTTACTCCAAGAATTTGATTTAGAGATAAAAGACAAGAAAGGCACCGAAAATGTAGTAGCCGACCACCTCTCACGATTAGAGCTAGTGAATGATCCGTTAGATGAGACACCAATTCGTGAGGAATTCCCAGATGAACACCTCCTTGCTATTTCTGAAAAAATTTCACCTTGGTATGCTAACTTTGCCAATTACATTGTTACGGGCCGTCTTCCCCCGGATATCACTTTTCATCAAAAGAAGAAATTTCTATCTGATGTAAAGCAATATCTTTGGGACGAACCCTTTTTATTCAAAGTTTGTGCAGATGGTTTAATTCGACGTTGCATACCCGAAACGGACGTGCATGCTATCCTATCTCATTGTCATGATATGGCGGTAGGTGGCCATTTTGGGCCTTCCAAAACGGTAGCTAAGATCCTCCAATCAGGTTTTTCTGGCCTACTCTTGTTAAAGATGCACATCATTATGTCAAATCTTGTGATCGCTGTCAACGAATGGGGAACATCTCTAAACATCATGAAACGCCCTTAAATAGCATGTTAGAGTGTGAGTTGTTTGATGTATGGGGTGTGGATTTCATGGGCCCTTTTCCCAGTTCTTGTTCAAATAAATATATCCTTGTTGCGGTAGACTATGTCTCCAAATGGGTGGAAGCCGTGGCCTTGCCTACTAATGATGCTCGGGTTGTCACTCGTTTTCTGAAGAAGCATATTTTTACTCGATTTGGAACTCCCCGAGCCATCATTAGTGACGGGGGCACCCACTTCTGCAACAGGCAGTTTGAACTTTTATTGACCAAGTACGGGGTGAAGCATAAAATTTCGACCCCATACCACCCACAAACTAGTGGCCAAGTGGAGGTCTCGAATAGGGAGATTAAGCGTATTTTAGAAAAAACTGTCAACGCATCAAGAAAGGATTGGTCCCTTAAATTGGATGATGCTCTTTGGGCTTATCGGACCGCCTATAAAACCCCAATTGACATGTCCCCGTATCGTCTTGTTTTTGGTAAAACATGTCACTTGCCCGTTGAACTCGAGCATCGTGCTTATTGGGCCATTAAGTTTCTAAATTTTGACTCTCAAAGTGTAGGTACACAACGTTTGCTACAACTCAACGAGCTCGAAGAATGGCGTCATCTTGCCTATGAGAACGCAAAACTCTATAAGGAGCGGACCAAAATGTGGCATGACAAACATATTCTCCCCCGGGAATTCCACAAGGGAGAGCGGGTGTTGCTATACAACTCTCGACTCCGACTCTTCCCTGGGAAGCTTAAGTCTCGATGGTCGGGACCATTTTTGATTTCCCAGGTCTATCCATCCGGCGCCGTCGAGCTTACAACAGATAAAGGACATACTTTCTTGGTCAACGCTCAACGTCTAAAACCTTACTTAGGGATGGATGGACCAAGAGACAAAGAGTCCTTCATCCTCGCGGACCCTTCGTGATTCTTCGCTTTCAGTCGAGCTAATGACTCTAAACTAGCGCTTCTTGGGAGGCAACCCATGTTTTCTTTCCGTTTCCTTTTCTTTTTCCCTTATTATTCCGTTTGTTTCTTTATTTTCTAACCTTACATTTTTGTTAGTTTGTGTTTTAAGTGTTTTGTCTCTTCCCTTTTGAAACAGGAAATGAAATTCGTTACAAAACTATTCAGAACTGCGCGCCCAAGCGCCGAGAAATCAGGCGCCTAGGCGCCCGATTCTGAAAGGGGCGCCCAAGCGCCGAGAAATCAGGCGCCTAGGCGCCCGATTCTGAAAGGGGCGCCCAAGCGCCGAGAAATCAGGCGCCTAGGCGCCCGATTCTGAAAGGGGCGCCCAAGCGCCGAACAACGCCCGCCTAGGCGCGGGCATTACCACCCAAAAGAATCCAGGTAAGCTGTGTCGCGCGCCTAGGCGCCCAAACACGCGCGCCTAGGCGCCCGATTCTGATTTAACAATATGTGGGTCAAAACGGTCAAAATTCTCCCAAAATCTTCACAACTCCTCTCCCACGCGATTTCCGGCGACTCTCTCACCATTTCCGGCCATTTCCACCGTATTTCACCGCCACTTTCCATCAACATAATTCGTTGCACAAGAGGCTCTTCTTTCACATCGACTCGGTGCGAAAATTTTGGGGATAAAAGGTGAGTTTTGGCTTTACCCTTCTTCCATTTCGATTCATAGCCGACGAGTAGGTGCCTTGCGTTATATTTTGAGGATTAATTGGGGCATTGTCCGATTGTAGATTGATTTTTTTTGTTATTGCATTTGAGGGCTTTTATTGGATTTGTGGGTTGTAATAAAAAATTGGGGGTTGATGTTGTTGAATTGGATGATCTATTGTTGCTAAATCCGTGGGTTGTTATCAATTTGTGGGTTGAAATTGAATTTGTGGATTGTTGCCAAGTGTGGGTTGCTCTGATTTTGGTGTGTTGTTGGGCGTTGAAGATTGTTGTATTTGGTTGGTTGCATTTGGGTTGATTTGAGTAGTTAAGAAGTTGATAATTGTTGTTGCAAATGACGAGAACTACCAACAGACCGTCCAAGGGTAAGAAAAAAGTGGGTGAGGGTTCCTCTAATGAGCCCGAGACTCCCGATAATACCCGTTTTGAAAACCCCCAAGTCCAAATTATGTGTCAGAGTTTGAGCACCCCCCGCACCCTTATTAAGGAGCACTATTTAACCACCCGGGGACAGCCCTCTGTGCACGAATTGATACAATTTCATCGCTTACAGTTTTTCTGTCAAAAGCCCGAGGCCATTCATCTTCCTTGGGTTCTGGAATTCTTCAGCTCCGGGGTTTATGATGAGATTGAGACACGAGGATGGCTGGGGACTACCCTTTTGGTCCGGGGCAAACATGTCAATTATGAGTTGAGACAGATTAGGGAGAGCATAGGCACCCCGACCCCTCAGACATGCGAGTTCACCACTCTTTACAATGCAGGGCGCCTCCGAGTTAGCCTGTCGGATATTTTGCAGGTTATTGGCCGAGAGGGGTGGGAATGGGTACCCGGAGAAGCTCATGTCCCCCGTAGGGCTCTATTACCCGAGGCTGCTTTCTGGCTCGACTTCATCCGATTCAATTTAATGCCGAGTACCAATCGATCAGAGGCAAACAAGGAACGGGCCACCCTCATCTACGCTATTATGTCCAAGAAAGCTGTGGACTTTGCCCGGGTAATCCACAAGTCTTTGACGGACCACTTTAGGAAGTTGAAGAATGAGTTAGGGCCATTGATTAACAAAGAATTGGCTAAGCAAAAGGGAGAAGGTCCCACTCGGAAGATTCCCATCATTCTCCCGTCACTGATCACAGCTTTATGCAAGGCGGCTAAGGTTCCCACATTTCCTTTGGAGCGTACTGAGCTTCCTGGTTCTTATCTCACCGTGGTAGATGACGACTCCCAGGCTCCTCCACCACCAGCTACTTCAAAGAGGCCTCGCCCGTCTTCATCCCAGTCTACTAGCTCCCCACAGTTTCCACCTATGGATGCCGCCGCCATTAGACAATTAAAGGATGAATTGAGGGAGGAGTTGCGAGATGAGATGAGGGTGGTCATGTCCGACACTTGTGCTTATTTCCGTCAGCTTTTTGTAGAGCATGATGCGTTTGTCGGTTGGGGGCCGTTTGATTATTCTGCTCCTCCACCTTACCCGCACCCCCCGCCTCAGCAGCCCGCAGATATGCACGAGTCAGGTGCTCTCGTTCCTGACGGAGGTGATGATGAGGCTCATAATGATGAGGGTAGCCCGTTGATTGATTTGGATGATCTCGGCGGCGAGGATGAGGATTACATTGACCGTTTTGGCACCACCGATTAGGCTTATCTTGTTTTATTTCCATGCATGTTTTTTTTATTTTTGGATATCTTTTGTTGGGATGTTTGATATTTTATGTTTTATGTTTGGATGCTTGATGTTTTCCTTCCATGCATGTTTCTCATTTTTTTTGTTTATCTCGTTTTGTTTTATTCTATTCTATCCAATGTTTGATGCTCTGTATGGCTAGCATTTGTTTACCTATGTAGTGATCGACACAGTGATTGCCATCCGTGGACTTGATTGCCTTAAGTGGACTCGGGTTTGCTTTTCAGCTTCCCTATGGTGACGTGTACTTTGCCCTTTTCTTTTTCAAACATTGGGGACAATGTTCATGATAAGTGTGGGGGGTATACTAGATCCATTATAGTCATGTTGATTCATGTTTTACATATTTCGGTCCAAGTTTGGGGGGTGCTGTACCTCTACATGTGAAATGTGTGCAATTTTAATTTATTTTTTTGGATAGAATTTCAACCCTTCACTTGAGGCATTGAGTATGGTTAATTTGAATACATGGTATGTTTTCTCTATCAATTTGGTTTTTAATGGCTATACACATCGTTCCTTGCTTATGGGATCCTAACTAGACTAGATTAACCTTAAGATGATTCACATATGCACCTAAATCGAAGGTAGAGGAGTTGAGTGGGCAATCATTTTGAAACACTTAAAGGCTTGATCCCGGAAATATCAACTTAGAATTTTCACATGTGTTATGAGTTGAGAACGTTAACTTCGTGTGCTTAATAATAATAAAAAGAGGTTGAACATTGGTATGACTGAAAAAGTCAGGCTTAATAGATACTGGGGGCGAAGAGCACCATGCCTAGAATACTGTACTATTTTGCTAATTTGAGCTAAGCTCAAGCCAATGCAAGTGTTAAGTGAATAAGGACCTAGTTTGATTTTGTGGCCTTTGACACTCGAGTGATTAAGCCCTTAGGAATGTCTCCACATTTGATACCCTAAAGCCATCTGGTTTAGGAGTTATTGGCCTAAAACTCGTTACACGGGTGTCATAGAAAGCCTAAGAGGATCAAACATTGCACATGGTCTAGCCTCTAATGTTTCGAGTTGAAAGTGCATAAGATAAATCCGAAAGTGGAATGAAGTGATAAATTTTTAAGTGGCTATGAAGTTGTATTCAATTCTCGTACCATGTGAATAATCAAAAGTTGATAAATATGGGGTTAATGTTTGAAAAGTGGTAAGAATGCCACTTGACTATAATACTTGAGATTTATTACACTACACCCTTAGGATGATCTTTTCAATGTTAAGGCGTAACATGAGCAAATGTGTGATGTGTATATATTTGTAATATGAGCTTAAACAGATGAATTCATACCATTGTGTGCTATTAATCATTGTAATTTACGTTGAGTGATCGGGGTTGAAAATCTTTCGATTTTGTGGGTATATCGTCTGCAAACCCTCACGAGACTATAACTCGTCCTTTGAGGTAACTAAAAGGTTCAAAGGCTTGTTGCATTCGCTAAATGCAACCGTTTACTCCACGAAAGTGAGTTAGGTAGTTTTCTTTTTGTTTCTCTCTTTGATTGATGATGTTTCCTTATCTTAGAACTCTTATTGCTCGAGGACGAGCAATTGATAAGTGTGGGGGTGTTGATAAGAGGCATTTTTACGTGTTTTTAAGCCCCTTTGCGTTTATGTTTTAGGTTCATTTATCGCTTGAATTCTTGCCACATGTGCGTTTAATTCGTGCATTAAGTGATTTCAGGTCTTAAATGGATACAATCGAAGAACGGGATGAAAACGACGTATAAAACAAGTTCAGGCCAATTTGCTTCTGCTTTCCGCGCCTAGGCGCCGTTCTGTCCACGCCTGGGCGCCGTATCTGCACCAGTTTCCACGTTCGAGCGATATTTTCTTATTTTTAGAGACCGAATTGGATGAAGTTTCCTTCTACAAAGTTGTAGAACTATGTGTTAGCTTCAAATGAGGACTTGAATCATCCAAATCGGAGTTTTGTGGAGAGAGTTATGAAGGAAATACAATTACTGCGCCAGACAGAGGCAAATACTCCCAACATTCTGATTTGGGCGCCCGAGCGCCATAAATCCCGCGCCTAGGCGTGGCCACATCCGAGATTTGATTCCTTTCAGCCAAAAGATCATCATTTGATGGGGGAATGGAACATTTAAAGCCAAGAGGTCATCACATGTATGGGGGGGATGTCATAAGTATGTTTCTTACTAGATCTACTTTAGGGAATTTTATACTACTCACTTTAAGAGTAGTGGAGGGGACACTAGGGGGGACATACACATGAGGAGCTGATTTGTGGTGGTCTTCTTAAGGATTTGAGGAGCAATTGACCGATGACATCTTGAGGAGGAGGAGGAGAGAGAGAGAGCATTTTGGCCATCACTTTTCACTCATCATCATTCATCACCATTTCTTCATCACTTTTGGAGGGGAACAAAGAGAGAGGAGCTAAGGATTGAAGATCAAGAGCAAAGATCCATCATCAATCAATTGAGGGAGTTTTAATTATTTGCATTTACATGTTTATTTCCATGAGTATGTATATGTTTGTATTAGATTTTCTTAAGGCTTTGATGAGAGGCTAATATTGTAGAACTAAGGCCATGTGAAGGCCAAATTTATGAATCAATATATGTGAAGTTGCTCTTTGTATTAATTCTCCTATTGCTTTGTGTGTTAATTCTATGCTTTTATTCCAATCATGTGTTTGATCACCATATGCTTGCTATCTTGCCTAATCTAGTTGTTCGAGAGAAAATAGATTAGGGTGCAAGAGAATTAACACATCATCCGAAACAAATGAGGGATTGCCCTAGAAATAGGTAAAGATTCCCGGGTGTTGTTAGCCGGATTCGTTCGGGGAAGCTCTAGAACGTTAATGCGTGATTTTTGATTAGATTCTCGGATAGACATATTTAGAGAACCGTCAATTAATCATAGGATTATTATGTGCCGAGACATCGGGTAATAGTTAATTTAGGAGTTTCCACCAAAGCAATAGGAGTCTAATAATTCGAAGAGTAGCTCATATATATTGACGAGTAGATTCGGTTGTAGCATGTGCCTTAGTCATTTTATCATACGTGAGATTAAATCTATAGTACGTTTCTCTTTGGTTCTTCGTTTGTTTAATCTTTTTCTTGCACTTTACTTTAATTGTCTTATCTTTTATCGAAAATCATGAACTAGAATTCAAGTCCTTGTGGTTCGACAACCCGGACTTTTTGTCCACTTATTACTACACACGTCTAGTGCACTTGCTATCATAGCACGTTAGCTTTTAGCGTGTCAAGTTTTTGGCGCCGTTGCCGGGACTTGTTTATTTTAGTTTACATTTTTAATAATTCTTAGTTTTCGTTCATTTCTTGATTTTCTTTTATTTTCGTGATTAGTCTAATTTTGTTCTTGTATTTAATTGTTAGGTTCTTGAGGTGCATGACCCGCTCCTCAAACAAGCCTCTATACGAGTTGGAGCCCGAAATTGAACGAGTTCTTAGGACTAGTAGGCGAGCAAGAGAAATGGCCAATAATCTCAACCAAAACCCAAATGGAAATTTCCCGGACATGAACTCACCGGAAACTAGGGAGTGGTTACAAGGTGTTCTACAAGCCATGCAAGCGGTACCTCCTCCACAACTCCCGTCGGTTCGGGGTAGCTTACCACCTAGGGTCCATACCATTCCGGGGCCCGTAGTCGTGCCTAATTTCTTCACACCAAACTACCACATTCCGGCTCACATTTTTAATATGGTGCAAGGAGATCCTTTCTATGGAGAACCACACGAATCACCACACGCTCATTTGGAAACCATAGATGAGGCTCTTGTGACCATTCAATATCACCCACGTGATCTTGATGCGATTCGTCTAAGAGTCTTCCATTTCTCATTGAAGGATAGGGCGACAACATGGTACAAATCCTTACCTCCACAATCTATTACAACATGGAGTGAGTTGGTCGATGCCTTTTTAAATAAATTCTTTCCACCCTCAAAAATCAATGAGCTACGGAGTAATATAAAAGGGTTTAGGCAAAGGAGCAATGAATCTTTAGCCGAGGCTTGGGCTAGATATAAGGGCATGCTCCGTAAATGTCCCGATCATAATTTTGGGTTGAATGAACAAGTACTCCATTTCTATGATGGGGTTAGGTCACGTATTCGGCATAGACTCAACGCGGGTGCGGGAGGAGATCTCCTTGGGTTAGACTGTCAAAGTGTATGGGACAAAGTCGAACAGTTGGCCCGAGAAGACGAGCTTTACCCCGACGATGAAGAGGCCTCATCCTCTAAAAAGGTTGCTTGTATTGAGGAAGTAGTTGAGGAAGTAGTAGTCTTGGAACCGGAGGTTGGCAATGTTAATTATGTGGGGAATCAAAATAAACCTCGGGTGAACTTTCATATACCCGAGAATTTTCCAAAAAGGCCCAACCCCGCACAGAACGCACAACCGGGGATTTATCAACCGGGGATCTATCAAGCTCCACGACCACCCTTCAATAACCCACCCCCGAGGCAAGGCAATTTCAATGGACAAGGTCAAGGTCAAGTGCAAATGCGACCTCCCACAATCGATGAGAAACTGGATGCTCACATGAAAAAGTCCGATACATCTTTCAACGAACTTCGGAGTATGATAAAGGATATGTGTATGGAGATGAAGGATTTGCGAACACAAGTAGGGCAACTTTCTAATGCGGTTAACGGTAGAGCCCCGGGGACTCTCCCAAGCGACACGGAAAAGAACCCGAAGGCCCAATGCAATGCCATAGCCTTGAGAAGTGGCAAACAATTGGAGAATGACACTGCCAGTACATCCGCGCCCGAGCGCCCAGAACTGCACGCCCAGGCGCCAGCAGATACGCGCCTAGGCGCCAATATACGCGCCCAGGCGCCAACCACAAACCTGCCAGATGCAAACTCTCTGCATCCCGCGCCCGAGCGCCCAGAACTGCACGCCCAGGCGCCAGCAGATACGCGCCTAGGCGCCAATATACGCGCCCAGGCACCAACCACAAACCTGCCAGATGCAAACTCTCTGCATCCCGCGCCCGAGCGCCCAGAACTGCACGCCCAGGCGCCAGCAGATCCGCGCCTAGGCGCCGATACACGCGCCCAGGCGCCGCCCACTGTTTCTGTGGGTTTTCATCCGTCTAATCCAACGCTTTCTCCCCCTATCGAAGTTCGTCTCCCCTTCCCAAATGCTCACAAAAAGAAGAAAAAGGAGATGGATCCGAGCTTTCTTCGAATTTTGGCAATCCTTCGGGAAGTGAGAATTAATATTCCGTTTATTGACGCCATTCTCCAAATGCCGAATTATGTGAAGTTCTTCAAGGACATACTCTCCAACAAACAGAAGTGGGAAGAGAATGAGACGGTGTGCCTCACGGAAGAATGCTCCGCCGTATTACTCAATAAATTGCCAACTAAGCTCCAAGATCCCGGGAGTCTCACAATCCCATGCACAATTGGATCCCTATCATTCAAGAAGGTGTTATGTGACTCGGGGCCAGCATCAATCTTCTTCCATACTCACTGTTTAAAAAGCTAGGCCTTGGAAATCCCAAGCCGACCTCAATGAGCCTTCAACTAGCCGACCGATCGATCAAGAGGCCCAAGGGGATAATCGAAGACGTTATTGTCCAAGTCGACAAGTTTTATTTTCCCGTTGATTTCGTAGTACTCGACATGGAAGAAGATGTGGAGGTACCATTAATCCTAGGGAGACCATTCCTAGCCACGGGTAAGGCGGTAATTGACATTGCTAATGGTAAGCTTACCTTGAATGTGGGCGATGACAAAGTTACCTTTGATGTTTACAAAGTCCTTAAACATCCTATTGATCATGACTCGTGTTATCGAATTGATACATTTGACCATTTGATTGTTGAGTATTTACAGGACAATACAATTGAAAATTCTCTCGAACAGAGTCTTATGAAATCCATGCAAGTGGACTCGGAGAAAGATGATCTAGTGGAAAAGGTTCTAAGCTTGGAGTACAAATCTTCCTCTCATTCGGGAGGATTCATCAAAGTTGATAGATCATTGTCAGGATCACCTCGCCCATCTATTGAAGAACCCCCCTCTCTCGAACTCAAACCCCTCCCCTCCCACCTTAAATATGTGTACTTGAACGATGACGAAACACTCCCATTGATCATTTCCTCATCTCTTTCAGGATCACAAGAAGAGCAATTAATGACGGTGTTGAGATCTCACAAACGGGCTTTTGGGTGGAAACTTGCGGACATCAAAGGCATTAGTCCAGCGATATGTATGCACAAAATACTTATGGAGGACTCCACCAAGCCTACACGCCAACCCCAAAGGAGATCAAACCCACAAATCCAAGAGGTAGTAAAGAAGGAAGTGATTAAACTGCTCGACTCAGGTATAATCTATCCTATTTCTGATAGTGCGTGGGTGAGCCCTACCCAAGTGGTGCCTAAGAAAGGGGGGATAACGGTAATTGAGAATGCGAATAATGAGCTTATCCCAACTCGTATAATTAGTGGATGGCGTGTATGTATAGATTACCGTAAGTTGAATGATGCCACACGTAAGGATCATTTCCCCCTCCCCTTTTTTGACCAAATGCTTGAACGATTAGCCGGGCATGATTTCTATTGTTTTCTAGATGGTTACTCCGGCTATAATCAAATTGCCATAGATCCTGAGGACCAAGAGAAAACCACTTTCACTTGTCCTTATGGCACATTTGCTTATAGAAGGATGCCATTTGGCTTGTGTAATGCCCCGGCCACTTTTCAAAGATGCATGATGGCTATTTTTCATGATATGGTTGAAGATTTCCTTGAAATTTTTATGGATGACTTTTCTGTTTTCGGAACAACTTTTGATATTTGTCTTGCTCATCTAAATGTTGTGCTTAAACGTTGTGAAGAAACCAACCTTGTTTTGAATTGGGAAAAATGCCATTTAATGGTCCGGGAGGGGATTGTACTTGGCCACAAGATTTCTCAAAAAGGGATCGAAGTGGACCAAGCCAAGATTGTCTAATTTGCTTGTTAAAGATGCACCTTTTGATTTCAATTCTTCTTGTATGCAGGCCTTTCTTGATTTGAAGGAACGCTTAGTTTCCGCCCCTATCATGTCATCCCCCGATTGGAGCTTACCATTCGAATTGATGTGTGATGCGAGTGACACCGCGGTTGGAGCGGTCCTTGGCCAAAGGAAGGAAAAGGTATTTCGAACCATTTACTATGCTAGTAAAACTCTTAACGATGCACAATTGAATTATGCCACCACGGAAAAAGAATTACTCGCCATAGTCTTTGCATTCGATAAATTCCACTCTTACCTCGTGCTAAACAAAGTGATAGTTTACACCGATCATTCGGCTTTAAAATATTTGCTTGCCAAGAAAGATGCTAAACCAAGACTCCTTAGGTGGATTTTGTTACTCCAAAAATTTGATTTAGAGATAAAAGACAAGAAAGGCACCGAAAATGTAGTAGCCGACCACCTCTCACGATTAGAGCTAGTGAATGATCCGTTAGATGAGACACCAATTCGTGAGGAATTCCCAGATGAACACCTCCTTGCTATTTCTGAAAAAATTTCACCTTGGTATGCTAACTTTGCCAATTACATTGTTACGGGTCGTCTTCCCCCGGATATCACTTTTCATCAAAAGAAGAAATTTCTATCTGATGTAAAGCAATATCTTTGGGACGAACCCTTTTTATTCAAAGTTTGTGCAGATGGTTTAATTCGACGTTGCATACCCGAAACGGACGTGCATGCTATCCTATCTCATTGTCATGATATGGCGGTAGGTGGCCATTTTGGGCCTTCCAAAACGGTAGCTAAGATCCTCCAATCAGGTTTTTTCTGGCCTACTCTTGTTAAAGATGCACATCATTATGTCAAATCTTGTGATCGCTGTCAACGAATGGGGAACATCTCTAAACATCATGAAACGCCCTTAAATAGCATGTTAGAGTGTGAGTTGTTTGATGTATGGGGTGTAGATTTCATGGGCCCTTTTCCCAGTTCTTGTTCAAATAAATATATCCTTGTTGCGGTAGACTATGTCTCCAAATGGGTGGAAGCCGTGGCCTTGCCTACTAATGATGCTCGGGTTGTCACTCGTTTTCTGAAGAAGCATATTTTTACTCGATTTGGAACTCCCCGAGCCATCATTAGTGACGGGGGCACCCACTTCTGCAACAGGCAGTTTGAACTTTTATTGACCAAGTACGGGGTGAAGCATAAAATTTCGACCCCATACCACCCACAAACTAGTGGCCAAGTGGGGGTCTCGAATAGGGAGATTAAGCGTATTTTAGAAAAAACTGTCAACGCATCAAGAAAGGATTGGTCCCTTAAATTGGATGATGCTCTTTGGGCTTATCGGACCGCCTATAAAACCCCAATTGGCATGTCCCCGTATCGTCTTGTTTTTGGTAAAACATGTCACTTGCCCGTTGAACTCGAGCATCGTGCTTATTGGGCCATTAAGTTTCTAAATTTTGACTCTCAAAGTGTAGGTACACAACGTTTGCTACAACTCAACGAGCTCGAAGAATGGCGTCATCTTGCTTATGAGAACGCAAAACTCTATAAGGAGCGGACCAAAATGTGGCATGACAAACATATTCTCCCCCGGGAATTCCACAAGGGAGAGCGGGTGTTGCTATACAACTCTCGACTCCGACTCTTCCCCGGGAAGCTTAAGTCTCGATGGTCGGGACCATTTTTGATTTCCCAGGTCTATCCATCCGGCGCCGTCGAGCTTACAACAGATAAAGGACATACTTTCTTGGTCAACGCTCAACGTCTAAAACCTTACTTAGGGATGGATGGACCAAGAGACAAAGAGTCCTTCATCCTCGCGGACCCTTCGTGATTCTTCGCTTTCAGTCGAGCTAATGACTCTAAACTAGCGCTTCTTGGGAGGCAACCCATGTTTTCTTTCCGTTTCCTTTTCTTTTTCCCTTATTATTCCGTTTGTTGCTTTATTTTCTAACCTTACATCTTTGTTAGTTTGTGTTTTAAGTGTTTTGTCTCTTCCCTTTTGAAACAGGAAATGAAATTCGTTACAAAACTATTCAGAACTGCGCGCCCAAGCGCCGAGAAATCAGGCGCCTAGGCGCCCGATTCTGAAAGGGGCGCCCAAGCGCCGAGAAATCAGGCGCCTAGGCGCCCGATTCTGAAAGGGGCGCCCAAGCGCCGAGAAATCAGGCGCCTAGGCGCCCGATTCTGAAAGGGGCGCCCAAGTGCCGAACAACGCCCGCCTAGGCGCGGGCATTACCACCCAAAAGAATCCAGGTAAGCTGTGTCGCGCGCCTAGGCGCCCAAACACGCGCGCCTAGGCGCCCGATTCTGATTTAAGCTAATATGTGGGTCAAAACAGTCAAAATTCTCCCAAAATCTTCACATCTCCTCTCCCACGCGATTTCCGGCGACTCTATCACCATTTCCGGCCATTTCCACCGTATTTCACCGCCACTTTCCATCAACATAATTCGTCGCACAAGAGGCTCTTCTTTCACATCGACTCGGTGAGAACATTTTGGGGATAAAAGGTGAGTTTTGGCTTTACCCTTCTTCCATTTTCGATTCATAGCCGACGAGTAGGTGCCTTGCACTATATTTTGAGGATTAATTGGGGCATTGTCCGATTGTAGATTGATTTTTTTTACGTCATTGCATTTGAGGGCTTTTATTGGATTTGTGGGTTGTAATCAAAAATTGGGGGTTGATGTTGTTGAATTGGATGATCTATTGTTGCTAAATCCGTGGGTTGTTATCAATTTGTGGGTTGAAATTGAATTTGTGGATTGTTGCCAAGTGTGGGTTGCTCTGATTTTGGTGTGTTGTTGGGCGTTGAAGATTGTTGTATTTGGTTGGTTGCATTTGGGTTGATTTGAGTAGTTAAGAAGTTGATAATTGTTGTTGCAAATGACGAGAACTACCAACAGACCGTCCAAGGGTAAGAAAAAAGTGGGTGAGGGTTCCTTTAATGAGCCCGAGACTCCCGATAATACCCGTTTTGAAAACCCCCAAGTCCAAATTATGTGTCAGAGTTTGAGCACCCCCCGCACCCTTATTAAGGAGCACTATTTAACCACCCGGGGACAGCCCTCTGTGCATGAATTGATACAATTTCATCGCTTACAGTTTTTCTGTCAAAAGCCCGAGGCCATTCATCTTCCTTGGGTTCTGGAATTCTTCAGCTCCGGGGTTTATGATGAGATTGAGACACGAGGATGGCTGGGGACTACCCTTTTGGTCCGAGGCAAACATGTCAATTATGAGTTGAGACAGATTAGGGAGAGCATAGGCACCCCGACCCCTCAAACATGCGAGTTCACCACTCTTTACAATGCAGGGCGCCTCCGAGTTAGCCTGTCGGATATTTTGCAGGTTATTGGCCGAGAGGGGTGGGAATGGGTACCCGGAGAAGCTCATGTCCCCCGTAGGGCTCTATTACCCGAGGCTACTTTCTGGCTCGACTTCATCCGATTCAATTTAATGCCGAGTACCAATCGATCAGAGGCAAACAAGGAACGAGCCACCCTCATCTACGCTATTATGTCCAAGAAAGCTGTGGACTTTGCCCGGGTAATCCACAAGTCTTTGACGGACCACTTTAGGAAGTTGAAGAATGAGTTAGGGCCATTGATTAACAAAGAATTGGCTAAGCAAAAAGGAGAAGGTCCCACTCGGAAGATTCCCATCATTCTCCCGTCACTGATCACAGCTTTATGCAAGGCGGCTAAGGTTCCCACATTTCCTTTGGAGCGTACTGAGCTTCCTGGTTCTTATCTCACCGTGGTAGATGACGACTCCCAGGCTCCTCCACCACCAGCTACTTCAAAGAGGCCTCGCCCGTCTTCATCCCAGTCTACTAGCTCCCCACAGTTTCCACCTATGGATGCCGCCGCCATTAGACAATTAAAGGATGAATTGAGGGAGGAGTTGCGAGATGAGATGAGGGTGGTCATGTCCGACACTTGTGCTTATTTCCGTCAGCTTTTTGTAGAGCATGATGCGTTTGTCGGTTGGGGGCCGTTTGATTATTCTGCTCCTCCACCTTACCCGCACCCCCTGCCTCAGCAGCCCGCAGATATGCACGAGTCAGGTGCTCTCGTTCCTGACGGAGGTGATGATGAGGCTCATAATGATGAGGGTAGCCCGTTGATTGATTTGGATGATCTCGGCGGCGAGGATGAGGATTACATTGACCGTTTTGGCACCACCGATTAGGCTTATCTTGTTTTATTTCCATGCATGTTTTTTTTTATTTTTGGATATCTTTTGTTGGGATGTTGGATATTTTATGTTTTATGTTTGGATGCTTGATGTTTTCCTTCCATGCATGTTTCTCATTTTTTTTGTTTATCTCGTTTTGTTTTATTCTATTCTATCCAGTGTTTGATGCTCTGTATGGCTAGCATTTGTTTACCTATGTAGTGATCGACACAGTGATTGCCATCCGTGGACTTGATTGCCTTAAGTGGACTCGGGTTTGCTTTTCAGCTTCCCTATGGTGACGTGTACTTTGCCCTTTTCTTTTTCAAACATTGGGGACAATGTTCATGATAAGTGTGGGGGGTATACTAGATCCATTATAGTCATGTTGATTCATGTTTTACATATTTCGGTCCAAGTTTGGGGGGTGCTGTACCTCTACATGTGAAATGTGTGCAATTTTAATTTATTTTTTTGGATAGAATTTCAACCCTTCACTTGAGGCATTGAGTATGGTTAATTTGAATACATGGTATGTTTTCTATATCAATTTGGTTTTTAATGGCTATACACATCGTTCCTTGCTTATGGGATCCTAACTAGACTAGATTAACCTTAAGATGATTCACATATGCACCTAAATCAAAGGTAGAGGAGTTGAGTGGGCAATCATTTTGAAACACTTAAAAGCTTGATCCCGAAAATATCAACTTAGAATTTTCACATGTGTTATGAGTTGAGAACGTTAACTTCGTGTGCTTAATAATAATAAAAAGAGGTTGAACATTGGTATGACTGAAAAAGTCAGGCTTAATAGATACTGGGGGCGAAGAGCACCATGCCTAGAATACTGTACTATTTTGCTAATTTGAGCTAAACTCAAGCCAATGCAAGTGTTAAGTGAATAAGGACCTAGTTTGATTTTGTGGCCTTTGACATTCGAGTGATTAAGCCCTTAGGAATGTCTCCACATTTGATACCCTAAAGCCATCTGGTTTAGGAGTTATTGGCCTAAAACTCGTTACACGGGTGTCATAGAAAGCCTAAGAGGATCAAACATTGCACATGGTCTAACCTCTAATGTTTCGAGTTGAAAGTGCATAAGATAAATCCGAAAGTGGAATGAAGTGATAAATTTTTAAGTGGCTATGAAGTTGTATTCAATTCTCGAACCATGTGAATAATCAAAAGTTGATAAATATGGGGTTAATGTTTGAAAAGTGGTAAGAATGCCACTTGACTATAATACTTGAGATTTATTACACTGCACCCTTAGGATGATCTTTTCAATGTTAAGGCGTAACATGAGCAAATGTGTGATGTGTATATATTTGTAATATGAGCTTAAACAGATGAATTCATATCATTGTGTGCTATTAATCATTGTAATTTACGTTGAGTGATCGGGGTTGAAAATCTTTCGATTTTGTGGGTATATCGTCTGCAAACCCTCACGAGACTATAACTCGTCCTTTGAGGTAACTAAAAGGTGCAAAGGCTTGTTGCATTCGCTAAATGCAACCGTTTACTCAACGAAAGTGAGTTAGGTAGTGTTCTTTTTGTTTCTCTCTTTGATTGATGATATTTCCTTATCTTAGAACTCTTATTGCTCGAGGACGAGCAATTGATAATTGTGGGGGTGTTGATAAGAGGCATTTTTACGTGTTTTTAAGCCCCTTTTGCGTTTATGTTTTAGGTTCATTTATCGCTTAATTCTTGCTACATGTGCGTTTAATTCGTGCATTAAGTGATTTCAGGTTTTAAATGGATACAATCGAAGAACGGGATGAAAAACGACGTATAAAACAAGTTCAGGCCAATTTGCTTCTGCTTTCCGCGCCTAGGCGCCGTTCTGTCCACGCCTGGGCGCCGTATCTGCACCAGTTTCCACGTTCGAGCGATATTTTCTTATTTTTAGAGACTGAATTGGATGAAGTTTCCTTCTACAAAGTTGTAGAACTATGTGTTAGCTTCAAATGAGGACTTGAATCATCCAAATCGGAGTTTTGTGGAGAGAGTTATGAAGGAAATACAATTACTGCGCCAGACAGAGGCAAATACTCCCAACATTCTGATTTGGGCGCCCGAGCGCCATAAATCCCGCGCCTAGGCGTGGCCACATCCGAGATTTGATTCCTTTCAGCCAAAAGATCATCATTTGATGGGGGAATGGAACATTTAAAGCCAAGAGGTCATCACATGTATGGGGGGGATGTCATAAGTATGTTTCTTACTAGATCTACTTTAGGGAATTATATACTACTCACTTTAAGAGTAGTGGAAGGGACACTAGGGGGGACATACACATGAGGAGCTGATTTGTGGTGGTCTTCTTAAGGATTTGAGGGAGCAATTGACCGATGACATCATGAGGAGGAGGAGGAGGAGAGAGAGAGAGACATTTTGGCCATCACTCTTCACCCATCATCATTCATCACCATTTCTTCATCACTTTTGGAGGGGAACAAAGAGAGAGGAGCTAAGGATTGAAGATCAAGAGCAAAGATCCATCATCAATCAATTGAGGGAGTTTTAATTATTTGCATTTACATGTTTATTTCCATGAGTATGTATATGTTTGTATTAGATTTTCTTAAGACTTTGATGAGAGGCTAATATTGTAGAACTAAGGCCATGTGAAGGCCAAATTTATGAATCAATATATGTGAAGTTGCTCTTTGTATTAATTCTCCTATTGCTTTGTGTGTTAATTCTATGCTTTTATTCCAATCATGTGTTTGATCACCATATGCTTGCTATCTTGCCTAATCTAGTTGTTCGAGAGAAAATAGATTAGGGTGCAAGAGAATTAACACATCATCCGAAACAAATGAGGGATTGCCCTAGAAATAGGTAAAGATTCCCGGGTGTTGTTAGCCGGATTCGTTCGGGGAAGCTCTAGAACGTTAATGCGTGATTTTTGATTAGATTCTCGGATAGACATATTTAGAGAACCGTCAATTAATCATAGGATTATTATGTGCCGAGACATCGGGTAATAGTTAATTTAGGAGTTTCCACCAAAGCAATAGGAGTCTAATAATTCGAAGAGTAGCTCATATATATTGACGAGTAGATTCGGTTGTAGCATGTGCCTTACTCATTTTATCATACGTGAGATTAAATCTATAGTACGTTTCTCTTTGGTTCTTCGTTTGTTTAATCTTTTTCTTGCACTTTACTTTAATTGTCTTATCTTTTATCGAAAATCATGAACTAGAATTCAAGTCCTTGTGGTTCGACAACCCGGACTTTTTGTCCACTTATTACTACACAAGTCTAGTGCACTTGCTATCATAGCACGTTAGCTTTTAGCGTGTCAATAGCAATTTTTTTATGCTTGCTATTTCATCGAACATAGAACGCCAGTGCTTGTTATTGGCTTTGGAGATTGATTCTTTCAAGGCTTTGGTTGATTGATGCTTTTCTTTCTCATTTTCCCCCTTCTTGCCATCATCGAGAAAGGTTTTCAAATCGGCGATATCTTTGAGCAATAGCCGAACTTCTTCAACAAGTAGATCGACTAGTTGAGCGATACTCTAAGCAATGTCATTTGAAGAATTGTGCCTCTCAGTATCAGCTGAAGCGTTCTGAGCTAGGTGACTATTGAATTTGGTGAAGAGTTCAGCGATCAGAGGTGTCAGACATTATTCGGATTTGCCTATTAGCGGTGTCAAAAATCTTTGAGCAAGAACCCTCAATGTTGCTGAGCGAGTTCCGTACTGCTTGTCTGAAATCTCGAGCATTTGGATCACTGTCCGAGTCCGAAGAGGGACGCTCAGGAGACGGAATGAGTTCATATGAGCTAGAGACAGCAGCCTTGCCTTTGGCTTTATCTCGAATAAAAAGCTCTCCAGGCTCTGCGCCTATTTCAGCATGAACTTCTTCTATCGCTGAGTCAAGCGTCAGTTATGCCTCATCCATAACACTTGTGCACAACAACTTCTTGTAGCTACATACTCTGTGGAGGTAGCTATCGATTGTTGTTTCTTACTATGCCATTAAACTAACCTATCACCTAGAAATTGACATGTACCACTAGTACTCTTACGATAAATTTTGCAACCTGCAAAATCTGCATCTGAGTAACCAATTAGTTTAAAAGGAGAGTCCGTAGGATATCATAAGCCCACATTTTTTGTGCCTTTTAGGTATTAAGGATCTTCTTGGCAGCAATTAAGTGTGACTCTTTAGGATCGGCTTGAAATCGTGCACACATGCATACCGAAAATATAATATCAGGTCTACTAGCAATAAGATAAAGAAGTGATCCAATGATACCTCTATAGTTAGTGATATCAACTTTCTTCCCACTTTCATCTTTATCTAGCTTAAGCGATTGGCTGATTGGAATTTTTGAATATGATGCATTTTTCATACCAAATTTTTTAATCATATCTCTTGTATATTTAGCTTGATTAATATATATGCCATTAGGGAGTTGTTTAACTTGTAATCCTAAGAAGAAAGTTAAATCACCCATCATGCTCATTTCAAATTGTTCTTGCACCATTTTCAAAAATTTCTCACGCAGACGCTTGTTAGTAGAACCAAATATAATATCATCAACATAAATTTGAACTAGGAGAATATCTTCATCATTGGTAATCTTATATAACGTTGTATCAACGCTGCATTTTGAAAAGCCTTTACCAATAAGGAAAATAGAAAGAGTGTCATACCATGCTCGGGGTGCTTGCTTAAGCCCATAAAGTGCTTTGTCTAGCTTGTAAACCATACCATTACCATGGTTGTTGATGAATCCCGGTGGTTGCTCCACATATACCTCTTCTTGGAGTTCACTATTCAGGAAGGCACTCTTCACGTCCATTTGATACAGTGTAAACTTGTTGAACGCTGCATACGCTAGAAACATACGAATTGCTTCACGACGGGCGACAGGAGCATATGTCTCATCAAATCAATACCTTCTTCTTGGTAATAACCTTGAGCAACGAGTTTGGCCTTGTTCCTTATTAAACTACCATTTTCATCCATTTTGTTTCTATATACCCATCTAGTTCCAATAACTCCTTGGTGAGTTGGTCTTGGTACTAGCATCCAAACCTTACTACACTCAAACTGATTAAGCTCTTCTTGCATGGCTTCAATCCAACATGGATCGCTTAGTGCTTCATCCACTTTCTTAGGCACCATTTAAGATAGAAAGCTTGCGAACATAGCCTCATTAAATGTAGCGGCTCTAGTCCTAACAGGCGCTTCAATATCTCAAATAATCTGCTCAGGTGGATGAACACGCAGCCATAGTCTATCTGGTTGGAATGGGTTAAGAGGTTGAACAGGCGCTTGACGATCAGACGCTTGACAATCCTCTTGCGTAGGTGCTTCAAGTTCACTGATTCTTGTTTGCTCTTGATGATCACTCTCTTCATGATCATCAGTATATCTTGCATTGTTATCCGAAATATCCTCACGAGTAATATTAAGAGGTGGTACTAAGATCTCATCATCGTCGTCACTATCATCATCAATGGTAATCTTAGACGTTTGATGACATAGATCTTCAACTCCTACATCATTCATATTAACCTTACTCGATTCTTGGTTAGCATCATCAAAAATAACATGAATAGATTCCTCAACCTTCGATTTGATCTTGTTTAAGATGCGGAAATTCTTTCCATTCTTGGCGCAGCCTAGAAAGATTCCCTCATCCGCTTTAGGATCAAATGTCTTTAGGCTTTGGGATCCATTATTTTGAATAAAACATTTAGAACCAAAGACATGAAAGTATGAAACATTTGGCTACGTCCCTTCCACAGTTCATATAGAGTTTTCCCATGCTGTTTGTTGATCATGCAACGATTTTGAGTGTAATAGGCAGTGTTGATCGCTTCGGCCCAAAACCTAGGAGCAAGATTGGATTCTGCTAACATTGTCCTGGCAGCTTCCTTAAGCGTTCTGTTCCGGCGCTCAGCAACACCATTCTGTTGGGGAGTTCTGGGAGCTGAAAACTCATGATGTATTCCATTCTCTGCACAAAACTTCTCAACAACGCTGTTAGCAAACTCAGTATCGTAATCGCTTCTTATGCTTGCAACCTTAAGATTTTTCAATGTTTGAAGTTGCCGAATAAGCGTTGTTAACTTGTCACATGTTTCATCTTTGGATGAAAAAAATTCCACCCAAGTAAATAGAGAGGAATCATCTACTATCACCAAAGTATACCTTTTACCACTCACACTAATAGTTTGAACAGGTCCAAATAGATCCATGTGAAGTAGTTCAAGTATCCTAGAGGTAGATAGATGAGGTTTTCTTTTGAAAGATGATTTAACTTGATTTCCCATTTGACAAGCGTGACAAAGGCGATCCTTGTGAATGATCCTTTTGGTAATCCCTCTACAAGATTTAGATTTATAAGCTGAGAGATTGTCTTAAAGTTGAGGTGATTCATTTTTCTATGCCATAACCAACCCGTTTTACATTCATTTTTAGCAACAAAACATGTTGGGTTGTTATCAAGTGTTGAACCCCAATCTACCAAATATACGCTATTAGTTCTTTTACCTTTCAATTTAGTAGACTTAGTCTTAGCGTCATTTATATAGCAACAGTCACTTGAGAATATGACTTGCGAAACCTTTATCACAAAATTGACTTACGTTTAATAAATTGTGCTTTAGACCCTCAACATAATAAACATCACTTATCATGATGTTCCCCTTATGCAAAGTACCTATACCTTTGGTTTTACCTTTGGAGTTGTTACCAAATACAACATGAGGACCATTGGCAGCTCGATAGTTGATCAGAAGATCTTTGGAACCAATCATGTGCCTTGACGATCCACTATCAAAGTACCAAACAGATGTATTAGCTTTAGCTCTAGGTACCTGCAATCAAAAAGGAAGTTCTATTTCTTTTTAGGTACCCATTGTTGCTTGGGTCCTTTACCATTAGTAGCATTGTTAGTTTGAATTAGAACTTTCGGAACCCATATTTGCCTAGTCTTCATTGTAGGAATACTGGCCTTCTTGGGTTTCACATTGTGTTATGTGTGCTGTTTGGATGTATAGTAATATCCTCGATTATAATAGTAATCATAATCATAGTCATAGTCATAATCATCATAGTAGCGATAATATGATCTAGACCGTTGTGGATATTGACGCTGGTATTTCCTTGGTGCTGGCTTGGCTTGCATTTTTGATGTTGGACGCTTAGCGCTTGACTCGCAGTGGTTAGGTTTATCATTAGCCTTTTGAGCATTTGGATGAACCTTTCTTTGTGAATCATTCGCTTTCGCCTTTCCTTTGCCTGAGTCAGCTTTGGCTTTCTCATTTGGCCTCTTACCATTGTCGCTTGGTTTATTTAGCGTTTGTCTTTGTGAACCTTCTTTAACAAAGAAAATACCCTTTCCTTTGTTATTTATCGTAACATTTGATTTGTTTGGTTGTTTACCGAATTTATCGCATCCTAAACCGGTCTTTTCACCAAATAACCTTGTTACCTCAGTCACATTGTCTAACTTTCTTGACGCTTTAGACAATGATGAGACGAGCTGTTTTGATTTAGCAAGTCTAGCAATCAGCTCAACTTCTCTCTTGACTATTATATCAAGATCACTTTTCAACTGGATTATTTCACTCTCAAGTGATTGGTCTTTCTCAATGCACTGTTGTTAAACTTGCAACTCTGCTTTGAGCGTTAATTTATCACTTTTGAGCGATGAAATAATATCACAGTGATTTTGGTATAATTTGGCGGCAACCTGACAGTCATTATAATATTCTTTGACTTTGTCAAGCAATTCTTCATAAGAAAGAGGAACAGATAATTCAGTGTTTACCTCAGGAAACGCTTCATCATCTCTAGCCATGAGACAAATAAGCGCTGAGTCATCCACTGGCTCATCGTCATCACTACTCTCTTCTGAAGACTCTAAATCTTCAGGTGTGGATGCTTGTTCTGATTCCACTAGCAAACCTTGTTGACGAAGGTTGCTCCTGAATTGGTTTCTATCCAAGTAATCCTGCCTCGAAGGCTTAGATACGTTCGGATAAGGGCAATTTACCTGGTAGTGCCCTAGTTTCCTGCAATTATAACAAAGATTGGTTTTCATCTTTTGTTCATTTGTTAACCTTGCAATGTGTGGTTTTGAGACCACTGGCGCTGAGAGATTTTGAGCAGACGCTTGGTACTGAGCAGGCGTATGGGATATAGGAACAGAATACTGAGGCACTTGAAACTGTTCATGTATTGGAGCAAGCGCTTGATATGAACTGTGTCCTTGATGCTTAGGACTATTTCCTTTCTTTTCATATCTCAGGAACTTTCTGAATCTATTTGGAAGTGCTAGTTCCTCATCCTCACTGATATCTGAACCTTTTCCCTTATTACCCGATTTACCCTTGATTGATGCTACGAGCGCTCCAGATTCAATTACCGGACTACTCACAACACACTGGCTGAATTTAACTCAAACTCAAATGCCTTGAGTTTTGAAAAGGCGTGTTCTGGACTCAAAAGATCCAACATATTAGATTCTCTCATTGTGGTTGTCTTCATCAAAAATCTACTAGGTAGACTTCTGAAAATCTTAACCACCATTTCTCTGTTTTGCAAATTCATTCCCAACGATGTAAGTTCCGTAACAAGAGCTGTGAATCTTATGTCCAATTGTTCTAGGGTCTCGTTAGGCAACATCTTAAAGCTGTTGAATTTTTCTTTAGCAATGGAGAGCTTATTTTCCTTGATTTGAGCTGATCCACCACGGATTATGGCCAACTTATCCCAAATTTCTTTAGTAGTATTACATGATTTGACTTTGTTGAACAAGTTGTCATTATCACCAATAGCCGTATACAAAGCATTTCGACCAACACTGTCCAAATTTGCTCTTCGACGGTCATTAGTGGACCACTCTTGTTTAGGCTTCTCAACATAGCCATCTGGAGTTTCTTCCGTGGCTCCAAGTGCTCTGGTAACAACCTTCAAAATTTGTATTGGTCCATCTGAAATAATAGCGCACATTTCATCATCACATGAACATAGATATGTAAAAGCTTTGACCTTCCATGAGTCATAGTTTGACTCGGTCAACTTAGGAACTTTAGAAAATACCATGAAAAACAAATTAAAAGCAACAAAATTTTGAAAGGGGATCTAAACAAGCTATTACGCTTGGAAATTTTAAAATTTCAACTTTAACCGCTCCGATACCACTTGTTGGTCCCAAGTGGCATACGAAAAGGTCTAAAAGGGGGGGGGGGGTGTTGAATAGACCCTGAAGTTTTTTTCGACTTCAAAAATTCTGTATAAAAATTCGTTGGACGCTTGAGAAGTAGGCGCTTGACCTGAGCATCTAATGAAGACTGTTTTATAAACTTAACTTAGATTTCAAGATTTGAATACTACAACCAAATAGGTTTAAGCATTCACTTCTTTAATCAGTGCTAGCACAGCGGAATGATTTTGTAGTCTTCTTGTTTCAAAACTTTAGCGTCACAAACGGTTACTTAGTTGCTTAACGTTCACTTGAGCTTTACTTAACAGAATTATACAATGATATAATAGTATGAAAAATGACTGTAAAGTAAAGAACACGATATTTGTAAGGTTCGTTGGGTGGTGTAATCCCAATTACGTCCTTCTTCTCCTTGAACACTCGGAGGCAATCCACTAAGATGGTTCTCAAAGAATCACACAGAAACTTCTACAAATTAGGGAGAGATGGATGTTGATGACTTGAGCTCCTTAATCACACACACTTCTGCTCCAAATCACTTCTATCCCCTTGCTTCTTTCACGCAGAAATAATGCAAGTATCCAACTTCGACTTCACACAGATCGCGAGGCTTGGATGAGGTTTTTCTAAATGATTTGTTTGATTTTGATAAAGTTCAAACAACTGGGAATATCTCAATAGTAGTGTAGGTTTCTTCGAAAAGAATGCTTGAATATTCTGGCTTTTCTGAGATTTTAAAGAATGAGACTTCAATGCAACAGCAATTTGGCTTGGATTGGATCGTTATTTTTGGCTAGTTGTTGAAGTCCTATTTATAGGCATTCTTGGAAAAAGTGTCCGTTTGACACATGCACAGGCGCGAGTGAACCACTTTTGTTCTTTTTCCTTAAAATCTGTTGCACAAAGGTTGGTGCTGCAGTCTGTGAATAGTTGACAGTTAAATAGGGTGGCTTCTCTGTACGTCTGAAAGTGCTTATCACATTTAATGCTCTTATCAGCATTTAATGCATTTAAATTAAATGCCCATTGGCACTTAATGCACTGAGAATATTTGCATTAAACTCCTTCTGGATTTGGAAATAAATTCAGGTGAAATTCATCATTGATAGGCGCTTATCCATCCTTGAATCACTTCTGTCCAATAAGGTGACGCTTGATATAGCTGGTCATTTGGACGATTGGAAACTTCATCTTCATTCAAACTTTGGGCACTTGAGTCTTCAAACTTTACTACTGATAAGCTCATTCAGAATTCATCAGACGCTCAGCCTAAGACTTCTTAGCCTAACAATCTAGAATAAAAACCAAACGAAACCTATAAAGCGTATTACAAATCTAATGCTTCAAAGCTTATACATGATTTCTACTAAAATCAAACTTACATATTTTGGGGTCTAACATAAAAGCCTAATTTGTCATCATCAAAACATCTAACATGAAATTCCTAACAATAATTTATATTCCTTATTCAAAATTATGTAATTTTCATGTCGAGAAAAATAATAATATTTAATCCATAAGTTAACTATTAATCTCTAAGAAAAATAATTAATTAAGTCTAATAAAATATTATATTCCAATTAATCTTATTGGGCTCGATTTCATCAAAACCAAATCACCATCCTTTTGGTCCACTTGGATTCTATTTAATTGGGCTCAAAATAAGTAATTAGAATAACATGCACGTTTTATTAATTTCTTATTAGGCTAAATTTAATTTAAGTCCAAATCACCAGTCTAATTGGCCCATTTACCCAATTAGATTTAATTAGATTAAGTCCAAACTAATTAACAAATCAAAATTCAATAATTTTCAATTAGGCTTGATTTAAATTATCCGGGTTATCATCCTTATGATCCACCCAATTAATTAAAATCACCCAAAACCCAAATATCAATTTCGACCCAAATATAGCATGTTTTAATAATCAAATCCAAGACTCGGTTCAACGAATTGGGTGTCAAACACACGACCCGTCGGGCCACGCACACGGCCCGACGGTCCGTGACTGGGCGCGGCCTGGCCACGTGAACAGCTGCGCGCAACTGTTCATGCGTGAACTGTGCGCACGCAATGCTGCGCACATTTCTTTCGGGGCTTTCGAGTCCCGTTTTTTCTCGGTATTTTTCAATTTTCAATACTATCAAATATTCCCAGATTTACAATAACTAAAAGCCAAAAAATTCTAGGCAAAAACCATAAAATGCATATTTAAGAAAACATACAAACATGCTTCCAAAACACATAACTTGCAATTCTTAAATCACGTGAAGGAGATCAAATATGGAAGTCAGAGATTGGCTCTGATATCACTATTGAGTTTTGCATAAAAACACAGGAACACAACCGAAGGATTTTAAAAATGTAATTTAAAACCCAAAAGTGTACTCTAATTCGCATAATTGAATCTCAAACATGCATTAACGAGTAAATCCGACTTACCCGTTGAAGCGAGGAGGTAAGAGAATCCAATTCTTCTTTTAAACTTTAGATTGATGAACTTCTTGAATTCTTGAACCCTCGTGTTCTTAAATTCTTGAAGTTGTAGATGAATCCAACAACGAATCACGTTGGCTCTAAATTATCACGCACGAATTGATGACGAAAAATTCCCTTCTTGTTCTCTATAGGGGAGATGACTTTGGTGTATAGAGAGGGAGGAGGTTTTTCTTCTTCTATTCTTTAAAGAGTTACAATTCATGTAATTGTTTTTTCTTTTCTAGGTTAAAGTCAAGAGAGACCTTTTATAACTCAATGATTTGTTGACCCATTTGATCATCCAACCTAGCCTAATGGGCATCCTTGTACAGGGCCCGAAATTCTTTCTTTTTGTTAATTTCTTTATTTAATTAATTATTTATTTTATCAAATAAATAAATATATTATTAAATGATAAAATCAATTAGATAAATTAATTCATTAATATATTTCTCTAAGAAATTAATTAATAATTAATCTTATCCAATAATTAATTATCTTATCCAATAAGCAATTAATTATTTAACTTATCCAATAAATTAAATATCTCCAAAATAAAATAGAAAATAAAAAATCTTTTTTTTCAATTTTCTTCATCAATTCTTTAGCGCGACTCTTTAGGTTCGTTTCATTTGGCAATGAGAGAAAACTAAAGGAAATGGGTAACACTTAGCCAGTTATGTGGCCCACTTCGTAACCCAAATGAAATACGAATGAATGGATCATTCCACAACCTTTTAATCGTAAATACTATGTATGTATAAACCCTTCGTTCATGTTCCCCGGTCAAGTGAGAGTCATGGTTATGTCAAACTCACTAGACTTGACCATATGTATAAATTATAATAACATGAGATCATTGAGATCGATTGGGTGCCTAGCACAATCGTCTCGTTTGCTTTGGCCAAAGATTTTGATCTCTATGTATCTATAATTACATAGGGTACATTCTCATTCACTCATGCGAGAACAAATCCCTTTTAGATATCTGCTAAGGCTACCACTTGCCCATTAAATCCGCATTTCGAGGTTGACCCCACCAACGGGTGAATTGGGTCTAACTACTCTAGCGAAAGACTTGGCGTCACAAGTGTGGCTTCAACCTGATACTTTAGGTCAAAGGTTCACATATACCTATTACGCATAATCAGTTCTGTCATTGACAATCAGAGTGAAAACCCATGTGACAGAGCCGATGCGAGTCATGTTCGAGAATATCAGTTTCACTGATGTGCCTGCAATCTTAATCTCCTATCATCCCATGATACTAGACAGGCACTCCTATGTCAGAGTTAAGATTGTACAAGTATTCGAAGTCTTTATTTATCCATTAAAGACTTCATATTACTTGTAAGCTTGTTTTAGTAATCAAGATCGATCTCTCTAGTGCCACTCTTCCTATCCCATAGGAAGTAGAGGTATCACACTGAAAACATGGGCAAAATATTTTACACAACTTATAGATGCAGATAAGAATTATGTGAAAACTTAAATGATGCCATTTATTATAAATAATATTTAAGTTCAATACAGGATAAATGCCATATTCATACTATCCTCTATGGCATCTGAGGGTATAATCCTAACATGTTCGTTGTTCAACGGCAACGTTGCGGTGGCACCACCGGAAGCAGCGGCTGTTCAATCGCCCGAGCAACCTGGCTGCTGCCCTGCATCCTTGCCAGGCTACCTCGGTAGGTGGCCCACTTAGCAATGGCTAGGGTTTTTTCTCCCCAAGTTTGTTTAATTGCAGTATAGGCCTTTGGTCGTTTTTGCAATTAACTTAGAAATGATCATCTTTTGTAATTTTGGAAAAATCATATTTTATGCAAAATATAAATAAGTTATTTGTAGAATTGAAATAAAGCCTATGAAATTTAAATTTTTCAAAATTGAAGTTTTCGCTTATTTTTTTTAGAATTAAATGGGTGTTTAATCAATTATCGAAATTAATTTTGAAATTATATTTTTGGATTAATTAAATGGGTTGAGATCTTTTTATGAGTTTTCTAAAATTGGTACTAGGAAAATTTAGTCAATTATAATCCATTAATTGAATCGATTATCCTTAAACAAAGTCAGTAATTTAAATTTTATTGTTGTATGATGCGAGCATGCATGTATTATGTGATTGTGTGGTGATCCAGGTCCAGCCATAGTCTAGTCCTTTTATTTTAAGGCTTGCGTACCATGTTTTATTTCTTGTTTATGAGAGAATGAGGTTTCTTTTTTGTTGTATTCTGTACCAAGAAGACAAAGAAAAGGCAATCGCTATCAAGGAGTTTTGAAGACCTTAGTATAGGGCTAGTGTCTATAGATTAGACTGGTCAACACCTTTGTGGCTCGCGGTGTTTTCGAAATGGCTTGACTAGGATCACATTTATCGCTTTTGTTTATCATGCTCATGTTTATTTATCTGCTATATCTTTTTGTATGATATGCTTGTTGCATGATCACCTAAAAGAAAGATGAATAAATGAATTTGTTGAGACTTTGATTATAAGATACAAACAACCCCATAACAAATATTAAGTCCTGAAATGGATTAGTTGGGGGCTTCTGTGAACCAACTAGGTCCAGAGCCTTCCATCAGTAGCTGTGAGAGGGAATAGTCGATGGCGTGATAACATTGTCTCACAAGTCGTAGAATGCTCGGTCAAGTTCAAATGTACAAATATCACAACTAGGCATTCTATATGACAAGGAGGTCATAATAGAAGAGCACATGCATGGGTGTCAGTTTCGCTAAGGAGTCGTTCATTAGTCGTTGGGCCACCTGGTTACTGTTATGTTGTGACAATTTTATGGGTCGGCCTTAACCACATATGAGTGTACGGTTGCATCGTAATATCGGGACGTACATCAAAAGTGAGGCAAAATATCTTCAGAACCACAAGGATAGTGGAGGGGGCCGTCGTGCCTGTTTAAATGTTACTGACAATTTTCTCATGAGTCGTGGAATGAGTTACAGAGGCATTTGCTGTTGGGTTTTTACTTATAAAAGCCACCGGAAATTTAAATCCCATGGTGGTTCATATTCGATTTCAGGTATTCAATTCATGTTTGAGAAAAGTGTACCTTTCTTCGCATAATTGAAATTGTAAACCAGCTTTTTTATCCTTCTTTTGAACAGCGAAACAGCTACTGTCACTAAATCACCACGCCGAAATTGAAGCGAAAAATTCTTCTTTTTCTTCCCCTTGAAGACGACCAGAGAGAGAGTGAGAAATGGAAGACTTTGACTTGGAGAGAAAGATAACAAAGGAGGCTAGGGTTAATTTTCACTAAGTAGTATATTTATACTAATATTTATACTACACAAGAAAATAAATAACCTAACTAGGGCCTTATAGACGCTCACTTGGGCGTTTTTTATGCCCTTCGGGCTTAGTCCAAGTTGTGGTATTATTTTAATTATTTATTTAATTAATGTTATGCTAGGTTTCATTCGAAAAAGCATGAACGCGGTGGAAGGGATTTCAAAATTAAAAACGAAAACCCAATTGGTACTCTAATTCACCCAATTGAATCTAAAAGCGTATAACGAATAAAACTTACTCGTTAATATGAATATGATGATGGAGAAAAACTTTTTCTTCTCCAAACTCGAAATATTGAAGCTTCCAAATCTTCAATCCTTCGGTTTGATTCTTCAAACTTGAACTTGATCCAAACAACGAAAATACGTCGTCTCTAAATCGTCACGCACGGATCACCAAACGAAAAATCCCCTTTCTTCTTTCTCTATGGTCGACGGCTAGGTATAGAGGAGGGGAGGAATATTTTTCTTTCTTTTGAGAGTTATGAGAGTTGTGTATTCTCCTTCTTTTTCTAAGTCAAAGAGTCTTTATATACCTCATGACTTATTGAACAAGTCAAAGAAAAAGAGCCCTAATATGTGGCCTCTCAAAGACGCCACATTGAGGCCTAGTAGGCGTCCAATTGGAATTCTTATTTAGCCCCAGAATTTGTTTTGTTTAATTAATTTCTTATTTCAATAAATAATTTATTGTATCCAATAAATAAATAAATTAATTAAATAACCAAATTAATTAGATAAATTAATTCATTAATATATGTTGCAAGGAAATTATTAATAATTAATCTTATCAATATAATTAATTATTTCATCTAATGAATAATTAATTATTTAATTTATCCAATAAATTAAAACTCCCAGAATAAATAATAGAAATTCCTTTTTCTTGAGTTTTCTTTGTCAATCCTTTAGCGCGACTCTCTAGGTTCGTTTCGTTTGGTAATGAGAGGAAACCAAAGGAAGTGGGTAACACCTAGCCAGTCACGTGGCCCACTTCGTAACCCAAACAAAAACGAATGATAGGATCATTTTGAAACGTTCCAATTGTAAATAGCGTATATGTATAAAACCTTTGTTCATGTTCCCGGTCAAGTCAGAGTCATGGTTATGTTAAACTCACTGGACTTGACCATATGTATAAATCATAATAAATACAAGATCATTGAGATCGATTTAGTGCCAAGCACAATCATCTCGTTTGCTTTGGCCAAAGACTTTGATCTCTATTTTTCTATAATTACATAGGGTACATACTCATTCCCTTATAAGAGAACAAATCCCATATTAGATATCTACTAAGATTACCACTTGCCCATCAAGTCCGAATTTCGAGGTTGACCCCACCAAAGGGTGAATTGGGTCTAACTACTCTGGTGAAAGGCTTGACATCACAAGTGCATCTTCAGCCTGATACTTCAGGTCAAAGGTTCACATATACCTATTACGCATAATCAGTTCCGTCATTGACAGTCACAGAGTGAAAACCCATGTGACAGAACAGATGCGAGTCATGTTCGAACATATCAGTTCCACTGACGTGCCTACAATCTTAATCTCCTATCATCCCATGATTCCAGACAGGCACTCCCATGTCGGAGCTAAGATTGTACAAGTATTCGAAGTCTGTATGTGTCCATTAAAGACTTCATATTACTTGCGAACTTATTTTAGTAATCAAGATTGATCTCTCTAGTGCCAATCTTCCTATCCCATAGAAAGTAGAGATATTGCACTGAAAACATGGACAAAATCTTTTACACAACTTATAGATGCAGATAAGAATTAAACGAAAACTAAGTAATGCCTTTTATTTAAGAAGAGTTTAAGTTCAATAAAAGATATTTGCCCTATACATTCTATCCTCTATGGCATCTGAGAGCATTGTATCGTTCGTTTCAAAAATGCGCGCACTAGCCTCTGAGTCCAGAATCCACAGAGTAGAAAATACGGTCATAGAATAGTTAGTTTCAAAAACTAATAGTTCCATACCTTGTTCGTAATTTGGGACAGTTTCTCTATCCATTTTCTTAGGTCCTTTGCTCTTACGGCCATGTCCTAAGTTCTTTGAAGTTCTTATGGATACTTTCTTTTGCCTTTTCCTCTTTCCATCACGTTGATCATCAAATGTATCGTTCGTTAAATAGATAGAAGAATCCCTCTTCTTGTTCGTCCTAATACGAGCTTGTTCGATTTCAAGCTTCTTAGTCAGCCCAGCTTGTGAACAATCGATATCATTGATATCAAAGTTCATGACGAAGTAGTAGAAGGAGTCAGGGAGCGATTGTAAGATGAGATCAACTTGAAGATGAATATCCATATAGAAATGCATTGACCGAAGTCTTTCCATTAGGGTCATCATCGTGAGAACATGGTCTCCCACATGCTCTTCTCTCTCATCCTCGCTCTAAAGAGTTCTTTTGATATAAAATATTTTACGGTCCTACCGTGCTCTCCAAACATTTCTTCCAGGTGAAGAATTATGTCCCTTGCATTGCTCATTGTGTCATGTGAACTTTGCAGCTCACGACACATTGAGCAAAGAATGTATCCCCTAGCTTTATAATTGTCACAACTCTAATTAAAGTGAACCAGTTGAACCTCTTCATCCTCATTCCTCTTAAGAATTACAAGACGATTTGTTTCCAACACATATTCAATCTACTCTTCACTCAGGACATTCCTTAAGATCGCGAGCCATTGTATATAGTTGGGACCAGTCAGAACATTTCTTTCAAGTAATTTCATAAGTGGGTTTGTTATATTTGAGAGAGATAAATGAGAAAATAACTACAGAAATAAACCAGATTTATTAGATTACTTGTTTTGACTTAACTAAGAAAAATTAAGGACTTAAAATTTATCTTAGCTCCCACTGCATTTTTCGAATCCCATACTCCCATGTGAAAATCGAGAATCATCATTGGCATCGATTCCACAGCAGGTATTGAGGTCCTCAATTAATTAAATAGGTTGCAACCTAACCGATTTCTGGCCCGTTAATTATTTGAAGTGATATCTAATATCAATTTATCCAATAAATGTTTTAATACGTTTCCCCATAGTTCACCAAACCGCAACCCATTCGATTTCTAGGTTCGTGAACTACCCGAGTTTATCCCACTAACTCCTATAATCTAGCATTTGAATTTTACCTTGCAACCGAACAGGTTTCTGGAGTGAAATATGTTTCGATTAAGGCATTTGCATGCACTTTCAAATTATTTCTAAATGTATAACCCCCATACCTGGGAAGCATTACACATTTATTGTAATTCTAATTTTAGAAAGCTTAGGGGAGGGTGAGGATGTCAAACATCCTTTTCTAACTCGGTATAATTTATTTGGGAGAATTTAATTCGTCAAAAGATTATGGTCTCACTTTGCACATTATTCAATTTATATAGCGCTTTATTCTATATTGATCATGCATAAAAATACTACTAATAATCATGTCTTTCAATATAAATAAACATAGAATTTAAATAAATAAATAAATAAATTCATCACTTGATCATGGACTTTTACTAGAGGGCCCGAGCCAATGAGCCATCGCAAAAGGCATAGATTAAACCTTATAAACATTCATGGGCCTTTTGACTTTATCAACTTTGAACTATTTTATCTCGATTCTTAAAACAACTCATGCATTATTTCTAAGAATATAATCAATAGCTTCAAATTTGATAACCCATAAAATTAAAGGTAAAACATATAATCCTAAGTCCATGATTAGTGTTTTAATCACATAAGACATGCTCGCATCAATTAATAAATGCTTGCAACATTTAATACATGCTCGCAATATTAAATCACTTATGTTGATTATTAAAATTTTAGTCCAACTAAAAAAGTCCTTTATAAAAGTCCTTATGATTTCACATATTCACTATTTCAATTAAAATCATTCTAGTCCAAGTAGATGACTTAGATGTACGAAATTAAGAATTAAGTGCATCTACCTTTAATTAAAATAATATGAACACATAAAATATGGAATTCTATATTTTATTTTATTATGATTTAAAGCCATCAAAAATTGGAAATACTTTTATTTGATCAAAGAATTAATTATTAATCTCTAAGAAAAATAATTTATATTCCTTATTCAAAATGAAGTAATTTCCAAGTCGCGGAAAAAAAATATCTAATTCATAAATCAATTATTAATCTCCAAGAAAAATAATTAATTAGTTATAATTAAATATTATATTCCAATTAATGCCATTGGGCTCGATTTCATCAAACCCAAGTCACCATCCTTTTGGTCCACTAGGATTCACTTTAATTGGGCTCAAAATAATTAATTAGAACAACATTCACGTTTATTAGTTTCTTATTGGCCTAAATTTAATTTAAGTCCAAATCACCAATCTAATTGGCCCATTTAGATTTAATTAAATTAATTCCAAACTAATTAACAAATTGAAATTGGATAATTTTCAATTGGGCTTGATTTAAATTATTCGGGTCATCATTCTTTTGATCCACCCAATTAATTAAAATCACCCAAAATTCAAAAATTAATTTCGATCCAAACATAGCCCGTTTTATGACCTGGATCAATGAATTGGGTATGCAAACTCACGACCCGTCGGGCCACGGTCACGACCCGATGGGCCGTGACTAGGCAGGGTCGGACCTTACGGCCCGACGGAGCTAAACAATGCGCGTAGCTGTGCGCACATTTTTCTTGGGGCTTTTGAGCCCCATTTTTCCTCGGTATTTTTCGATTTTCAATATCATCAAATATCCCCAGATTTACAATAACTAAAAATCAAAAAACTAGGCAAAAAACCATAAAACTCAGATTTAAAAAAAATATACAAACATGCTTCAAAAACACATAACATACAATTCTTAAATCACGTAAACAAGATCAAATATGCAAATTAGAGATTAGCTCTGATACCACTGTTGGGTTTCGCTTAAAAAAGCATGAACACAGCGGAAGGGATTTCAAAATTAAAAACGAAAACCCAATTGACACTCTAATTCGTATAATTGAATCTAAAAGCGTATAACGAATAAAACTTACACGTTAATATGAATATCATGATGGAGAAAAACTTCTTCTTCTCCAAACTCGAAATATTTAAGCTTCCAAATCCTCAATCCTTTGGTTTGATTCTTCAAACTTGAACTTGATTTGAACAACGAAAATACGTCGTCTCTAAATCGTCACGCACGGATCAACAAACAAAAAATCCCTTTTCTTTTTTCTCTATGGTCGACGGCTAGGTATAGAGGAGGGGAGGAATATTTTTCTTTCTTTTAAGAGTTATGAGATTTGTGTATTCTCCTTCTTGTTCTAAGTCAAAGAGTCCTTATATACCTCATGACTTATTGAACAAGTCAAAACAAAAGAGCCCTAACATGTGGCCTCTCAAAGACGCCACATTGAGACCTAGTAGGAGTCCAATTGGACTCCTTATTTAGCCACAGGATTTGTTTTGTTTAATTAATTTCTTATTTCAATTAATAATTTATTGCATCCAATAAATAAATTAATTAATTAAATAGCCAAATTAATTAGATAAATTAATTCATTAATATATTTCACAAGGACATTAATTAATAATTAATCTTATCATTATAATTAATTATTTCATCTAATGATTAATTAATTATTTAATTTATCCAATAAATTAAAACTCCAGAAGAAATAATAGAAACTCCTTTTTCTTCATTTTTCTTTGTCAATCCTTTAGCGCGACTCTTTAGGTTCGTTTCGTTTCGTTTGGCAATGAGTGGAAACCAAAGGAAGTGGGTAACACCTAGCCAGTCACGTGGCCCACTTCGTAACCCAAACAAAAACGAATGACAAGATCATTCTGAAACCTTCCAATCGTAAATACTGTATAGGTATAAACCCTTTGTTCACGTTCCCTGATCAAGTGAGAGTCATGGTTATATCAAACTCATTGGACTTGACCATATGTATAAATTATAATAAATACGAGATCATTGAGATCGATTTAGTGCCAAGCACAATCGTCTCGTTTGCTTTGGCCAAAGACTTTGATCTCTATTTATCTATAATTACATAGGGTATATACTCATTCACTTATGAGAGAACAAATCCCATATTAGATATCTGCTAAGATTACCACTTGCCCATCAAGTCCGCATTTCGAGGCTGATCCCACCAAAGGGTGAATTGGGTCTAACTACTCTAGTGAAGGACATGACATTACAAGTGCATCTTCAGCCTGATACTTCAGGTCAAAGGTTCACATATACCTATTACGCATAATCAGTTCCATCATTGTCAGTCATAGAATGAAAACCCATGTGACAGAACCGATGCGAGTCGTGTTCGAACATATCAGTTCCACTGACATGTCTACAATCTTAATCTCCTATCATCCCATGATACCAGACAGGCACTCCCATGTCGGAGCTAAGATTGTACAAGTATTCGAAGTCTTTATTTGTCCATTAAAAACTTCATATTACTTGCGAACTTATTTTAGTAATCAAGATGAAGATCGATCCCATAGGAAGTAGAGGGATCGCACTGAATACATGGACAAAACGTTTTACACAACTTATAGATGCAGATAAGAATTAAGTGAAAACTCAATAATGTCTTTTATTTAAGAAGAGTTTAAGTTCAATACAAGATATATATGCCCTATACATTCTATCCCTTATGGCATCTGAGGGCATAATCCTAACATGTTATTTATCCAATAAATAAATAAATTAAATAAATACTCTATAATTAATTCTGTAAAGAAATTAATTAACACATTAACTTAATTAATAAAATCATCTAATGATTATTTAATTAATTAATTAATTGCGATATCAAATACCGAAAAATCTCTCAAGTCTTATTCCATAATTTTTCCTTTGCAATTTCTTTAAGCACGACTCTTTAGGTTCATCTCAAGAGGCAACTAAGGAGGAAACTAAAAGGATGTTGGTAACACATATCCAGTCCCGTGGCCCACATCGTATCCTAAATGAGAACGAATGAATAGGATCATTCCAAACCTTTCATGCTGTGAATATCATACGAGTATTAACCTTTTATTCATATATCCCAGTCAAGTGAGAGTCATGGTTTAGTCAAACTCATAAAACTTGACCATATGCTTAGCTCATAATGAATCGAGGTCACAGAGTATACTTTCATGTCCAACATGAGTATCTCTAATACTTTGACCAAAGTCTTTGACCTCACTCATTCACGACTGCATAGGATATTTAGCTCATTCATTGATGTGAGAATAAATTCTATTTTGCTAATCAATTAAGATTGCTACTTACCCATTAAGCCACACTTCAAGGTCAACCCCACCAACGGGTGAATTGGATCTAACTACTCTAATGACAGACTTGATGTCACAAACACATCTTCAACTTGATTACTCAGGTCTAAGGTTCACGCATACCTGTTGTTGGTCCCAAGTGGTATACGAAAGGGTCTAGAAGGGGGGGTTGAATAGACCCTGAAGTCTTTTTCGACTTCTTAAAAATTCGTATCACTTTGAAGTATTTGAACGCTTGACAGGTTTAAGCGCTGGATGTGACACTTGAGAAACGTTAACTTAGACTCGGTGATTTCAACGCTTACCAAAGTAGGGCAGAGTTTAGTCACTAAATCAGAGTTAGCACAGCGGAAGTATTTTATAGCTTAGCGTTCAGTAAATTGATCGAAAGTAGTTGCTTAGTTGTTTTAAGACTTTATCAGAATGTATGCAGTATGAATAGTAAAGCAGTAAAACAATGAATGCTTAAAGAGGTAAATGACACAAGATATTTGTAAGGTTCACTGGGTGATGTAATCCCAGCTACGTCCTTCTTCTCCTTTTATCAGGGAGGTTTTTCCACTATGATGATTATCGAAGAGTCACACAGAGACTTCTACAAGATAGAGGGAGATTGGATATGATCTTGGAACTCCTTGGTCACACAGATTTCAGCTCCACTAAAGATCTTCTATCCCCTTGCTTCTTTCACTCAGAAATGGTGCAAGTTACTCTTGATCTCGGAACTCCTTGGTCACACAGATTTCAGCTCCAATAGAGATCAACTTCAACAAGCTTCTTTTACACAAAAATATTGCTTGCAAGTCAACCAGCTTTCTCACTCAGATGAAAGGTGTTGATGGTTTTGGTCACGGGTTTGTTTGTTTTTGGAAAGTTCAAACAACTTGGGGATATCTCAATGGTAGTATAGGTTCTTCTTAACAAGAGATTTGAGATATGGGTGACTGTCTCTGGAATATTTGTGAAAAGCTTATATGGATATTTGGCTATGATTTTTAGTAAGCTTTTCTTTCAACAAGGTAGGTATTTTTGTGTGTTTCACTTTTCCATCATTTTACTTGTTTGTTGAAAGATCTATTTATAAGGTATTGGTGGTTTTTGTCCGTTTGACTCGGTTGGAGTCTCGTTTCCCCAAACATTCCTTGAGTTCAGACATTTCTAACTTTGGGTATATTTAATTGGTTAGGCATGGTCTTGGTTTCATAAATCTGACAGTCTAGGTCAAAGATATGGCTTGCCCATAAGTTATAGTGCTTATATTTTAATAGCACTTATCCGACTTTTAATGTATCTTGTCTTATTTTCGTTGGAAATAATTCGTCCGTTTGATTCATGCATTTTTTAAGTCTTTGGATGGTTTTGGGTCTGAATTCTTTTTCAGGTTATGTTCTTTGTAGGTTGTGTTGGTTTAACCCTTTTGGACGCTTGCTGAAGAGAATAGTTATTCTCGTGTATTGGACAGACGCTTGGACTGATCCTGAATTTCAGACGCTTACTCTTCAATCTTGTCTTGATAGTCTCACTGAGAATTCCATCATTTCACTTGATGTTGAGTATTCGGTCTGAGTTATCCATTCGTAGTTTGAGCACTGGGATAATCCCTAAAGCGTTTGACGGACGCTTCAAGATATCTTTATCCATTGTAGCTTTAGACGCTTGATCTTCACCTTCATCACTTGGTAGACTCACCCAGAATTTTCCTAAGTGTTTTAGTGTCACATACTTAGTCTAAGGAATTCTACAAAGATGAATACTATAAGCCTAAGATAAATAAGCTTTCAGGTACTTATACATAACATTCTATGAAAGCTTTTACACTTTTCGGAGTCTAACAGAAAGTCCTATTTGTCATCATCAAAACATCTAATATGAAATTCCTAACAATTTCCCCCTTTTTGATGATGGCAATACTTATTTGGTTCAAGCGTTAGATACCTGAAGGTTAGCGTAAGTTAGTTTGAGCTTTAACGAGATGTTTCAGCTGTAAAATGCATTTTATATATATACTTCACAGTACAGGCATTTTACAACTAAAAAGAGAGAGGCACAAGTAAAAATTAAGATTGTGGCTTGATCTTGTATCTCTTTGTCATTTCAGCACGGATTGCTTCAGTTATCTGATCTTCTAACGTCATCATTGCAGCATGATCTTTACTGATTATGTGCTTGTTTTCTTGAACTTGTCGTGCCTTAAAGGCAATGAAGTGTTTATCCCATTCCTCTGGACTGATGCCTATGTATCGTAGGCAAATTCTGAAGGTTTGGTCGAAGTCAGACATTTTTCTTTCTAAGGCTAATACTGCTGGATCAGTTGGTTCTGGAATTGATGCTCTGAGAAGAGGAATGTCAAACTGTTCAAGCAGTGCTCTTGAAGGCAATGGAAGAGTTGGATAGAGCACTCTGGGAGTTTCTTTCTTGTTGGACGCTTCAACCGATGTGGTTACCCAAGAGGGATAGGGATACCTTGGTTCTGCACTCAGTGTGAGAGAAGTATCAATGTGTTGACGCTTGGATGGTGGAGGAGGAACTTGATCTTTAGATGTTGACGATTTCCTCTTTTCTCCCTTCTTTTCCCCCTTATTGCCATCATCAGTCTGTATGAAATGCTGAGTAAGAAGACTGACTTGAGCAGCAATCTGAGCGACAGAGGCCTCAAGAGTGGTTAGACGCTGGTCGAAATGTTCTTTCATGACCAGGAGTTGAGCTTGATTAGCGTCTGTGAGAGAGGTCTCGAGAGCCGTGAACCGGTCTTGTAGATCATTGGTTAAAGCCACATGACTTGCCTGAGTAGCTGTAGAGAGTTGTTGTATTTGAGTGAGGCATTCAGTCATGGACGGTTGAGCGTGGGGAAGTACAGGGCGGACTTGAGGCTTAAAACGAGATGTGTGTTTGAGAGATTCAATAGGTACTTGATTAGTAGGATCAAATACTGTTCCTCGAAGCTCTGGAGCAGTGTTGGACTCGGTGGATGCAGTAGAGTCGGATTCAGTTGGACTGGGAGAATGAGGCGCTTGAGGTAACTCTAATAGGCGCTCAGGAGCAGGTAACAGTTCAGCTGGTGCTGCAGGAAATTCTGATTCTATTCGGCTAAAGTCCGTAAACCGAAAGTCCAAGCTGGCAAACGGTTCATCTGCATATGGATACGTAGCAGTCTGCAGGAGTTCATTCAAATGTAGAGTGGGGAGATGAGTACCTTGAATGAACGTTCTGATAGGACTATCTAGTGCCCTGATATACAGTGGCCCGAGGATATCCAGCACATGAGTGGGAAAGAGTTTGGAGGGCGCTTTGCAAATGGAGAATAAGGCATCTGGGCAATAGTGTTGTGAGAAGCCAATTAGCCGATCTGTTGGGAGAGTCTTCGGTTTCCGAGAGTCGGGAACGCAGAGCCGGTAATACTTTTCCAAGTATGGGTAGATGGCTGAAGCAAGCGCTTGAGATCATTCTAGCAGCGATAAACCAAAATCATAGTGACTGGAGACTTCTTGTCGAATAGACGGAAGTAGTGGATATCCTCTGAAAGAATTGATCCGAGAGCCATCCCATTGTCGCAGATTGTCTGTGAAGATGTTGTCGAATAGAGAGACTGGAGGCATAATTGCCATCATGAGAGAAAAGTTGTCTTCACAGTGGCTAGGGGTGCAGTTCAGACAGGACATGGGAGAAGAACCGCTGGTGGACGCTTGATCATCAAAGCGTAGAGAAGAGTTGGCCAGTTTGTGCAACGCTTGTCTTAAGCGGTGTTCAGGTTGATGGCGGATCAGAGGCAACCTCAGAACGGGTCCAAGTCTATGCTGGCGCTGCGTCAGCATGTAGCGTGCAAATTTGGTCCTTTTATCATGAATCCCTATTTTGAATAGATGGGGAGCACTAACCAAGTCTTCAAATTTATACGTGTCACCCATGTAAGCTTCAGCCCATCTTATCTCAGTCATACAATACTCAGTTCCTGCATTAAGTATAGCACGAAACCCTTGGTGATGAATATCACAGATGGATTCAAAACGATACCTGTCGGGTTGGTAGTTAGCGTTCCAGACGCAGTCAAAATATGCATCGGTTTCAAGTTGAATCATCTCGGTCAGGGATGCTGGACGCTCACCGGCATGTACTCCTTTATTCTTCCACAGGAGGAGAGGATTAGCTGAGCGCTTGTTTTCCTCGCTTTTGACCAGTGTTAGAGAGTGAGAATAGCCTTCTCTGTTTAGTAGCTCTTCTGTTGGGTTCAGAAGCTGATCCTGACGCTCATAGACTCTGATGTTGTAGTCGCGGAGAGCGAAGCCAGTGGGTTTGCTTGTCCCACAGTCCAGATAATAAGCTAAGTCAACATCAGCTCTAGGAGTCGTGCCTCCTTGCCGCTGTGCTTGGAGAGTGACGGAAGCCGGGATGTGTGTGGGAGTCTTCCCGAGTTCAAGCGCTGTGTAGTAAGCTTCATCAGCTGGGGTGGAGGCTGTATTAAAGAGAGTGTTGCGTACAGCCAGATCAAACTTTATGAGCTTGGCGATATCATTTTCGGCATTGATAAGACTTTCTTCATTGTAACCTGCAGGTATGAAGTTCTCTGCGGGCGCTGGAGGCAAATAATCGACTGAGTGATCGATAGTCTTTGAGGGATCCAGCTTGAAGAAATGTCGATGGATCACAACGTCGTTAGCATCGCTCTGACCTTCTGAGCGTGCCTCTGTTGTACTAGGTAATGCAAGCAATGGTTGAGCCCTTGGGATTTCAGGTTCATCCGGCTCGAGATTTGTAGATTCGATGGCAGCTTCATGTGCGATGGCCACAATTTGGGTCATATCAACATCCAGATGGACATCAACTGGTGTTTCGGAGGATGATATCGGGACAGCAGCGATAGCTTGATCTCTTTGTGTAGCCTCAGAAGAGATGGCAGCAGTTGGACGCTTACGCCTCTTGAAGATACGCTTCACATTTATACCTTCGGCGGGGAACGCTTGAGTCTGTGGAACTGCAGGTTCTTCAAAGTCAATATTTTTGAGAACCTTTTCCAGATCTTTTCGACTAATGAGGGGTATAGAATCCTCGTCATCTTCATCGTTTTTGATAGGTTGAGCCTTGGGCTTTCGAGGAGCCCGTTTCTTTGTGACAGTGGGACGCTTCACATTACGTTTGGCTTTCTCCTGATCTGGACGCTCAGCCTCCTCATCTGACGCTGCGCGGACAACTTGGCGCTCAGAGAGAGGCTTAGCAGCACCTCCAACTTTGGGTGTGTTGAAGAGATTATTGATGATTCTTGGCCCATAGAACTTATGCTTGGCCACGGTGACTCCTGCTGAAGAGGTGCACTCTGCTCGAAAAAGTAGATCACTTAAAACTAGACCATAAGGTCTGTTTGAAGTGCGTAGACTGTCTCTGAACCTGCTGAATATATAGGCGCTCCAGTTGATCTTTATCTTGAGTAGGATGGCAGTCATCATCTGGAACTGGGTTGGGTTGATTTTGTCGAAGGTTCCCACTCTGCATTCTATGTTTTTACTGCAGAAATCAGCCAAGACTCGATACCTGTTCACTATATCTTTCTTCTCAAAGTACGGTTTGTATGGAACATCATCGTAAGCGCTAATCTGAGTCCAGACTTCTTGAATTTGTTCTTCAGTGATAGTGTCTAAAGTGGCTCCAGCATTAGGTAGAGAGAAATTCTGGGCAATGGAGGCCGCAGAGAGAGTGAACGTCTTTGATTCCTTCTTGGAGACAGGAAACAAACACGTGATGGAAGTCTCATCGTCAGACAGTCGAGCATTTCTCCAGAAAAATTCTAGTTCTTCAGGAAACATATATGAGTATTTCGTGAGAAATTTCTGAAGCCCAGCCTCTGCTACAGAATCCATTATTTCCGTTAGATCAATTTGGGGGTTTTCATAGAGAAACTTCCAATCAACTATAAGGCCTTCAGTGATCTTGACAATAACTTCAGAGGTTCCAGCAGTAGCTTTCTTGGGTGCCATTAGTGAGCAGTAGACAGAGATTACGAAGGAAAATTTTTCGTTTTTGAAAAAGAGAGAGACTTGTTTTTGCACGAATGTAATAGAGTATAAGAGTGTTTGTGTTCTGCAGAAACTTCAATTTGAATGTTCGGTGTGTTTGAAGTTTGAGATGTTGACACGTGGAGGAATATAAATCTCAGCCATTAAAATATAACTGTGGACGTGAATTTAGATTAAATAGGCACGGTTTCTTTTAGTAACTGCCACATATACTATTTTGAAGTCCGATTAAAAGTTTGAAACAGAGACTGAGAGTGATACGTGTGCCCATGAAAAGCGGATACGTTCTTTATGAAAACTGTTCGGGAATCATAATTTTGAACACTATTCAAATGCCCGCCAAAAATTTGTTAAAGCGTCCGGACCTATTCAGAATGACGCTTGAAACAATTTAGTGTTATGTGGACGCTTGAAAATCTTGAGAGTCTCTTTCAAGTAACAGGTTGTGCTTTAGCGGTCATTGTAACATATAGAATTATTCCTTTCAGGGTGTATATGAGGACACAGTTTCCCAGTACTTATCATTAGGTTTTGGTAGTAGTGTTTTACTTTTGGTTTAAAATATTCAGCGCTGGTTGTACTCGTCTAAGATACATGGTAATTGTACTGACGCGTGCACATGTGCTGAACCATCTTTGAAAAAAGTGATGAGTACCCATGGGTTTTCTTGAGCGAAGGGTGAGGAATGTTAAGTCAGCATTAATTGCATTGATTGACTAATCCACTTTCTCGTTTTAGCGTAGGGTAATGTACGCTTGCTTTTAAAAGGGTCTTTTTACTAACTGCTTTAGCCGGGAATAAAGCTAAGCGTTTAATTTATTTTGAAAGAAGTGCAGACGCTAAGGCAGATTTGTGTAATAAGCGTCAAAAAGGTTTTAAGTGTATGGTGCTAAGTGCGTATGACCGATGCAAGGGAAAACATTTTTGGTCATATTCACTTAGGTATAGTTTGCTCTTTGAAGGTTCCCCCTATGTAGGTTCCCCATAAATTTCATAACATACAGTGAATTCCCCCTAAATTTCATGCCTAACAAAAGTATGATGTTTCGAATGATTAAACATTTAGATCAATCATACCTAGTTCACTTCTTAAAGTGAGAAAACGTTGTTCGTTAAGCGCTTTGGTGAAGATATCTGCCAGTTGCTTTTCTGTACTAATGAAGTGCATGGAGATATCTTTCTTTTGAACGTGGTCACGTAGAAAGTGATAGCGAATGTCAATGTGTTTGGTTCTAGAGTGAAGAACTGGATTTTGAGTCATTGCTAAGGCGCTTTGATTGTCACAATGGATAGGAGTTGGATCTAGGATTATTCCATAATCTCTAAGTTGTTGCCTCATCCAAAGGATCTGTGCACAACAGCTTCCAGCGGCTACATACTCAGCCTCAGCGGTGGAAGTAGCGATGGACTGTTGCTTCTTACTATGCCATGAAATTAGTCTATCACCTAGAAATTGACATGTTCCACTAGTACTTTTTCTATCTATTTTGCATCCTGCAAAATCTGCATCTGAATAACCGATTAGTTCAAAAGGAGAATCCCTAGGATACCATAAGCCCACATTTTGTGTGCCTTTTAGGTACTTAAGGATTCTTTTAGCAGCAATTAAGTGTGATTCTCTAGGATCAGCTTGAAATCGTGCACACATGCATACTGAGAACATAATATCGGGTCTACTAGCTGTAAGATAAATAAGTGATCCAATAATACCTCTATAGTTAGTGATATCAATTTTCTTTCCATTATCGTCTCTATCTAGCTTAAGCGTTTGGCTCATTGGAATTTTTGAAGGTGATGCATTTTCCATACCAAATTTCTTGATCATATCTCTAGTATATTTAGTTTGATTTATGAATATGCCATTAGGGAGTTGTTTAACTTGTAATCCTAGGAAGAAAGTTAATTCACCCATCATGCTCATTTCAAATTGATCTTGCATCATTTTCGAAAATTTCTCACATAGACGCTGATTGGTAGATCCAAATATAACATCATCAACATAAATTTGAACTAGGAGAATATCTTCATTATGGGTAATTTTGAATAAAGTTGTGTCAACGCTGCCTTTTGAAAAGCTTTTACCTATAAGGAAGATAGAGAGAGTGTCATACCATGCTCGTGGTGCTTGTTTAAGACCATAGAGTTCCTTGTCCAATTTGTAAACCATGCTTTTCCCATGGTTGTTGATGAATCCTGGTGGTTGCTCCACATATACTTCTTCTTGGAGTTTACCATTCAGAAATGCACTCTTTACGTCCATTTGATACACTGTAAATTTGTTAAATGCTGCAAACGCTAGAAACATGCGGATTGCTTCAAGTCGGGCAACTGGAGCGTATGTTTCATCAAAGTCGATGCCCTCTTCTTGACAGTATCCCTGAGCTACGAGTCTGGCTTTGTTTCTAATCACAATCCCATTCTCATCCATTTTGTTTCTATAGACCCATCTAGTTCCAATGACCCCTTGGTGGGTTGGTCTTGGTACTAGCGTCCATACCTTATTTCTTTCAAATTGGTTTAGCTCTTCTTGCATGGCTTCTATCCAACTTGGATCGTTAAGCGCTTCATCCACTTTCTTTGGTTCCATTTGAGATAGGAAGCTTGCAAACATGGCCTCATTTATTGTAGCGGCTCTCGTTCTAACGGGTGCTCCAATATCTCCAATAATTAGTTCTGGTGGATGGTCTCTGAGCCATTTTCTGTCTGGTTGGAACGAGTTAAGGGATTGATCTAACGTTTGATTAAACTGTGTAGGCGCTTGACCAATTCCTTGCGTAGGCGCTTCAGTGTTTGTAGATTGAATTTGCTCTTGATGAACATTCCCTTCATGATCATCAGCGTTTCTTGCAATGTCATTGTTGATGTCTTTACGAGTAGTCTTAGGATTAGGTATAATGATTTCATTATCTTCATCAATATCACTATCATCACACAGATTGATTTGTGACGCTTGTTGAGATAAATCTTCAATTCCTGCATCATTAATATTAACCTTACTCGGTTCTTGGTTAGCATCATCAAACACAACATGAATGGATTCTTCAACCTTCGATTTGATCTTATTTAAGATGCGAAAACTCTTTCCATTTTTGGCGTATCCTAGAAAGATTCCTTCATCTGCTTTAGGATCAAATGTCTTTAGGCTTTGAGAACCATTGTTATGAATGAAACATTTTGAACCAAATACATGAAAATATGAAACATTCGGCTTACGTCCCTTCCATAACTCATATGGAGTCTTTTCATGTTGCTTGTTGATCATACACCGGTTCTGAGTGTAGCAAGCAGTGTTAATAGCTTCGGCCCACAACCTTTGAGGCAGCTTAGACTCGGCTAACATAGTCCTAGCGGCTTCTTTAAGCGTTCTGTTCCGCCGTTCAGCAACTCCATTTTGTTGAGGTGTTCTAGGTGCTGAATACTCATGAAGTATTCCAAAGTCTTTACAAAATTTCTCAACAATATGGTTAGTAAATTCAGTTCCTCTATCACTTCTAATTCTTGTTACTTTTAGATCTTTTGAGTTTTGTAGTTGACGAATTAGAGAGGTGAGCTTGGCACTAGTTTCATCTTTAGATGCTAGAAATTCTACCCATGTATAGCGTGAAAAATCATCAACTATTACTAGTGAATACTTTTTACCACTAACGCTCATGATTTGAATAGGACCAAACAAATCTAAATGTAGTAATTCAAGTATTCGAGAGGTCGATAGATGAAGCTTCTTCTTAAAGGATGATTTAACTTGTTTACCCATTTGACAGGCATCACATAAGCGATCTTTATTAAAGGAACCTTTAGGTAATCCCTCTACGAGATTTAGAGATATTAATTGAGAGATTGTTTTGAAATTGAGGTGATTCATTTTTCTGTGCCATAACCAACCTAATTCGTTTTGATTCTTAGCTACGAAACATGTAGAGTTGTTATCTAATGTTGAATCCCAATCTACTAAGTATACATTGTTTGTTCTTCTTCCTTTTCATTTGGTAGATCCTGTCTTAACATCGATTATCTCGCACAAGTCACTAGAAAATTTAATCTCAAAGCCTTTATCACAGAATTGACTTATGCTTAGGAGATTATGTTTAAGACCCTCAACATAGTATACATCATTGATCATGATGTTCCCCCTATGCATGATACCTATACCTTTAGTTTTACCTTTAGAATTATCACCGAATATAACTTGAGGACCATTGGTTGCACGATAGTTGATCAAGAGATCCTTTGATCCAGTCATGTGTCTCGATGATCCACTATCTATGTACCATACTAAAGCGTCGGTGTTGGCTCTAGGTACCTGCATTCAAAAGGGCAGATCTAATTTCCTTTAGGTACCCATTTTGTTTTGGGTCCTTCTTTGTCAGTGACGTGAATTAGATTTTTCGGAACCCATATTTGCCTTATCTTCACTATGGGAGAAAGATTGGCCTTCTTGGGTTTCGTTTTGAGTTGCATACCTTTTCTAGATGTATAAAAATATCCTTGATTATAGTGATAATCATAATCGTATTCACAATTATCATAGTGTTGATAATATGAACTGGATTGTTTTGGATATGGACGTTTGATTCTGTTTGGTACTGGCTTAGGATGCACTTTTGGTGCGGGACGCTTAACGTTTGATTCACTGGCAGAAAATATCTCCTTAGCTTTTTGAGCGTTTGGATATATTTTCTTTTGTGAGACATTCACTTTGGTCTTTCCTTTGCCTGAGTCAATGTTGACTTTATGATTAGCTTTTGTACCAGTATTTGTTGATTCATTCAGCGTTTGTCTGATTGAACTTTCTTCAACAAAGATTACACCTTTTCCTTTGTTGATTGTTGTAACATTGGACGCTTTGGCTTTATAACTGAATTTATCAAAACCTAGACCGGTCTTTTCACCAAATGCCCTGGTTACTTTAGTCACATTATCTAGCGTTCTAGACGCTTTTGATAATGAAGAGATAAGCTGCTCTGATTTGGCAAGTTTAGCGACCATTTCAGCTTCTCTTTTGACTATTATATCAAGATCACCTTTTAGCTGAGTAATTTCACTCTCGAGTGATTGGTTTTTCTCAATGCACTGTTGCTGAATTTGCAACTCTGCTTTGAGCGTTAAGTTATCACTTCTGAGTGCTGAAATAATACGATGGTGATTTTGGAATAATTGGGTGGCATCTTGACAATCTGTATAATATTCCTTTACTTTGTCAAGTAATTCATCATAAGAGAGAGGATGATACAGATCAGTGGTTACCTCAGATGGTACGTCGTTAGATGCTTCATTTTCTCTTGCCATGAGACAAATGAATGCTGAGTCCTTTGATGGTTCATCATCGCTGCTTTCATCTGATGATTCCAAGTCCTCTTCAGGCGTATAGAGAGGTTCTGATTCTGCTAGCAAGCCTTGTTGTCTCAGGTTGCTCCTGAATTGGTTTCTATCCGTGTGATCTTGCTTTGTAGGTTTAGACACATTTGGATATGGGCAATTAACTTGGAAATGCCCTGGTCTCCTGCAGTTGTAACAAAGATTGGTCTTCATCTTTTGTTCGTTTGTTAATCTTGTGGATCGTTGGTTTAACGCTGCAGGCGCTGAGAGATCTTGCTGAGAAGGAGTTTGATATTGAATTGGCGCTAGGGAGGAGGACGCAGGATAGTGAGGCGCTTGATATTGTGGTTGTATTTGAGGAAGCGCTTGATATGAACTTTGTTCTGGGTGCTTAGGACTATTTCCCTTCTTTTCATATTTCAGGAATTTCCTGAATCTATTTAGAAGCGCCAGTTCTTCTTCCTCACTTATGTCCGAACCTTTTTCTTTGATAGGTTTTCCTTTGATTGATGCCATTAGCGCTCCAGATTCGATCACTGGATTACTTACTGCATCACTGGCCGAATTCAGCTCAAACTCAAATGCTTTGAGTTCTGAAAAAGCATCTTCTGGAGTTAGGCTGTCCAGATTGTTTGATTCTCTCATTGCAGTTGTTTTCATCAGGAATCTGCTTGGAAGACTCCTAAAGATTTTGACCACCGTTTCTCGATTTTGTAGCTCCATTCCCAGAGATGTTAGTTCAGTGACAAGGGCTGTAAACCTCATGTCTAATTGCTCTAACGTCTTATTAGGTAGCATCTTGAAGCCGTTGAATTTTTCTTTGGCAATTGATAATTTGTTTTCCTTTATTTGTGCTGAGCCACCACAAATAGTAGCCAACTTATCCCAAATTTCTTTAGTTGTATTGCATGATTTGACTTTGTTGAATAAGTTGTCATTGTCACCAATGGCTGTGTATATGCATTCCGACCGACATTGTCCAGATTGGCTCGTCGACGCTCATCGGTGGACCATTCTTGTTTGGGCTTCTCCACATAACCGTCAGGTGTTTCTCCTGTGGCTTCGGGCGCTCTGGTGATAACTTTGTATATTTTAATTGACCCATCTGAAATGATATCACACATTTCATCATCACATGAACACAAATAAGTAAACGCTTTGACCTTCCAAGAGTCATAATTTGACTCGGTCAACTTGGGAACTTTAGAAAATGCCATGAAGAATTTTAAAGTAATTTTGAAGCGACTATATAAAAAAGATGGATCTGAACAAGCAGTTACGCTTGGAAACGCTTAGGTTTCAACTTCAACCGCTCTGATACCACTTGTTGGTCCCAAGTGGTATACGAAAGGGTCTAGAAGGGGGGGGGGGATTGAATAGACCCTGAAGTCTTTTTCGACTTCTTAAAAATTCGTATCACTTTGAAGTATTTGAACGCTTGACAGGTTTAAGCGCTGGATGTGACGCTTGAGAAACGTTAACTTAGACTCGGTGATTTCAACGCTTACCAAAGTAGGGCAGAGTTTAGTCACTAAATCAGAGTTAGCACAGCGGAAGTATTTTATAGCTTAGCATTCAGTTAATTGATCGAAAGTAGTTGCTTAGTTGTTTTAAGACTTTATCAGAATGTATGCAGTATGAATAGTAAAGCAGTAAAACAATGAATGCTTAAAGAGGTAAATGACACAAGATATTTGTAAGGTTCACTGGGTGATGTAATCTCAGCTACGTCCTTCTTCTCCTTTTATCAGGGAGGTTTTTCCACTATGATGATTATCGAAGAGTCACACAGAGACTTCTACAAGATAGAGGGAGATTGGATATGATCTTGGAACTCCTTGGTCACACAGATTTCAGCTCCACTAAAGATCTTCTATCCCCTTGCTTCTTTCACTCAGAAATGGTGCAAGTTACTCTTGATCTCGGAACTCCTTGGTCACACAGATTTCAGCTCCAATAGAGATCAACTTCAACAAGCTTCTTTTACACAAAAATATTGCTTGCAAGTCAACCAGCTTTCTCACTCAGATGAAAGGTGTTGATGGTTTTGGTCACGGGTTTGTTTGTTTTTGGAAAGTTCAAACAACTTGGGGATATCTCAATGGTAGTATAGGTTCTTCTTAACAAGAGATTTGAGATATGGGTGACTGTCTCTGGAATATTTGTGAAAAGCTTATATGGATATTTGGCTATGATTTTTAGTAAGCTTTTCTTTCAACAAGGTAGGTATTTTTGTGTGTGTCACTTTTCCATCATTTTACTTGTTTGTTGAAAGATCTATTTATAAGGTATTGGTGGTTTTTGTCCGTTTGACTCGGTTGGAGTCTCGTTTCCCCAAACATTCTTTGAGTTCAGACATTTCTAACTTTAGGTATATTTAATTGGTTAGGGATGGTCTTGGTTTCATAAATCTGACAGTTTAGGTCAAAGATATGGCTTGCCCATAAGTTATAGTGCTTATATTTTAATAGCACTTATCCGACTTTTAATGCATCTTGTCTTATTTCCGTTGGAAATAATTCGTCCGTTTGATTCATGCATTTTTTAAGTCTTTGGATGGTTTTTTGGGTCTGAATTCTTTTTCAGGTTATGTTCTTTGTAGGTTGTGTTGGTTTAACCCTTTTGGACGCTTGCTGAAGAGAATAGTTATTCTCGTGTATTGGACAGACGCTTGGACTGATCCTGAATTTCAGACGCTTACTCTTCAATCTTGTCTTGATAGTCTCACTGAGAATTCCGTCATTTCACTTGATGTTGAGTATTCGGCCTGAGTTATCCATTCGTAGTTTGAGCACTGGGATAATCCCTAAAGCGTTTGACGGACGCTTCAAGATATCTTTATCCATTGTAGCTTTAGACGCTTGATCTTCACCTTCATCACTTGGTAGACTCACCCAGAATTTTCCTAAGTGTTTTAGTGTCACATACTTAGTCTAAGGAATTCTACAAAGATGAATACTATAAGCCTAAGATAAATAAGCTTTCAGGTACTTATACATAACATTCTATGAAAGCTTTTACACTTTTCGGAGTCTAACAGAAAGTCCTATTTGTCATCATCAAAACATCTAATATGAAATTCCTAACACCTGTCACTACTTATCATTTTTGTCATTGACTGTCAGTGAGTGAAAGCCCATGTGACAAAACTGATGTGAGCTGTGTTCGAACACATCAGTCTACCTGAGGTGTCTATGACATAAATTCCCACTAACATACTTGATAAGAGTCACTTTTACGTGTTTTTAAGCCCGTTGTATTTATATTTTAGATTCATTTTTAGCCTAAATCTTTCCACAATTGCGCTTAATCCGTGTGTTAAGTGATTTCAGGTCTTAAAAGGATGCAAACGAAGAAAAGGGCGAAAGACAACGTAGAACACGAATCCAAGCCTGCTACCGGTGCCAAGGTGCCACACGAGTCTTGCCCAGGCGCCAGTTAAGAGGAAAGAAAGTCCAGCTCCTGCCAACCGCGCCTGGGCGCCATTCTCTTCTCGTCCGAGCGTCGACAACACCACACCTGGGCGCCGATGAGCTTTTTCCCTCAGTTATGTACAACACATAGGCGGCGCCTAGGCACCAATTTACCCACGCCTAGACGCCTCTGTAACCGTTTTTGAAGTGAATAAAAGCCAAACTTCAGCACCGGAGTGGTGGGTTCGAATTTGGGAGTTTAGAAAGCATTCTTTTGGATTTGGACCAGCCAATCATCATCTTTGAAGGGCAAGAAGGGGGATTTAGCTAGAGATTGAAGCTCCAAGCAAGGATTCATCATCAATCAAGTCTTAGGGAGTTTTACTTGCTTTTATTACACTTTTATGTTCATAACTATGTATATGATTACTTTAGATATTCTTAACCTATTGATGATGAGCTAATTTTGTAGATCTAAGGTCATGCGAAGGCCGAATTTATGAGTTGATATATATGAAGTGATCTTTCGTATAAATTCTACTATTGTTTTGTGTGTTAATTTTGTACTTTTATTCCAATCACATGATTGATCATCATATGCTTGATATTTTGCCTAGTCTATTCATTCGAGAGAATATAGGTTAGGGTTCAAAGGAATTAACACATCATCCGTAAAAACTGAGGAATTTTTCCAAGAGATAGGTAGAGATTCCCAGGTGCTGTTAGCCGGATTTATCTGGGGAAATTCTAGAACATAAATGAGTGGTTATTGGTTAGATTCTCGGATAGACATATTTAGAGAACCGTCAATTAATCATAGGATGATTAATTAAGGAATTTCCACCAAAGTAATAGGAGTCTAATAATTCGAAGAGTATCTCATATATATTAACGAGTAAATATGGTTGTAGCATGTGCCTTAGTCACTTTATCATACGTGAGGTTGAATCCATAGCTCATTTCCTCATCTGTTCTTCGTTTGTTCAATCAATTACTTGCACTTTACTTTTGTTTGTTTTCTTTAATCATAAACTAAAATAACTAGTCCTTGAGGTTCGATAACCCGGACTTAGTCCATTTCTATCACTACACACGACTAGTATACTTCCTACCAAGCACGTTAGGTTTTAGTGTGTCAAGTTTTTGGCGCCGTTGCCGGGGACTTGTTTATTTTAGTTTTTGATTTAATTTTACGTTTTCATAATTCTTAGTTTTTTGTTTATTTCGTGCTTTTCCTTTATTTTTCTTGTTAGTCTAATTTTGTTTCGTTGTTTACTTTATAGGTTTGTTCTTGGTGCATGAACCGCTCCTTTAACGAGCATTTACCTAATTTTGAGCCCAAAATTCAACGTGTTCTTCGGGCTTGTAGAAGATTCGTGAAATGGCGGATAATATCTATCAACCAAATGGACGTTTCCCAAACATGAACTTACTGGAGAATCGGGAGTGGTTACAAGGTATTCTCCAAGCCATGCAACTGCTTCCTCCCCATCAACTTCCATCAGTCCGTAGTAGTCTATCACCGAGGGTCCACACCACACCACACCGGGGCCCGTGGTCTTGCCAAATTTCTATGCACCGAATTATCATATTCCGTCACACACCTTTAGTATGGTGCAAAGCGAACCTTTCTACGGAGAGCCACATGAATTGTCTCATGCACATTTGGAGACTTTAGACGATGCTCTCATGACTATCCAATTTCACCTACGGGATCTCAATGTAATTCGTTTAATAGTCTTCCACTTCTTGCTAAAGGACAAGGCGACCACATGGTACAAATACCTACCGCCTCAATCCATCACAACATGGGGTGAGTTATTCGGCCCCTTTTTGAACAAATTCTTCCCACCATCCAAGATTAATAAGCTCTGGAGCAATATAAAAGGGTTTTGGCAAAGGAATAATGAGTCCTTAGCCGAGGCATGGGCTAGATATAAAGGCATGCTCCGAAAATGCCTGGATCATAACTTCGGATTGAACGAGCAAGCATTACACTTCTATGATGGAGTCCGGTTGTGCATACAGAATAGGCTCAATGCGGGTGCGGGTGTTGATCTCCTCGGGTTAGATTCCTAAAGTGTGTGGGATAAGATCGAACAATTAGCTCGGGAAGATGAAGTATATCCTGATGATGAAGAGATCACACCCACTAAAAAAGTTGTTTGTGACCAAGAAGTAGTAGAAGAATCGGTAGCTCTAGAACCGGTGGTCGGTGACGTGAAGTATGTTGGAAATGCCAACCGACCTCAAGTTATCTTCCATGTGCCCAAAAATTTTCCAGAGAGACCAAATCTGGCACAAAACGCCCATCCCGGTATTTATCAAGCACCAAGGCCTCCATTCAACACTAACCAAGCTCGAAGGCAAGGGAATTTTCAAGGGCAAGGGCATGTGAGAACTCCTTCAACCGATGAACGTCTTGATGAACACATTAAGGACATGTTTATGGAGATTCGAGATATGAAAACACACATGGGCCATTTATCAAAAGCGATTAGCGAGAGAGCCTTGGGAACTTTGCCAAAAGATATTGAAAATTATCCTAAGGAACAATGCTATGCAATTGCTCTAAGGAGTGGAAAACAATTGGAAAATGAATCGGGCAGTACCTCGGCGCCAAAGCGCCCCTCAGAAGGTGCCCTGGCGCCTGATACAACATTTTCAGATCCTAAGTCTTGAATTGCCGCACCCAGGCGTGACTCAGATGGTGGCCAGGTGCCGTCACATGTTTCTTCATCTCCTAGTTTTTCGTCTTCGACACCCGCTCCACCCATCAAGATACATCTTCTTTTCCCAAATGTGCAGAAAAAGAAAAAGAATGAGATGGATCCAAGCTTCCTTCATATCTTGGCTATTCTTCATGAGGTTAGGATCAACATTCCCTTCGTGGATGTTATGTTGCGAAAGCCGAATTATGTTAAATTCTTCAAATATATTCTTTCTAACAAAAAAAATGGGAGGAGAATAAAACGGTTTGCCTAACCGAGGAGTGCTCCGCCGTCTCACTTAACAAATTGCCTCACAAGCTCAAGGACTTGGGGAGTCTTACCATACCATGTACTATTGGCCATCTAAATTTTGAAAAGGTTCTTTGCGATTCAGAAGCGAGTATTAATCTTCTTCCCTATTCTATCTTCAAGAAGCTCGGCCTAGGGAATCCCAAACCCACATCTATGTCATTACAATTGGCGGATCTCTCTATCAAGCACCTAAAGGGCTTTATCAAGGATGGCATTGTACAAGTCGACAAGTTCTTCTATCTGGTTGACTTTGTGGTTCTTAAGGTGGATAGCGACAATGACGTCCCCATGATCCTTGGAAGACATTTCCTAGCCACTAGCAATGTTAAGATCGATGTGGGAAAGGGTAAGTTGACATTGAAAATAGGAGATGAAAATGTGATATTCGATGTTTATAATTACATGAAACCATCCATGGATGATCTTACCTATTTAAATGTCGTTGCTATTAACCCTTTGCTTGATTAGAAATATGCAAGTGGCAAGACTAAGGACACTCTTGAGTTGGAGGATGAGGTCCCCAATAAGAACATGAATAAGGTGAGAGAGGAGGATTTATGCATGAAGTACATTCCACAACATAAACGTGTTCATGAAATCGATAAGACAAATCCGGCACAAAGGGCTAATCCCGAAACACCAAGATATGAGCGGAGCCGGGTGGGGTACGAGGATAAAAGGAGAAATGACAAGGATATTGTCGTCCTAAATGGGTCACCTATTTGAACCTCAAAGAGCACAAAGTTAAGGTAATGACTATAAACAAGCGCTTCTTGGGAGGCAACCCAAGATTGTAAGTTTTTATTTCTCTTTTTGCTATTGTTTTTTTTTTTTTTGTCTTGTGTAGTTTTGTTTCTTTATGTCATGTTCAAGTATGCACTTTGGGCATGCTTATCTTTGAGTCTTGATGGTTTTTTATTGTGAGTACATGACATGTAGTAGCCGACTTTTGCTTTGGAGAATTTTTCATTGCGGATTTGAGCTTGGAGCGAATTTCACATGATTAAGGTTGCTTTTCAACATCCTTTTTGTAAGTACTCTTGTTTACCCCTTTTGAGTGTGTATGATTGAGTCAACATTGAGGGCAATGTTGAGTTTAAGTGTAGGGGGTGTTATGAGTAATACTTATTGATCTTTTATGTGTCGTGTGATCTTGTTTTTAGCTCAAGTTTGGGGGGAATCGTTGCTATTGCATGTATTGTGTGCTAATTTTTGTGAAAATTCAAGAATAACAACTTTTTTTGTTTTAGGATGGCTAGCTTACCAATTGGTGCAATGAGACTTGAGAACTCGAGACAATGGCATGATATCTTGTATGTTCTATTAATGGTCTAAAATGAAAAATTACACATCTTGGTTTTGCTCATTTTAACCTTAGTTGAGAATCAATCTTCTTTAGATGACACACGTTGCACATATGTCGAAGGTAGAGGGATTGAAAAGGATTCCCCATTTCGAGACATGTGAGGAGCATCATTGGATACATTAACCTTGATTTTTCATGTTGTTTTCAAATGATTAGTTGCTTATGGGTTCATAATTGTGTTAAATGAATGAATGATTGAGATGAGATTGGTATGACCTCAAAAATTCGGCCAGGCCAATGAGTATTGGAGGTCACCAAAGCACCATTGCCTATATACTATACTCATTGAGCTAATTTGAGCTTTGCTCAAGCCAATTGGGAATGAGTGGAACAAGCTTCGTTCTATTTCGTGGCCTTTGCCACTCGAGTGATTAAGTTCGTAGGAGTGTCTTAACACTTAGCACCCTAAAACCTTCCGGTTTGGGAGTTGTTGACCCAAAGCCCGTTACGTGGTTGGCAAAGACGATCTAAGGGGGTAGAACATCACACGAGACCTTATGTTGTTATAAGCTTAAATCTTTTCAAAGCATGAAATGTCAAGGTAAAGTGAATGGAAATGAGCACAATTATGACCTTAAAGTTGCCTATGATTCAATAAGCTTTATGACCTATCGAAAGTTTGTAGATATGGGAAATGTTTTCGAGCGTGGTAGGGATGCTTTTCGATCATAATGCCCTGGATCTTATCCCACTACACCCTTTGGAAATTGGTTCGATCCTAGGTGTTGAATGAGCATTGTCATCATTTGTTTACATATTGTTGAGCTTTATTGTCACTTAATTCATGCCACTGCACCATAGTTCTTATTTCAAAGTTGTCTTGGGTGGTTTGAGCTTAACATCCTTGGATTTTGTGGGTATATCGTTTGCAAACCCTCACAAGACCATAACTCGTCTTTCGAGGTAACTCAAGGGTTCAAAGGCTTATTGCACACCCTAAGTGCAATCATTTACCCCACGAAAGTGAGTTACTTAGTAGTTTTCTTTTTGTTTCTCCCTTGTTTGATGATGTTTCCATATCCAAGAACTCTCATTGCTCGAGGTAGAGCAATTGATAACTGTGGAGGGATTGATAAGAGTCACTTTTCCATGTTTTTAAGACCATTGTGTTTATATTTTAGATTCATTTATCGTCTAAATCTTGCCACAATTACGTTTAATTCGTGTTTTAAGTGATTTCGGGTCTTAAAAGGATACAAAGAAAGAAAAGGGCGACAGACAACGTAGAACACGAATCCAAGCGTCAAGGCGCCACACGAGTCACTCCCAGCCACCAGTTAAGAGGAAAGAAAGTTCAGCTCCTGCTGACCGTGCTAAGACATTATTCCCACGCCTGGGCGCCATTATCCTCGCATCCGAGCGCCAACAACACCACGCCTGGGCGCCGATGAACTTCTTTCCCAAGATATGTACAACGCATAGGCGGCGCGTAGGCACCCATCTACACGCGCCTAGGCGCCGCAGTAACCGCTTTTGAAGTGAATAAAAGCCAAACTGCAGCACTGGAGTGGGGGGTTCGAACTTGGGAGTTTATAAAGCATTCTTTTGTATTTGGGCCAGCCTGTCATCATCTTTGAAGAGCAAGAAGGGGGATTTAGCTAGAGATTGAAGCACCAAGCAAGGATTCATCATCAATCATGTCTTAGGTAGTTTTACTTTAGATCTTGTTAAGCTATTGATGATGAGCTAAATTTGTAGAACTAAGGCCACGCGAAGGCCGAATTTATGAGTTCATATATATGAAGTGATCTTTCGTATTAAGTCTACTATTGCTTTATGTGCTAATTTTGTACTTTTATTCCAATCATATGCTTGCTATTTGGCCTAGTTCGTTCATTCAAGACAATATACATTAAGGTTTAAAGGAATTAACACATCATTAGTAAACAATGAAGAATCGCCCCTAGAGATAGGTAGAGATTCCTGAGTGCTGTTAGCTAGATTTATTCGGGAAATTCTAGAACATAAATGCATGGTTATTGGTTAGATTCTCGGATATCCATATTTAGAGAATTGTCAATTAATCATAGGATTGTTATAGCCGAGACATCGGGTAATAATTAATTAAGAAATTTCCACCAATGCAATAAAAGTCTAATAATTCGAAGAGTATCTCATATATATTGACGAGTAAATACGATTGTAGCATGTTCCTTAGTCGCTTTATCATACGTGAGGTTTAATCCATAGCTCGTTTTCTCTTTTGTTCTTCGTTTGTTCAATCAATTACTTGCACTTTACTTTTGTTTGTTTTCTTTAATCATAAACTAAAATAGCTCGTCCTTGAGGTTCGACAACCGGACTTAGTCCATTTCTAGCACTACACACGACTAGTATACTTGCTACCAAGCACGTTAGCTTTTAGCATATCAAGTTTTTGGTGCAGTTGCCAGGACTTGTTTATTTTAGTTTTTGGTTTTATTTTACGTTTTCATGATTCTTGGTTTTTCGTTTATTTCATGCGTTTCTTTTTTTTTCTTGTAAGTCTAATTTGGTTTCGTTGTTTACTTTATAGGTTTGTTCTTAGTGCATGACCCACTCCTCTAACGTGCCTTTACCTGATTTTGAGCCCGAAAGTGAACATGTTCTTCGGGCTAGTAGAAGAGTTCATGAAATGGTGGATAATATCTATCAACCAAATGCATGTTTCCCGGACATTAACTTACCAAAGAATCGGGAGTGGTTACAAGGTGTTCTCCAAGCCATGCAACTGCCTCCTCCCCAACAACTTCCATCGGTCCAGGGTAGTCTACCATCGAGGGTCCACACACACCGGGGCCCATGGTTTCGCCAAATTTTTATGCACCGAATTATCGTATTCCATCACACACCTTTAGTATGGTGCAAAGCGAACCTTTCTACGGAGAGCCACATGAATTGTCTCATGCACATTTGGAGACTTTAGACGATGCTCTCATGACTATCCAATTTCACCTACGGGATCTCAATGTAATTCGTTTAATAGTCTTCCACTTCTTGCTAAAGGACAAGGCGACCACATGGTACAAATACCTACCGCCTCAATCCATCACAATATGGGGTGAGTTACTCGGGCCCTTTTTGAACAAATTCTTCCCACTCTCCAAGATTAATGAGCTCCGGAGCAACATAAAAGGGTTTAGGCAAAGGAATAATGAGTCCATAGCTGAGGCATGGGCTAGATATAAAGGCATCCTCCGGAAATGCCCGGATCATAACTTTGGATTGAGCAATCAAGTATTACACTTATATGATGGAGTCCGATCGCGCATCCAAAATAAGCCCAATGCGGGCGCGGGTGGTGATCTCCTTGGGTTAGATTGCCAAAGTGTGTGGGACAAGATCGAACAATTAGTCTATGAAGATGAACTATATCCCGTTGGTGAAGAGATCACACCCACTAAAAAAGTTCCTTATGTCCAAGAAGTAGTAGAAGAAGCGGTAGCTCTAGAACCGGTGGTCGGTGATGTGAACTACGTTGGAAAGGCCAACCGACCTCAAGTGAACTTCAATGTGCCCGATAATTTTCCAAAAAGAACAAACCCGGCACAAAACACCCATCCCGATATTTATCAAGCACCAAGGCCTCCATTAAACATTAACCAAGCTCAAAGGCAAGGGAATTTTCAAGGCAAGGGCACGTGAGACCTTCTACAACCGAAGAACATCTTGATGAACACATTGAGAAGTTGGACGTGTCGTTCAGTGAGCTCCGAAACATGATGAAGGAAATGTTTATGGAGATTTGAGATATGAAAATTCACATGGGCCATTTATCAAAGGCGATTAGCGAGAGAGCCCTGGGAACTTTGCCAAGTGATAAGAAAAAGAATCCTAAGGAACAATGCTATGAAAATGCTCTAAGGAGTGAAAAACAATTGGAAAATGAATCAGGTAATACATCGGCGCCCAAGCGCCCTTCAGAAGGCGCCCAGGCGTCTGATACTACTTTTTCAGATCCTGAGTCTCGAATTTGCGCTCCCAGGCGTGACTCAAATGGTGGCCAGGTGTCGTCACCTATTTCTTCATCTCCTAGTTCTATGCCTCCGACACCCGCTCCACCTAACGAGATACGGCTGCCTTTCCCAAATGCGTAGAAAAAAAAAAAGAATGAGATGGATCCAAGCTTCCTTCGTATCTTGGCTATTCTTTGTGATTAAGGTTGCTTTTCAGCATCCTTGTTGTAAGTACTCTCGTTTATCCCTTTTGAGTGTGTATGATTGAGACAACATTGAGGGCAATGTTGAGTTTAAGTGTGGGGGGGTGTTATGAGTAGTGCTTATTGATTTTTTATGTGTCGTGTGATCTTGTTTTTAGCTCAATCTTGGGGGTAATCGTTGCTATTGCATGTGTTGTGTGGTAATTTTTGTGAAAATTTAAGCTTAACAATTTTTTTTATTTTAGGATGGTTAGCTTACCAATTGGTGCAATGAGACTTGAGAACTCGAGACAATGGCATGATATCTTGTATTTTCTATTAATGGTCTAAAATGAAAAATTACACATCTTGATTTTGCTCATTTCAACCTTAGTTGAGAATCAATCTTCCTTAGATGATACACTTTGCACATAGGTCAAAGGTAGAGGGATTGAAAAGAGTTCCCCATCTCGAGACATGTGAGGAGCATCCTCGGATATATTAAACTAGATTTTTCATGTTGTTTTGAGATGATTAGTTGCTTATGGGTTCATAATTGTGTTAAATGAATCAATGATTGAGATGATATTGGTATGACCTCGAAAATTCAGTCAGGCCAACGAGTATTGGAGGTCACCAAAGCACTATTGCCTATATACTATATTCGTTGAGCTAATTTCAGCTTTGCTCAAACCAATTGGGAATGAGTTGAATAAAAGACCTCGTTCTATTTTGTGGCATTTGCCACTCGGGTGATTAAGTTCATAGGAGTGTCTTAACAGTTAGCACCCTAAAACCATCCGGTTTGCGAGTTGTTGACCCTAAGCCCATTACATGGGTGGCGAAGAAGATTTAAGGGGGGTAGAACATCGCATGAGACCTTACATTGTTATAAGCTTAAATCTTTTCAAAGCATGAAATGTCAATGTAAAGTGAATGAAAATGAGCACAATTATGGCCTTAAAATTGCCTATGATTTGATAAGTTTTATTATCTATCAAAAGTTGATAGATATGGTGAATGTTTCCGAGCATGGTACGGATGCCTTTGGATCCTAATGCCCTGGATCTTATCCCACTACACCCTTTGGAAATTGGTTCGATTCTAGGTGTTGAATGAGCATTGTCTTCATTTGTGTACATATTGTTCAGCTTTATTGTCATTTGATTCGTGCCATTGCACCATAGTTTTTATTTCAAAGTTTTCTCGAGTGGTTTGAGCTTAACATCCTTCAATTTTGTGGGTACATCACATGCAAACATTCACGAGACTATAACTCGTCCTTTGAGATAACTCAAGGGTTCAAAGGCTTGTTGCACCCACTACAACCGTTTACTCCACGAAAGTGAGTTACTTAGTAGTTTTCTTATTGTTTCTCCCTTGTTTGATGATGTTTCCATATCGTAAAACTCTGATTGCTCGAGGTCGAGCAACTGAGAAGTGTGTGGGGGGGGGGGGGTTGATAAGAGTCACTTTTACGTATTTGTCGGTTGAGAGAATTTTTCAGTATTGGATATCAAAATTAATTAATTAATCATTGGATGATTTTATTAATTAATTAAGCTAATGAATTAATTGATTTCTTAGAGAAAATTATTTACAGAATTAACATAGATTTAATTAGTTATTTAATTAATTAATTTATTGGATAAATAATATTAATTATTTTATTAATTAAACAAGCAAACATGGACTAAAGCCCGAAGGCTTTCTCAAGCATAAAGTGGGCGTCCACATGAGTGTTAAAGAAGCCTAGGGTTATTATTTTCTAGTGTAGTATAAATATTATACTTAGTGGAAATAATAACAAGTCTCCTACATTAACTTTCTCTCCAAGTCAAGAAGTCTTCCAACTCTATCTCTCTCCCCTAGCCGATTTCAAGGAAAAAAAAGAAGAGGATTTTTCGCTTTGTTTTCCAGCGTGGCAATTTAGAGACAGTGACGATTTTACTGTTCAAGAAAGGATCAAGAAAGTTGGTTCAGAATTCAACATATGCGAAGAAAGGTACACGAATTAGAAACACAATTTGAATATGTAAAATCGAGATGAACCACTTGGGCTTTTCAATTTTATCTTCCGCTGCATTTTTATGCATTAAAACCCAACATTGGTATCAGAGCCAATCTCTGATTTTCATATTTAATTGAATACGTGATTTATGTGATTTTTGCATTTTTGAAGCATGTTATTAGAATATGTTTTTATGATATGAAAACCATGATATTTCTGCGTTTAATTCATGTATATTGTAGTTTGATGATATGTGAATTGAAAAATCAATGTTGTGTGAGAATTGGGGGTGAAAACCCCGAAACGAGTGAGACACGCTCGACATGCGTAGTCTGTGCATTGGGCGCGTAGACAGCACGCTACGCGGGCAGCGTGCGCGGAGCCATGTGCTTTTGGGCACATGCCGCCAGGCCACCTGACCATGCACTGGGCAAATGGCCAGGCCACATGCATGGCGTCAGGATCAATGGGCTCGAGCATTTTACCCGGATCCTAACGGGTCGGGTTGAAATTTCTCGGGTCCAATTTTAAATAAATAAATTTTGGGCTATTTTAATTATCCAGGTGAGCCAAAAAGATGATCACCCAGATTTAATTGAATAAACCCAAATTGTTTTAATTAAAATTATGGACTTTCAATAAATTAGTTTTGGGCGTAATTAATTGAATATTAAATATGCCAATGGTTGGTAATTTTTGTTTGACGAAATCGAGCCCAAATTGTTTTATTAAATATTAATTATTGAAGTGAAATAATTAATTAATTATTCTTGGAGGATTTTTTTAATTAATTAATTAATTTAAATAATAAATTTTCACTAGATGGTTTATTATCATAAGTACCAATAAAGTTTGGTATTTTATTGAGGAAATTAATTAGTTCGACTAATTAATTATTAACTTAATCACCAACATAGTTGTTTTAAATACCACGAGCATGTATTATATGATGGTGACATTTATTCATGGGCTTAGGTTGTTTTCTTTTGATTGTATTTCCTTTTAATGGGTTGTAAAGGATGGATTTGAGCCTGTTTATTTTATTTCTAGAATTATGTATAGGTTTTTAATTTAATCTCATGTAATAGATAGAAATAGAATAGCCTCTTTTTTAAGAGGAGATCAATCCAAAAAAAGGAGCTTCGAACCTAAGAAAAATAGTTAGGCTTATTTTTCATTTTTATGATGGCCCATTAGCTTGGGCCCTCTAGATAAAGCTAATGGATAAATGTGTTGGATTTATTGCTTTCAATGCATGTTCATTAATTATGTGAAGCATGTATGTTATCAGTATGCGCTACATAAATTTGATAATATGCAAAGTGAGAGTTAGATAAATGTTTAGAACATGAATTCTCCCAATTAAAAATTATACTAAGTTAGTAAGCGGCGCTAGGCATCCTTTCCCTCCACTAAACTTAATAGAATTAATTTTAAACCTAGTATGTGGCATCTTCCCAGTAAGTGGGGGTCATATATCAAGATTTAATTCTAACATTTTATTAAGTGCATTAGATGCGTTAATCGAGACATATTTCACCCCAAATATCGTTAAAGGGTTGCAAGGTAAAATTCAAATGTTAGATTATGAGGAGTTAGTGGGAATAAACTTAGATAGTCCACAAAGCCTATAAATTGTTAAAGGGTTGCGGTTTTGGTGGGTTATGGGAAAAAGAAGATTGGACCGTCTATTGGATAGATTGATGTTGGACATTACTTTAATTAAGTAATGGACCAAATATCGTTAAAGGGTTGCCATCCATTACATTAATTAAACAACTCAATCCCCACTACGAAGCTATAAAAAACGATCACTTCTGTTTTTCACAGTGGGAGTGTGAATCTCGAAAAATGTAGTGGAAGCCAAGTTATAAGTCAAAGTCCTTGATTTTAAACTTGGTTTTAGTTTAGTTACATACGTCTAATTAAGTCTGGTTTATTTTCTACAGTTATATGATTTATCTCTCTCAAAACAAAAATGACTATCAACCCACTTTCCGTTTTACTCGAAAAGAACATCCTTACTGGACCCAACTACGTGGACTGGCTAAGGAACTTGAGAATAGTTCTCAACATGGAGTCATTGGGATATGTGTTGGACGTTGACATCCTGCTTCGTCTGCCAAAACACATGCCAACGAGCAAGAAGTCCAAGCTCACGAAAAGTGGGTGAAGGACGATGTCCGAGTGCATGGGTACATTCTTGGCTCAATGAATGAGCTTCAGGGGTTCCAAGAGAAGATGACCACTGCGAAGGCTATCTTGGCACACTTGGTTGAGCTCTATGGTGAGCATAGTCATACTGCTATATATGAGATATCTAAAGAGCTCGTCGGGGCCAAAATGAGAGAAGGTGATAAAGTTGGGGATCATGTCCTCAAGATGATCTTGAGGATTGAGAGACTGGAGGCTCTCGATTTTACTATGAACCAACATCTTCAAACCGATTTTATTTTGCAGTCTCTTCCGGGTTCATTTTCCAAATTTGTCATGAGATTGAATGCAACTTAGCTAGGCCAATGAACAAATTAAACACTGCACAATCTCAATCTAAGCCCAAGGGAAAAGAAACTGCATTGGTAATCTCTTCTGGACCTAAAAGGGCGAAGAACAAGAAGAAGAAAGCCAAAAAGCAAGGTGGTGAGTTTGGAGCTCAGGGTGGTGACGATAAAAGAAAAGGGAAAGCTCTTGTGAATCGCAGGCTTAAGGGGCCACAGAAGACGGATACATGTCTACACTGCTGTGAGCTGGGCCACTGGAGAAGGAACTGTCCAAATATGAGCCGAGAGCACATGGAACTTTATGTTCATGAAACTTATTCTTCTATGACCATTTTCTCTACATCTTGGATTCTTGATTCTAGAGATAGTGCTCACATTTGTTGTATAAATCAGGATTTGGTGCGAAGAAGGAAGCTGGACAGTGATGAGGAGAAGATCAGAGTAGGCAGCGGGCAAAGCGTCGGAGCTAGTGGAATTTGATCTACCTCATTGATTTTAAATTTTGGACATTTACTTTTTCAGGATAATGTTTTAATTTTGCCTAATGGTTATGAATATGATGATGACTATGATTATGACTACCATTATAATCGAGGATATTATTATTATACACCCAAAAAGCACACGCAACACGTTGTGAAACCCAAAAAGGCCAGTGTTCCTACAATGAAGACCAGGCAAATTTGGGTTCCTAAAGTTCTAATTCAAACTAACAATGTTACTAATGTTAAAGGACCCAAGCAACAATGGGTACCTGAACAGAAATAGAACTTCCCTTTTGATTGCAGGTACCTAAATCTAGAGCCGATACATCTGTGTGGTACTTTGATAGTGGATTGACACGCAAAATCCTAGCAAGTATACTAGGTCGTGCAATGTAATAAAGTGGACTATTTAGCCCGGGGTATATCGTCTCCACAGGGACAATTGGATTCAATGCTCGTAATTGCTATGTTATCTAATTCTAAGCTAAATCAATTTATAAGATGATAGGTGTTTATACTATGAAAATAATCAAAGACAACTATGTGATAAACAAGATAATAAATCGAATGGAAAGAGGTGATTGGGTTATGATCCTACAATGTTCTATTCTATGTTCATGAACTCTCAATTATCCGGATTCTTAGAACGTTCTTGTTATGGCGAAACCCCCTAATGTATTTATTATTCAATCTCTTGAAATAACAAGCCTATACTAGTTAACAACTTCCTATATCTCTATAGTGAAGATTGAATTAACTAACATGCATTTAGGTTCAAAGGAATTCCTTGCTTACGAAGATCCTACATTCAATCGGGTCATCTTATCACAAAAAGCCACACAACGCAATCGATTCTATCTCTAGTCAACTGTTACGTTATGATGTTTGATTTTTCGATCTCCCTTTATTTATCTCCTCTCGGTCTCAAGACAAAGCATTATATCAAACACATGGTGATCATTCATGTGAAAGCATTAAGCATAAAATCAAACATGTAACAAGAATGTAATGAATCCGGAAATTAATCATTCATTAAACACAAAACATCACAAAGTATTTACATAACCCAACCACAAAGATGCTTAGCTCATACTTATAATAACAAATGATTCAACAATTCTATAAGACATAGTTGATAAACTAATCAAAGAGAAAGAGTTGAATTACTCCCTATTACAAGGTGTGAATCCAAGCTTTTGATGATGAAAATGGCTCCTCAAGCTTCCTTGGGTCTTCCTATGGCTTCCCTATGTGTTTTTAGAACAAGTCTAAGTGTTTTCCAAGAGAAAAGTGTGTTATAAAGGAGGAAAACGGCGGACTTAAAATTAGGGCATCGGGCAAATCGGACCGCGGCACACATTCTAAACCGACCGCGGCTCGGATGGCAAGCCGTGCCGCGGCACATTACCGCGGTCTAAAAAGCAAATCATGCCGCGGTTTGCCGAGGTCCAACAGGGTGCCGAAAGGTCATAACAGGGCCGCGGTGTTCTGGGCGCCGAAGGCCGCGGTCCTGTACCGCGGTCCTATCCGGGTTTCTCATGGCATTGCACCGCGACAGCGGTCTTGCGCCGGATTTAGTGCCGCGGTTCTGTGCCGCGGTCCAGAATGGCAGATTCATATTTTTATTCGCTTTTCCTTCTCTTGTTCTGCCTTCTTACTCAATAATTGATCTATTTGACTTACATCCCTACACACATGAAATTTAAACAAATCAAAGCACTATGCAGGATATTCATTACTAAATTATAACGAAAATACCTAAATCAAAGGGGTAAAAAACTTGTAAAATGTGAACTTATCAGCTACCCCCCAACTAGGCTTTGATCGTCTCGATCAATAGATGGTGAACAAATACTCATAAGTTCAGATTGTTTGCTGTGATTCGGGATCTTTTAAATGCTGAATGTTTCGGAATCAAGTATGCACATGAGGCTCAATTTTTGCACTTCCCACAAAAGAGGTGAGTATTACTCCCTCGAAAATAGTCATGATAAGTTACACGTTGCCTAGAACATTCAACAATTTGAAAATCTCTAAAACATCTCGAAATCCATCTTTTAATCATGAACTCCATATCTATTATTTTTATGTCAAAAGCACATTTTTTTAAAAACATGATTATGCAAACTAATTAGATAATAAAAACATTGAAACAATCCAAATCTTTGTTAACTTTTCGGTGTATATGAAGTGTGAAAGTCACGATCAAAAGGTCTTTTCGGCTTGTAACGTAAGGCTAGGTAATGGCTTGGACGGGAATATATGGATAAAGTGACTAAATTCAAGAGAGCATACAACGCAATATCATCGAGCTAAACACTCACTTATCAACCGAACAATTTTGTACCTCTTGTCACTTATCACTTATCACTTATCACATTGAAGTCTAGTTCATAGCCTTGTCGAGAGCACAAATATATATATATATATTTTTTTTATTTTTTTTTATTAATAAATCTCGACTATTTAACCAACTTTCAGTTCTTCATTTCATCCCCTCTTTTCACATAAAATCCAAACCTCCAATATTTTATCATAAGCAAGAACGACACCACCTTCTAAACCACTAATCAATGAGCTTCGATACCCAAAACAAAGTGTATACCCAAATAAATATCAAATGATATGAAGTTCTATGCTCTCTCAATTAGGAAATAGACTTTGTTTTACTTTTAGGCTAAAGGGTGGTTGGTGTGGCTTACGAAAGGAAGACGAATGGTGGTTTTTAGTGTGCTTAGCACACTCCATTCTTATCAATATGGCTCAAAACAAGGTCTAGAGATTATGCAATATAGTGAAGGCTAAATGTAAGGCTAGAGACAATGAAAGATGGCCTAAATCATTTCATGACTTTGCAAAATCAATACACACTTCAAAATCGACAAAAGTGAAAGTTCAATGCTTTAAATCCTCAACAATTCACATAAGCATGGCTAAAAAAAAGCTTTCACATGTAAAATACGACAATTGATTTCATCTTAGATGAAGTAGAGACACTCAAACGAATCATGCTCCAAGAAAAAGTATGAAAAATCATGAAATCATTGATTATCACAGTTTTCTAATCCCAAATCAAGCATGAATCTTAACAAATGAGCACAAATTACACCAATTCGCCTCATCACAATAGAATATGGGACGTCTAAACCCACCCCCCAACTAATCAAGTACATTGCCCCCAATGAACGGACATATAGATGCAAAGAAGAAGAAAGAAAGACGTCCCTGAGTGTGGAAGGTAAGTGATGTCCAAAAAAACGAAAGAGCAACAAGGCGTAGAGTCTGAAACTAAAGGCGAGCCATCTGTTGAGTTAGAAAAAATAAGAAAGAGCATCATAACACTAAGGTCACACATAATGAGAAAAGCATAAACACCACAACCAGAAAACGACAATAAACGGAAAAAAACAACAACAATACAACCGTTCAAAAGGAAGAAAAGAAAAACAATAAAATGTCTAAAGGGATGTGGGCATAGCGTCATCAGGAGCTTCGGAAGTGTCGGGCTGTGGATGGGGTGGGGATTCCCAGGCAGGGGGTGAAAGTGGGGTACTGGAGCCGAAGTGGAGGTTCTCGAAACTGCGTATCTGATAATCCCATAGGCGCTTTTGGCGCCTCTCAGTTCGGTCCAACTGTGTAGTGATCCCGTGAAATGCTGTCATCATCGTATCAAAACCCTGATGCATATCCATCCGTAAAGCATGTATCTGAGCATCGAGGTGTTCATACCTCGCAGTCTGAGAACGTGGGGCTGGGGGAGGGACAGCAGGAGCCTGCATATGAGGAGGTACATCAGCAGCACCGGCATCCGCATAAAGTGGTGGAAGCGGTGCAGCAATGCTGGCATCATCAAGATCGCCCATAGGCTGTGTCGTGGCCTCAGAAGAGTGAATAGAGACACCCCCGCGTATAGCTAAGGCAGTGATCAAATGAGGGTGCGCCAGATTCTGTGTAGTGCTCTTCTGAATCGATTCCAACAGGGAATTTTTTAATATGCGGCCTACATCAATGCTGCGGCCACTCATAATGGCATAAAGAAGAGTTGCTCGGCTCTTTAGCACCATACTGACCGATGTGGTGGGAAGAAAGCGGGCCGTAATGAATAGATACCATAACTTGGCCTGGGGCAGAAGGCACGTGCGGGGAAACTTGACCGGAATGCCCCGAGTCGTTATCCAAGTGGACCCGGGGTGGCAAAGGGTGTTCATCAACTCCATAGGGTCGGGCTCAAAGTGCAAAAATTCCTCATTGCCAACGTATGGAAGCTCAAAGAGTCGGTGGATGGTTTTCTTATCAAATTTAACCGACACACCCCGCACTTTAACCCTATTCTTCCGTTTGACTCGATCAAAGTCGTGAGCATTGGCATAAAACTCACGAACCACCGAGAGGACAGCAGGCTGAGGGGTTTTCACAAATTTAGTCCACCCACGGTTTTGGATTTGAAAGAGAATTTCCTGATTCCGATCAGTAACATTTATTCCACGCTCGGGAACACAATTCTTAGACAAGAAAATCTCAGAGTAGCGGGTAGATGCTTCTAAACTCACAAATTTGGATCTATCATAAAGTGGAACCTCAGACTCTTCGGGCTCGGGTGATGGTGGAGCCTGAGAAGAGGAGGGTTCATTGGCCCGACGTGTGCTAGAACGCATTGCACTCAATCCCAAAGCAAAAACCGACAATGACCCACAATGCAACACCACCACAAACCAATTTTCTCACCAATCAACACCACAATATTTTCGTCAACAACAAAAACCGAAGGCAGATATCCCAACAACCAAACCAAGGATACACAAAATAAGCCGGCAAGGCGCACGAATAAACGAAAGATACAAGAGGGAGTGAAAAGCCTTACCCACCGAAAACAATCCCGGAGTCGGCCAAAAGTGCCAAAGCAATTCGCACAAGCATAAACAGCCCCTGTAAATCTGGAAATTGCAAAAAGAGAACCCCGAATTTGTTGAAATTTGGCAAAATACCCCCTGAAATTAGTTAAATTGTTAGAATAGGCCCTGAAAGTCGAAATGTGAGCAGCAATCGACCCTGAAACTCTGAAAATCAAACAAATCGGCCCTTATCCGATGGGAATGGTATAAAAATCGGACCCCAATGTGAAATTTTGAAAAAAATTCGTCCTATGCATGAACCCTAGGAAAAATCACCCACAATTCACCTAAAATCCGAAAATAATCGGTGGGATAGAGAGGATAGATCGAAAATAGGATGGGTAATGGTGATTTTTATGTTTGGAAGTGAAAGAAGGTCGGATTTTGGGGCGGGGAGGTTAATAATGCCGCGGTCGAGTGTTTGGAAGAGAGGAATAGTGGGGAAAATGCAGCAGAATTCAGCCCTTAAAGTGCTGAATATCCGCGACGTGCCGCGGTCCCGTGCCGCGGCACAAACAAAACCGCGGTCCAGGGACGCGGAATGGTGCACTTGTGCACTTGGCAAAGAAGTGAGGGGGAACCGCGGTATGGTTTTAGAAAATCACATTGACGCCGCGGTTTCGAGCCGCGGCGCAGAAAGTGCGTAACGTTTGCCCGTATTTTTTCAAAGACGGCCGCGGTCCTGTGCCGCGGCGCAGAAAGTGCGTAACGTTTGCCCGTATTTTTTTTCAAAGACGACCGCGGTCCCGTGCCGCGGTACAGTGCCGAGATGTGTAGGCATTGACTAGGTGCCGCGGCACTGAACTACGGTCCTGTTCCCAAAATTTTTTTTTTTTTTTTTTTTTTTTTGAAAATAAAAACGCAGCAACCGAAAATTCAACAAACCCTGAAACAAGAAATCAAAAATAACTCAGCTCAAGAAGTAAAACAAAAGGAAAATTAATGAAAAATTAAGAAAACATGAAAAATGTGGGTTGCCTCCCACGAAGCGCTGGTTTATAGTCATTAGCTTGACGTTTCAAGAGGGGGTCACGGGGATGGATCCTGGAGCGGGACGGTGTGCTTGTCCTTGCTCCATCCTTGATGAAAATAATGTTTCAACCGGTGCCCATTTACAGTAAAAGTACCCTTTACCTCGTCGTGAATCTCAATAGCCCCGGATGGATAAACCTTTGTGATAGTGAAAGGACCTGACCACTTTGAACGGAGTTTGCCCGGAAAAAGTCGTAGGCGAGAGTTGAAAAGAAGTACCACATCGCCAACTTGAAATTCCCGGGGTGTGATCCTTTGATCATGCCATTTCTTCGTTCGTTCCTTATACAACTTGGCATTCTCATATGCCTCATGTCGAAATTCGTCAAGCTCATTAAGTTGGAGTAACCGATTTTTACCTGTAGCTTGCATATCAAAGTTAAGCATTTTAATAGCCCAATATGCTCTATGCTCAAGTTCGACAGGTAGGTGACATGCTTTTCCAAAAACAAGGCGGTAAGGTGACATGCCGATTGGGGTTTTAAACGCGGTTCTATATGCCCAAAGTGCATCATCTAGCTTGAGGGACCAATCCTTCCTAGAGGAACTAACTGTTTTTTCTAAGATGCGTTTAATTTCCCTATTCAACACTTCTACATGTCCACTCGTTTGAGGGTGATACGGGGTCGAGACCTTATGTGTGACACCATATTTTGTTAAAAGAGCATCAAATTGTTTGTTCCGAAAATGTGTGCCACCATCGCTAATAATTGCTCGAGGAGTGCCAAAACGAGTGAAAATATGCTTCTTTAAAAATCTTAGCACTACTCGAGCATCATTAGTTTGCAATGCTTCCGCCTCAACCCACTTAGACACATAATCAACGGCTACAAGTATGTACTTGTGGGAATGAGAATTAGGGAAGGGTCCCATAAAATCAATTCCCCACACATCAAAAAGTTCGAATTCTAGCATATTATTAAAAGGCATCTCATGCTTTCGAGAAATATTGCCAACACGTTGGCATTTATCACACGATGCAACAAAAGCATGGCTATCTTTAAATAAAGTAGGCCAGAAGAAACCCGATTGTAGCACCTTGAGGGCGGTCTTAGTGGGTCCGAAGTGTCCTCCAATGACACCATCGTGACAGTGGCGCAAGATAGACATTGTTTCCTCGAAGGGAACACACCTTCGGATAATACAATCTGCACAAACTTTAAACAAGTAAGGATCATCCCACAAATAGTGCTTAGCTTCAGATAGGAATTTCTTCCACTGATGATAATTAAGATCTGGGGGGAGTTCCCTCGTGACAAGATAATTCGCAATATCAGCAAACCAGGGGCGGGGTCCATTAATGATAGCATAAAGATGTTCATCCGGGAATTCTTCTAAAATTGGTGTGGCTTCTAAAATATCTACCCGAGAGTCCTCAATTCTAGAAAGGTGGTCCGCAACAACATTTTCTACCCCCTTTTTGTCTCTAATTTCTAGGTCATATTCTTGTAACAACAAGATCCACCTAATCAATCTTGGTTTTGCATCTTTTTTAGAGAGGAGGTATTTAAGAGCTGAATGGTCGGTGTATACAATGACTTTATTCATGACAAGGTATGAATGGAACTTATCAAAAGCGAATACGACAGCTAGTAACTCTTTTTCAGTAGTTGCATAATTCTGTTGTGCATCATTAAGTGTCTTACTCGCGTAATAAATTGTTCGAAATACCTTATCCTTGCGTTGACCAAGGACTGCACCTACCGCGAAATCACTTGCATCACACATTAGCTCAAACGGGAGACTCCAATCGGGTGCCACGATCACGGGAGCCGTAATTAATTTTTCTCGAAGAGTGTGAAATGCCTGTAAACAAGGAACGTCAAAATTAAATTGTGCATCTTTCATGAGGAGATTAGATAGAGGTTTCGAAATATTTGAAAAATTCTTAATAAACCGTCTATAAAACCCGGCATGACCGAAGAAACTCCTCACTCCTTTGACAGGTGTGGGAGGAGGAAGTTTCTCGATAACTTCCACTTTAGCGGGATCCACCTCAATACCCTTGTGTGAAATACGATGTCCCAAAACTATGCCTTCTTGTACCATAAAGTGACACTTCTCCCAATTTAAAACAAGGTTAGTATCCTCACATCTCTGTAAAACCAATGATAAATTATTCAAACAAGAATCAAATGAAGAGCCAAAAACAGAGAAGTCATCCATGAATATTTCAATGAAATTTGGAACCATATCATGAAAGATAGCCATCATACAACGCTGAAATGTGGCAGGCGCATTACAAAGGCCAAATGGCATTCGTCTATAAGCAAATGTACCATAAGGACAAGTGAAAGTCATTTTTTCTTGATCCTCCGGTGAAATAGCAATTTGATTATAACCCGAATAGCCATCTAGAAAACAATAGAATTCATGTCCGGCTAACCTTTCTAGCATTTGGTCAATGAAGAGGAGGGGAAAGTGATCTTTTCTAGTAGCATCATTTAATTTCCTATAGTCAATACAAACACGCCAACCTGTCACGGTGCGAGTTGGGATTAACTCGTTTTTCTCATTTGAGATAACGGTTATTCCTCCTTTCTTTGGCACGACTTGGGTTGGGCTTACCCATGCACTATCTGAAATAGGATATATTATACCTGAGTCAAGCAATTTAATCACTTCCTTTTTTACCACCTCTTGCATCATTGGATTTAGTCTCCTTTGAAGTTGGATTGTGGTCTTGTAATTGTCCTCCATTAGGATTTTATGCATGCAGATAGCTGGACTAATTCCTTTGATGTCTGCGATCTTCCAACCGAATGCCCTTTTGTGAGTCCTCAATACTCGTAATAGTTTTTCTTCCATGCTTCCTGTCAAAGATGAAGAAATAATCACAGGTAAAGTTTCCGAAGTATCAAGAAAAGCATATTTCAAATGAGATGGTAAAGGTTTGAGTTCAAGTGTCGGAGGTTCTTCTATTGATTGTTTTGGTGGAGTGGTCAATGGGCTATCTAGAGATTCAAATCTTGGTCGATAACTCCGCTTATTAGGCGGATTGGCCTCAAGGCTAGCCAACATCTCTTGTAAGTGCTCCACATCGGTCTCTTTGTCCATAGGGCCAATTAAGCAAGTTTTTAATAAGTCATCATCATTATGAAGCTGAAAGTACTCAACAGAAGCATGATCAACAATATCAATAGCATAACAAGTAGGGGTAGTGGAAGGATGCCTCATTGCTTGATATACATTAAAAGTAACCTGATCTTCACCTACTCTTAGTATGAGCTTACCATTAGCGACATCAATTAAAGCTTTACCCGTATTCAAGAATGGACGACCCAAAATAAGTGGCATCTCGACGTCTTCTTCCATGTCCAATACTATAAAGTCCACCGGAAAGATGAACTTATCAACCTTGACTAGTACGTCTTCGACCATCCCTCGTGGATACTTAATGGATCGATTCGCCAATTGGAGAGAAACGGTGGTTGGCTTTGGTTCTCCGAGCCCCAGCTTCCTGAAAAGCGAGAAAGGAAGTAGATTAATACTTGCTCCTAAATCACAAAGAACTTTAGAGGTAAGAGAACCTATTGTGCAAGGAATTGAGAAACTCCCTGGGTCTTTAAGCTTAGGGGGAAGCTTATTCGGAAGTATCGCGGAGCATTCCTCGGTGAGTGCAACGGTTGCATGTTCTTCAAGCTTGCGTTTGTTCGAAAGAATTTCCTTGAGAAATTTAGCATAGCTTGGCATTTGGAGAATAGCATCTGCAAAAGGAATGTTAATGCGCAATTGTTTAAACATTTCTACAAATTTTAGAAATTGAGCATCAAGTTTCCCCCTTTTTAGTGCCAAAGGAAAAGGTGGTCGTGGCTGTACAGGTTCAGGAGCAGTGCAGGATGCAGATTTGCCGTTGTCCGAAACAGGTAACTGTGCCGCGGCATTGGACCGCGGTTCGGTGGTGTGCCGCGGTTCAAGTCGGATTTTTGTAAATTTTCAACACCAACGTTTTTACCACTTCTCAATGCGATGGCCTGAACCTGTTCTTTCGGGTTTTTCTCGGTGTCGCTAGGTAGCGATCCTGGTGTTCTACCTGAGAGTTGACTAGCCAATTGTCCCAATTGAGTTTGTATGTTGCTCACATTAATTTCAAGGTTGTGACACCGTTCATCATTTTTCTTTATATATTGGAGCATCAATTCCTCAAAACTCGGTTTCTTTTCTTGTGGTTGGTAACTTCCTTGTTTGTGAAATGTGTTGGGTTGAAAACCCCCTTGACGTTGAAATGGCGGTCTATCACCGTGTGATTGAAACCCGGGAGGTTGCTTCACCACATTGTTGTTGTTACTCCATGAGAAGTTTGGGTGATTTCTCCACCCCGGATTATATTTTCAGAAAATGGATCGTTTTGTGTCCTATTTGAATTTTGCACATAATTCGCATCTTCAACACATTCGGAATGATAAGATTGACTGCCATGTTGACACTCCGTAATGTGATGATTTCCACCACAATTTTCACACAACGTTTGCACTTGGTTTACCGAGAAATTCATAGCATCCAATTTCTTGTGCAATAGTTCTACTTGATTAGCTAGTGAAGTGGAAGCTTCCACTTCATAAACTCCACTCGCCTTCTTTGGAAGTATTACTCTCTCGGTAGGCCATTGGTAGTTATTTTCCGACATTCTATCGATCATTTCCCAAGCCGCTTGTGGTGGTAAATTCATGAGTGAACCACCCGCAGCTGCGTCTAGATGAGTGCGAAGGCCGGGTCCAAGGCCTTGATAAAAGATGGTCACTTGAGTCCAAACTGCAAAACCATGGTGAGGGCATTTTCGGAGAAGTTCCTTGAATCTTTCAAGTGCTTCATAGAGTGACTCTCCCTCATTTGTCGAAATCCTTGTATCTCAACTTTGATAGCGGCTGTTTTCCCCGGTGGAAAATACTTACTCAAAAACTTCTCCACCAACTGGTCCCAAGTATGAATGGATGCCGTTGGCAATGAGTCAAGCCAAGCTCTTGCTTTATCCCTCAATGAGAACGGAAAGAGTCTCATTCTAATGGCATCATCGGTCACTCCATTTTGTCGAAATGTGCTCAAATAGCTAAGGAACTTGGTAATGTGAGCATGTGGTGACTCATCCGCCGTACCCCGATATTGTTCATTGGAAATGAGTTGAAGAATAGCCGGTGATATTGTAAAATTGTTTGCTTCTACCGTGGGTAGTACGATAGCACCAGCGGCTCCATGAACAGTGGGTTGCATATAATCACGTAAAGGACGGGGAGCTTGCTCTTGTCTTTGTGCTAAAGTGGCAGCAACAGCGGCTTGAATCAAGGCTTGAATTCCCGGGTCCTCTAAATTAACGGGATTGTTCCCTTCCATTGCCTCAAATTGATTCTCGTTTAGCTTTGTGCTCGTCTTCTTCTATTGAAAGTGCGCTCGATCTCGGAATCAAAATCTTCAAGGTTTCCTTGAGATGTGCGGGTCATGCAATACTCAAAGAAGTCAACCTAACAATAGAATCAAAAGAACCAAAATTAAAACGTAAAAACAGCAAACCAAAACGCAAAACACAAATTTTTAACATAAAAACAGCAACTAACCATAAAACAACAACCAAAAACACAAAAACAGCAACTTAAACGCAAAAACAGCAAATCAAAATGCAAAAACAGCAACTTAGTCTTAGAATAGATAAGTGAATTACAATATTAAATAACGCAATTGTCCCCGGCAACGGCGCCAAAAACTTGACACGCGAAATCCTAGCAAGTATACTAGGTCGTGCAAAGTAATAAAGTGGACTATTTAGCCCGGGGTATATCGTCTCCACAGGGACAATTGGATTCAATGCTCGTAATTGCTATATTATCTAATTCTAAGCTAAATCAATTTATAAGATGATAGGTGTTTATACTATGAAAATAATCAAAGACAACTATGTGATAAACAAGATAATAAATCAATGGAAAGAGGTGATTGGGTTATGATCCTACTATGTTCTATTCTATGTTCATGAACTCTCAATTATCCGGATTTTTAGAACGCTCTTGTTATGGCGAAACCCCCTAATGTATTTATTATTCAATCTCTTGAAATAACAAGCCTATACTAGTTAACAACTTCCTATATCTCTATAGTGAAGATTGAATTAACTAACATGCATTTAGGTTCAAAGGAATTCCTTGCTTACGAAGATCCTACATTCAATCGGGTCATCTTATCACAAAAAGCCACACAACGCAATCGATTCTATCTCTAGTCAATTGTTACGTTATGATGTTTGATTTTTCGATCTCCCTTTATTTATCTCCTCTCGGTCTCAAGACAAAGCATTATATCAAACACATGGTGATCATTCATGTGAAAGCATTAAGCATAAAATCAAACATGTAACAAGAATGTAATAAATCCGGAAATTAATCATTCATTAAACACAAAACATCACAAAGTATTTACATAACCCAACCACAAAGATGCTTAGCTCATACTTATAATAAAATGATTCAACAATTCTATAAGACATAGTTGATAAACTAATCAAAGAGAAAGAGTTGAATTACTCCCTATTACAAGGTGTGAATCCAAGCTTTTGATGATGAAAATGGCTCCTCAAGCTTCCTTGGGTCTTCCTATGGCTTCCCTATGTGTTTTTAGAACAAGTGTAAGTGTTTTCCAAGAGAAAAGTGTGTTATAAAGGAGGAAAACGGCGGACTTAAAATTAGGGCATCGGGCAAATCGGACCGCGGCACACATTCTAAACCGACCGCGGCTCGGATGGCAAGCAGTGCCGCGGCACAGTGCCGCGGTCTAAAAAGCAAGTCATGCCGCGGTTTGCCGAGGCCAACAGGGTGCCGAAGGGTCATAACAGGGCCGCGGTGTTCTGGGCGCCGAAGGCCGCGGTCCTGTCCGGTTATCTTCTCATGGCATTGTACCGCGACCGCGGTCTTGCGCCGGATTTAGTGCCGCGGTTCTGTGCCGCGGTCCAGAATGGCAGATTCATATTTTTCTTCGCTTTTCCTTCTCTTGTTCTGCCTTCTTACTCAATAATTGATCTATTTGACTTACATCCCTACACACATGAAATTGAAACAAATCAAAGCACTATGCAGGATATTCATTACTAAATTATACGAAAATACCTAAATCAAAGGGGTAAAAACTTGTAAAATGTGAACTTATCC